>JAPZDZ010000022.1:10210211-10236232 GCA_029783805.1 Acanthurus tennentii
AATTGTTGGGCCAATTCATTATGTTTTTCACCCCACTTGGCTTAACAATTACATTGATTCACAAAGGCAAGTACAATGCACAATGGCTCTGTTTACCCTCAGTATTGTCTGTGCAGGTGCCCATTACTGCACCTGGTAGTCTGTCTA
Organism: Acanthurus tennentii; assembly: GCA_029783805.1. Taxonomy (NCBI): domain Eukaryota; kingdom Metazoa; phylum Chordata; class Actinopteri; order Acanthuriformes; family Acanthuridae; genus Acanthurus; species Acanthurus tennentii. Next base: position 10,210,359 of record JAPZDZ010000022.1, read on the forward strand.
AGCTTTCACTCATTAATGTGTATGTGTGTCTGCAAAACGTCACATTTACTGTACACACTTGGATCACACAGGATCTTCTTTGTATCTTTGTATGAGTATCTTTACTTTTGTCTTGGTGTGTTTTCAGTAATAAACAACCCATTTGCAGCCTAACAACACTGTGAAATCATAACACACCTCAGCTTCCTCCCTCACACACCCCTCCTTCTCCTGGAGAGGACCAACAGGAGCGGAGATTCCACATTGAGCCAATTAAGCTGATGGGTAGGTGCTGCGCTGGCACGAGCATATGTTTACGATCTCATCATTAACACACTTCCATGTCCTAAAAGGGGCCGGCTCATTATTATTCCACGCCGGCATTATTCCCAGGTTCTTAATTTGGCATTGCACTGAACACAGCAAGCCCGCCAGGAGCGGAAAGGTAGACTGAGATTGTCAGTACCTGTGACTTAGAGGTGGTGTTGGCGGGTTGTGATGGTTTATTTCGGAAGGGTTGAAGTACTGTAGAATTGATGCTGGTCGACGAACCATCCCTAATTAAAGATGCTTGAAGGTGTGAAATGTGGGGGTTCCCTTGCAGCAAGGTGACAAAGCTCCACACAGGAAAACTACTCAAACCGCCCCTACGGCATACTGCACTTCATGCTCAGTGATGTGTCTTATTTTAGCAAAACGATGACTGGAACACTATTTCCTTCTTTGATAGGCCAGAGGGAGCATGCCGAAATATGGGGAAGAAAAAAAAAATTGAATATACTGGGGACCATGGATGGACCGATGCCCCCTTGTTTGAAAAAAACCCTTGTAGTTTCCTCTTGGATGCCTCTGGGGTGGATAAAAAATGACAAAGTGTCCTCTGTGATAGCCCAACGTGCAAGAAAACATGATGAAGTGCCCCCCAGAGTGTCTTTCCAGTGGAGCAAATGTGCAGTACCATATAGGCTGCCTTACATGCTTGTAAAAGGTTTGGAGCTGTTTCTTCATGAATGCATCATGACTTTCTATTTGATGGTTCCTCACCATATGCAACTGATGCCCTTTTTATTTCATTTTATTTTTTTTTTACCCCTGATCCTCAGAGGGCTTGAGGCCATCACTGCTGAGGAAATAAATGGACATGAGAGAAGTGGATTATGCGGCAGGAGCAGTTTGAGAAGTTTCTGTGGATGTTAAGATATTTTTTCCCTGATGTAGGAACTTGTCACAATTGGATTCTACTATACAGTAAACAACATAAATCAAAGTGACCACAGTTACTGTTCTCTGTGAAGGTATATATACCAACTATAACATCATCTTTTTCAGGCTGCAGATTGTGAGTGCAGTTTTATCTTAACTCAAAATAGAATTGGGGTGGAGTATCACTGTATACAACCCTATAGTCCTCTGTGCTAATGCATTTGCCATGTCTCAAGGGATTCATGTGTAATCTGTTACAAGGCTCTTTCTTCCCACAGTTGCATGACAGCTGTGGTTGCCACCTGGTTAGAATGATTAAAAAGAAATCACTTTCAATAGACAATATGCATTTATTCCCCACAAACTTTTGTTGTATTTTTATGAAACACTTGTAAATTTTTTGTCCATTAAATTCAAATCCATACAGTAGTTACAGCTGTATTAAGCCATAAATAAATTTAGAATTTGGAATGACATTCATTGTCAGTACAATAATGTATGACATCTACATAAAGATGCGACCCGAGTTCTTGACAAAAGTAAGATTTAAAACAAATGTTATCGGAAAAACAAAAAACAACTATAAAACTTTAAAACTGTATAATCTTAAAACAAAAATGAAAAAATTAAGTGAATTTGCTGTTGAATGTTTAACAAGGTTGTGACTTTACACTGTAGAAAAATAAAAAGAGAAAAATGTCATAGTTTGAAAACTGCTGTATATGCCATAATTACTTTTAACATTACTTGTAACTTTTTTTTTTTTTTTTACTTGGCCTTCCCTTTTCCTAATTAAATTTGACAACAGAACTGCATCATTCTGGTCTTTTGCATAATTATTTAATTCTTTGATAAGTGATTATACTATTTTGCTGCCTGGCCTTAAAGCAGTAGGGTTTCCGAGATCTTCAGAGTAATGAACTTTTCCCAACACAGCCACCTGTAAATTTTAATAAAAAATGCAAAATTCAAGGCCATCTTTCTCCTTATAACACGGATTAAATACCCTGACGCTGCTTTCAGTATTCTGTTATGCAGAAGGATTGCGATTGCATTGAGCTCTCTGCACGCGAAGCACAGGATTTCTGGGTTTGTCCTCCAATCCTGCGCTTCACGTGCAGAGAGCTCATACAGTATTTTCTAGCTTACAGTCGTGCACCTGTCACAGCAAGCCTCTCACCTGTATGAACAACTCACAGCGGGGATGTTGCTGTGAATGAAGCATGACAAGAACTGATACATGCTTTCATGCTCTGGTGCACAGTGAACATACAGGCCTGCACACACATGTACACACAACAAAATGCTGATGGCGACAAAGCACGCACACTAGTCTTTACAGTGGACTCACAACAGGTGAAAAAGTGAGTGTCAGACAGTCAAGAGTGCATTTATGAAAGCATATACAGACACAGAAACTACATAAACACAAAGAGGCAGGGAGGAAAATTCTGCATGAGGGGACTTTCATATAAACAGTGTGCATAGTTGTGTGAGCAAGATAGTGAGAGGAGAGAGAATTTTAGAGCACAGTATATGCAGCTAACAGGGTTAATAAAGATCAAATATAGAATGAGTCATGCATATTCATGAGTATGCAGCATGGAGGAATCCTGTGAAGCGTGAACATAACAACACAAGCCGGATAACACACCACTGTAAATACATCCACATGATTTATGTACATGTATTCTCTGGGAGATTGGCTTTTCCTCGAGGCAAAAACAGGAGAGACAAACTTATAGAACTTGGAAGTAAAAATAAAAAATACCGGGTATGTTTGAAGGTGAAAGTTTTCTTACACAATAAGAATGCCTTAAAATTAACCTAAAAATGAGCCATGTCTGGTAATGTGACAGTCACCCACTTCGCCCTGGAGCTCTGTAATGCTGATGTGACAGAGTTTAATCTTGCCACTTTACTCAAACCCATCGCTTTGAAGTGGGGGGAGTACGAGTTCATGTGGAACTGGACCAAATTTTCACCCGAGACTCCACAATGGTTTCGGTGGCACCCGGTGGCAGGCATTCACACTGTCACCTTGATTGGCTCAATAGGCCGTGAAACCCAGCCAATGGCGGGTTTACGCAAAGTCCTCCTCTTCTGAGCAGCCAGCCATCCGGTTGCTAAGTGAAAATGAATCTCCATCAATAATGATTAGTCAGTGCTTGAGCACTGCCTCACCCTTTCTCTCTCAGCTGTATGGATATAGATGACCATTTCTTTTCCACCAGTATACAACATAATTACTTGTAGTGAAGTGTCAAGTGGAGAAAAGAAAGTTTAACATCAACCTACTTCACTGGAGTTCTGGGTAGAAGCTTATGGGAGGGACAGGATTGCGTATTGAGTCTGAGAAGTTCCTGGAATCAACAAGATAGCAGCTAATTAGCTGTGGCTGTGTTTCTCATTACCCTCTGCCATGCATGGAAAATGCAGCTTTGTTTCCCTGGCATGTTTTTGTCATGCTGGTTGGCCACATATCACACACGTCCAAAGAATACAACTGTTGTTTCTGCTGGTTTTTTGTCAGAATTAAATCTCACCTTTGCCAACCCTCCAAGTGATGCAATTCCCTAAAGAGTTGCTGGCAGGTGTGCAGATAGCAGTCTCTGTGCTCTCAGCTCATTGCCCACCAGCAGCTGAGCAGGCGATGCATACATGGCACGCAGCGTGGGAGCAGTGAATAAAATGTCTATATGCTGAGCCCACTGACTGCGATCGTCAAGGGGAATGCACATGAGAAAATTAGGGCTCTCCCCACCCACGGATCTGGTCATATACCACCCATTATGAATGCAAAAAGCTGGAGTCCATACATAGAACATACCAAACAAACATTACACAGCTTTAAAAGAGGCGCCTTAGTTAAACCAGGGAAATGCAGTGAGGCAATTTCCAAGCCAATAGCCTCATCAAAGCATATCAGCCATCTGATTGCCACTTTCATTTTTCTCATTTAGCTTCAGATACGGTACACAACTACTTTTTTCAGCCACTTAAGTTTGCACAAATCATTTTTACGTCACGCCATGTTATACATATGCATGTACAGTCTATGATTCAGCTAGAGGGGGAACCAATTTCCCTGCTGCACCGTAACTAAAAGCGTTTGGAGAAAATAGAAAATGGATTGCATTAACGTGCAGTGCACACTGCGCAGCAGAGTGGATACTGAATCATTCCTGTGGTCCCCTGCGAGCACAGTGTGGAGAAAAAAATGAAAGCAGTCAAGTAGTAAGTGTAATGGCACCCGTGAGAACTAGCTCAAAAGCCCGCATGAGTAAACCCCCACCCATGTCCCTGCGACATGATGCAGTGGTCAGTGGTGAGGAATCGGATGTGATGATCATTCCAAAGATCAGCGATGGATTATCAGTTTTCCCTCTATCTGAGTCCAGCTCTGTCTATCTACTTTTGAACGCGCGTGTGTGTTTACCGAGTGCAATTTCTGATATGGGCCCCTTCTGGCAACTCAGAGGCCAGAGGTCCCTGGAGAGAGTGCATCCTTTAATTCCTCCAAACAAATAGATAGCGAGTTAGCCAAAGCGCCTCTGTGGTGGCACAAGACCAACAACACACAGCTGCCTGGCTGGCTGCAGCCAATCCGCCTCCAAGACATGCTCAAGAGGATAGAGATCAGAGAGAGAATCAGAAAGAGACAGACAGAGAGAATGTGTGTGAGAGAACACTGAGTGCTGCGAGAGGGAGGCCGACAGACAGGGAGGAGGATGTATGTGAGAAAGGAGAGTTAGCAGAGCAGCAAAGAGAGAAGCGAGCCAACCTGAAGGACACAGGGAAAATGATGCAAGGTGGGAACGTGTTTATGTGCGAAGACGGAATCAGCCGATATATGCCAATGCTCGCTTCTAAATTTAAATTTTTATCCAGGACGGAATACAAAAACCTTCATATTTTGGATTCTGGGGGTTGCAAACATTGACAGATTTAGATAAATAAACCTCTTTTTTCCTCATATCGCAGTCTAATCACATTCACTTCCTAATACCCTCCATAACCATGAGTTCACAGTGCTTGTTTGTACTTTTCTTCTCAGTTTTTTAACCGATTTTCTACCAGCAGGGGAGAATATAAACAAAGTCTATTTAATCATACTGCACCTCCATAAATATTCCCATTTCATGCCTCTTAATAATTAATTAATTATATTTACATTTCAAATGAGAATGTTGTACTTTTCAGTTTTTATCAGCTGTTCTTATTGCAGATAGCGTTGGTAGGCACAGGTTACACGTACCTCGAGTTATGTTATTAGCTGCATTCATTGAGAACATAATGTGTAATCATATAACATGCCTTATTGCTAATTTAAATCCTTGCCATTGCAAAGTTGCCCCAGATATTATATATTCTTTTCGATAAAAGCTTCGCTGGGCAGTATGTGTTCACATCCTGAGCTTTGTTTTTGATTGGTTCTCTTGATCTTGTTCCCCTGCAGATAGAAGGCTCTAAAATGTTCAGTTTAAAGCTTGTTTACCAGCATGAAATACTGTCAACGTGACACCAATGAATAAACATACAAATAATGAATAGGAAAAGTTAAAGGTTGTTGAAAATGAGGTTGATATGTTGGACCACTTAAAATCTCAGGGGAGAAGTCGAGCAGTCTGAGTCTGCACACGGATTCACAAATAAGCACATTTTCTGCAAAAATATACGGTGGGATCTGTAACAGAGATTGGTTGTGTATTTATGCGTGTGTGTGTTAGTAGCAAACAAGCAGCAATGCATGCAGCCAATGCAGAAAAGCACAAGATTAACCTCTCAGGTGACACTTCACTGGGATGAAGCCATTAACCATAATTGATCAACGGCCTCCAAGAGTAAAATCTATCACAAAAGCCAGTGAGTATGAACTTTATTTGTTCCAATTTTAAAATAGCTGCAATATCACACCGGCAAGCTTTCAGTGATGGTGGCAGGGGGGAACTCCCACAAAAGGAGAATTTTTCATATGGGCAATTAGAGAGGTGAGGGCAACAACTTTAGTTTGAGAGGCTGTTGTGGTGACTCTGTCAGGGGATCTGCCAGAAATAGCTGTAAGGAGGGGACGGATGGATTTTCAATGCTAAAATTTTGGAGATGGAATCAAAAAGTGATTGCCGAAAGCCAGACAGTTTGGGGCATGACCAGAACATGTGGATCAAATCGCAGGGGGGGGATTTGGGAGCATCTATTACATTTTTTTTTCATCTAATCTATCTGGGTGAAGTCTGGAAAGTTTGGCCTTGCTGTGGTGGAGTCTATGATGTACTTTAAATTGCATAGGGGCTGATCCTGGCACAGCTGGATGAGCAGTTGACAGCTCCCATAGCTGCTTCCCAGAAGTCATCAGAGAAGGTAATCTGCAGTTTGTTCTCCCAATTGGCTTTAATCCTATTAATGACAGGCTCATCCGCTGGAGATAAGAGGTCATAGAAGAAAGAGACACGACCCTCGGTCAAGGTTCTTGCTTCAAGTACAAGATTTGTGCCAGTGGGTGGTGCAATTGTTGGGGGGGGGGGACTGGGAGGAATGGTTCCTAGCAAAGTGGCATAGCTTGATATCTAATAAGTATAAATTTCTTAATGAGTCTAAGCAATTTAAGTCAACTGTAGCTGTGCTACATTGATTTAAACTGGCGACTTCTGCAGCAGTCTTTTGAATAATAAAAAAAAAACAAAAAATTCGACAGTAAAATCCAGCCAATTGGCTGAACAGCCACTGATGACTGTCATCTCATCTGTCACTATTCTGACATGAGAGAAAAATGAGAGGTTAACAAAAGCTGGAAGATATTTCAGATCTACATTTTTAATGATATACAATTATTTTTTCATACTGGTCAGGGCATTCACGGTCTAGCATGCTCTGTACTGGATCTCAAACAAATAAAAATGTCTGTTTTTCATTTATGTGCATGGTGAGTTGTGCTAATTGAGGAACACTTCCTTCCCTTCTTGGCTGCAAACACAGCAATAAAAAAAAGTTTTGTTTTCCATCTTGGATGCAGCATCCTTTTCAGCTGACACGAGAGCAAAGTCTGTCCTGCCACATGGAGTTACAGGAAGAGTTTTTAGTCATGTTTAACTTTGCTAATTTCATATTAATCTGGCATGTTCTTGTATAGTAAGATTAAATGTGGCAGGACTTCAGCATCTCTGTAATCCTAAAACATTACTAGTGTTATCTTAATGAAGCTTTGCATGTGTTCCTTTAAAGGCTAAACTATGTTCAGACATTTATGCAAAGCTGCCTCTTTAAAACTTTTCCTTCTTGTGTTCCATTTCTCTGTTTATCTCTTTGATGTGACTCAATAGATGTGATGCTGTATCTAATCTTCATTTAGTCTCCATCTGTTTTGCAGAACTTATATGATCACAAGAAGTTTTATTTTGTTTCAGCAGAGCTGCCAAACATCTTCTGTCATTACTGCACTCATGAGCAAATTTGGACAGTTTGTAGACGTTTAACAGTTGAATTAACAGTTGAATGCATTTTTAAAATGTTTCATTTCTAATTTGTCAATATTCTGTTTGCAGAAAGAAACCCCCTCAAAAAACGCATATAATGTCATGTTGACTGCACTTTACAGGGGTAAACCTAAACTGCATGAAGTGAAACTGTTGCCAAAACAGAAAAATCTATTCTGTATTTTCTGTACGTCGATGCATTGAGCCGAGTCATTGACTGTGGACTGCAGCTTTATCGTTGCTGAAACAGATGGAGGCGGCATCTCTTTGCATCTCGCCGGGTAGGTCACCAAGCTCACCAAAACAGTTTTAATTAACCCAGATCTCCGTAGGGGAAGTCTATCCTAATCCTTATGTGCTCGCTGCTGGGCACCACCACATGCTAGTGCTGGTGTTACGCAACTCCTCCTGCCAGCCAAGAAATGCTACACAAACACACACACACACACACACACACACACACACACACACACACACACACACACACACACACACACACACACATACACACACAGACACCTCATCTGCCCTCTCCTCAGGTTGTTACAGGAACAATCTTCTGTGACACATTTCAGCACTGGCAAAATACTGCTCTTGGCAATGTAGCTTAAATTTCTTGGTCTATTTTGTTATCTGGGTGGGGTGTTTTTTTTTTCTTATTACTCGGGATAACCAATCATAAAGTAATGTCATATCAAAAACTTGAGAGTATTTAGAAAAGAGTTTAATGGAAGGAAAGTTTTGCCGTGTGTAACATCAGTAGGTAATGTCAGGCTTTGGTGTCATTTCCTCGATATCAAAGAGCAAAGCCTTCCTACTAGTGTCATAATTTTGCACCAATGTGGGACTGTCACAAGGTTGTGAAAGAATTCCACCACAGAATCATTAAAAAATCATTACTTCTTTTTATTTCTCAAACGCCCAGAATGCAAAGCAAGAAATTTTGTCTTTTGTGTGTGTAAGATTTAGGGAGATCTTTGGCAAAATTTGACAGAAATGGATGTAATTTTAATAAGTTAATAAGGTGAGAGAGTGAAGGAGAGAGTTTGTGCAAATCAAGGTTGACTATTTTTATGTTTTGTTAACAAGGGATCAAGAGTCATGGCTCATTTCAAATTTCTAAGAATAAAGTCAAATATTAATGTAACATTTTTTAGAGGTTTAATACATCCGTCAAATAATTTAGTCCCTTTACTGTGTACCACAAAAGACATCAAAAAATTCACCTGATAACAATTTTAGACCTAAAATATCATCTAAACTGCTTCTGTAAGCTGAGCACAGTTATAGTCTGTTGGCAAGAAGATTTTTTTTTCGGTAAAATTTGCTCAAATCTATCTTGTTGCTCACAGCAGTGTGGTCTTGCTCCTCTCATCTCAGACAGGTTTGTTGTTTATAGCTGTATAGGTTGCAGGTCGGCCTGTAAACAAGAGTGCAAGCTACATGTGCTTTTTTCTAACTGCTCAGTGAATCAGCCAGCTTTGATCCTAAGCACGAGTGTAAGCACTTTGACATTTAATTTACTCTCAGTCCAGCTCCAAAGACCTTTTTTTTACTGCAGACATTTAGACGTGTCAAAGCAAAACCACAGGTGCAGCTAATAACATTAATGATGGTTTGGACCCATAAATGTAAGCTAATATAAGTTACACTAAAACTACCAGGAACTTGGTGGTTGCACAGCTGTTTGCAATGAAACCATGATTAATACATGTTTGTTGGGTTAAAATGTCTGTTTTAAAAAAAGCTTTTCATTCATTTATTTAGGTTTGACCAGACATAGTAAAAAGCCATTTTTTGGACCTTTAACGGGGGTATATAACACATTTCTAATCTACTATATCAATCCTTGTGATATCAGTAAACATTGAATCATTGTCCAAAGTATGCCACAATATAATTTCATTCAATTCACTCAGAGGCCTGTGATCAATATGAGACAATATCATATGCCCATTTACCACTGTCAGTTATGGAGGATACTGCAGGCCTTCTCTTTTTCTGCTCTTGACCATAAAAAACAACAACAAAAATATATTACTGTAAATCACTGCAACTATATACGTACACACATTTTACATTTTCTTAATTAATCTAGTGGTCAGCCAATTTTTTTTTCTCTAGTCAGAGCTTAACAAACTACTACTTATGCATTACTTATACCTTTTCTCTCCTTTAGTTTCAGTCAATTCAAATCTTGAATTTCAGCCTGCATGCACTCAGCAGAGTGTGACAGAGATGCCTGGCTGGGTTTGTCCTGTTTCCTGATCCTAAGTATTTTATCTTGCAGGGGGCATTGTTTGCATACGGCATGTGCTCAATCTGCTGACCTGTCTATTTTATAAAATCCAAATATGTCAAGACTGCTGATTTATTCCAGAGAAGGTTGTAAATATCCTCATCTTCTCTTTGATTGCTGCTTTTTATCATCTGCCTGGCACTGCGACACAGACGAGCCTCTCCGTGAATTTCAAACTAAAGCCTCATTTTGAAGATGATGATGGATGCTTTCACTTTGCAACAATGATATTGGATCATTTATCATTGAATCAATATTTTGATCCAGATAGATGGAATGTAACACTTCTTCTAAACACAAAGTACTGAGGGATTTATAGTCTTTCACTGTGATACACAGCAAAGGACTATAAATACTTCTGACAATATCTGCTTCTCTTTGACAGACCTTGAGGATATGAATGAAACACAATTCCCTGGAAAAACGGAATATTCTATTGCCAGTATGCAGAAGTCTAATACATGCGCCATCTGGCAGGGCCTTCGGTGGCCATGTGAGTCCAGTGTGACAGTGCTAGTGACCTGCTATATACAATAATTTTTCTCACGCATGGTCTAAGAGATGGTTCAGTTCTCATAGAAAACGTGGTTGCAGGGGACATGACAGCTGGTAAAAAAAAAAAGGCGGCAGCAGCAACTCGGTCTGATAGTATCAATGAGGAGACAGGGCAGGTGGTGCAACTTCAAAGCAGCTTGGATAGATGGGAGATATTGTCTTGTGAACGATGGCAGGCTTTGATACGAATGAGCACAGAGATATTGACTTCAAAGTGACATATGCAATACAGACTGTGGATTATCTTATTACCGATGCGTGGATATAGATCCCCAGCAATTTAATTGTGACATCCATTTCTTTGATTACACATGGACAAAGCACAAGGCTTGAAAGATATCTTGTTTTTCACCAATCGTTCTCCTGCTATATTCCCTAATGTGGGCCAACTGCCAATTAACATTCAGGATGCAGTTTCTCACTTTATCTAAGTGATGCATTACATCCAAGTGGTTTTTTGGTGTACTATTTTGCAGGCATATTTAAAAGGTGATTTGCACCACTTGGCTCAGGTTCAGTGCTCATCCACAGGCACAGAGGACTGTGTTGCAGCTCTGCAGAAACCCTCCAAATGACACAGCAGCTTAATTCACTCAAGTTTGTGAGCCATATTCAATATGTCTCACCGTGTTTAAGCACAACAGGAAGTGATTTGCAAAAAAACCCTGTGAGTATTCAACACTGACAACCACTGTGAACACTTTATGGGCTTAGCAAAAGCAGCAAACAAACTGCAGCCCTCCCCATGTCAATCCCTCAAGGAGGCCATTTTAGTTAATCCTTGTTCCATAAACCTTGGTTTGGGGGGGTCGGGAATTTAATTTAACCACTGTAAAGCCCCCCTATTGCTACAATCACTGGCTCCATTTCTCACCAGAAACCGTTACTGAAGCCATTAGTTTAGGCTTGAAACATGTTAGTTTTGCTCTTTAAAAAGAGAAAGAACCCATCATGTTTTCTTTATTAGACCTCGGATACAACAAGAAGTTCTATAGAATAGCAGTTTTTTTAATCTGGTAGTTTTGCACCATAATCTGCCTCACTCATGGTCTTCTGGGATAAATCAGACAGGCTCCACTTCGCTTAGCTCACTACTTGGCCACTGGAGTTATCAACTTTTTTTTTTCTCTCAGCAGTAATAACTGTAGCTGCAATAAGTCAGAGTCAACCATCCACTGTTTCTTCAGTGTTGTCATATCTGTCTGACACTTTCACACTAAAATAGTGTCTGTCTCCCTGTGTTTTAGCATATGAAGAAACTGTGTGCTGTGTGCGTGTCCGTGTAATTTTGTGCATGTGTGTGTGCGTGTGTGTGCGCGCGTTGTAAAAGAAGTTGTAAATAGACATGACATCTGCTCCCCTACGCTATCAAGAACAATTTACAGCTATTAGCTAGCTCCTTTTGGACTTGGTGTTAATCTTTTTTACATAATAATACCTATAACATTTCCTGCTCAGCATCAACATGAGAAATCCAAACTGTCATCTGATTTTTTGAACCGCTCTTAACTTAACCTCTTAACCTTTACTGTGGTTTGGTATTTTTCTAGCAATACATAAGATAAAGAATGCAGGCCCTGGTCCTGTTCTTTGTCGTTAAGCCATTCATGCATCCATCCATTACTTTGACCACTGTGTCATACAGAATTGCCAGACTTGTAAAATGATGCAGGTGAACTTAATCTAGCTGGAAGTATGCTTTCTGAAAAATACATAAACCACTGCAAATTAATTGTGTCTGAACAGAATTTTTAGATGGAATTTGATCTTTTGGTTGTTGTCAAAATCAGAGCAATAACACTATACATCAGCTGTCTAATTCTTGCTATATTACTGGCTAATTCATGCTTTTTAGTGATGTTTGGCTTCTGGCTGACTAGCAACAATCAGGCTAGCATAGATGCAACCAATTAACTGTATATAAAGATGGACAACATGTCTTTGATTCCACACTGTAGAAAAAGTGAAGTCAAAAGTGCTTATGATGTCATTTGGAGCTGCTGCAGGAGGCTAAGCTAGCTTAACCAAGCTCTTTTAGCTGGAGCATATGTCTGGTATGACCCCTAAACCCTGATACCTGTTGATGTGGGATGTCACAAATACTTATATGGCAGGTTGTTATAAAATTAACTGCCATGCTGTTGCTGCTGCTGCTGTTATATTATTTTTGCACAATAGAAAAACTAAAGTGCAATGATTTGACTGACAAAACAAACAATGTCTTTTAAAATTTCAATCAAATCATCAGCTTTTTGAGAGAAGTCCTTTGTATGGCCATTTAACAAAGGGTGTATCTCTGACTGAAGTTAAGTTCAGGAACACAAATCATTGGATCAAAATCGTTCAATCCATTGTAAAGTAATCTGAAAGAGAGAAAAACTAACCTTGTCACAAGATTACATGCAGCAGTGGTGCTGCATCTGCATCTCTGAAACATAATCTAAGAGGTGTCACTTTGGCTCACGTAACTCTTGGCGTGGTTGCCTCCATATGCCACAAGTCAGTACCATTAATTCAAATATTTCCCCCAAAGAGGCCTTCATTTCCCAAGACACTGCAGGGAAAGTACATCATCAATCATGCAATCCTTGGAGTTTGACTTGCCTTACTGTTTACGGGCACACTAATTTAAAGCTCCCCTGTGAGGTGATTATAGTTTGGGCTCTTCTGGCATCCTGTGCAATTTGTAAAGTTAGAAGATGGCATTTACTCAGAAGTCTAAATGTCATCATAATTATCTCAACACACACTAAATACAAAACAGGAGATCATTAAAATATGATTATAATATGAATATTTAGAAGTGGAGGACTAGTTGTTATGCTAACTCAACATATTGGCAGTGACACAGTGTTAAAGGCAGTAAGTATGCAAGACGATCAAAAATCAGCCAATCAAAGGCAAACGGCTGCAGCTCAATCGAAACTGGGTCATGATGATAATTTTGGAATGTTTCACAAAATATCTGACATCCCCTCATAATGAGTGGAGTTTATATGAAATGGTTTTGCTCTCATTGCGAACGGCGGAAAGTGATATGCTGTTTTGACATTGAGGCTGAGGACTTTAACTGGATGTCGTTAGGATTAGGCAGCAGACTGAGGGTTTGCGGTTAAAAGGTGGGCTGGATATCCTCTCTGTTGGCACGTATTTTCAGACATGATGCAGTAGGTGCACTGAGGGACAGCGCCGGAGAGAATTTTATTTTAGCTTTTTTATATTTATTTATTTATTTTTAGAAAGCAGGGATTAACCTCCATTGGTTGTAATTAGATGGAGCAGTCACTTCCACTCCACCACAATGGATTTGTGTACCAGTGGCTGTAACATGCTCATGCTCCAATTTTCTCAGTGACTCATTTGTCATTTGTCTGTGTTGAGGGCTTGCCTCGGACAAAGAGTACGAGGAGGTGAATGGGCTCCGTGCCAGGCAGTTTAGGATTTGGTGCTAATCTGTCATTAGACTCCTACTACGCACTTAACATTTGTGCTTTTAACTAGTTTTGGGAGAGGCAAACTCATATCAATCAACAAGGTCCAGGCCTTTGAATCCACCCATTCAATCAAGTTTAATTAACAGGTTCTACAGGTACAGATGGAGATGAAAAAGAGTGACAAGGGGATCAGGGAAATGTGTCCTGACACAAATGACATACTTATGCAAAGAACAGTTACTTGTAGTTATTTTTGTAAATCTCATTTTAATGAATTTTAATCAAATAAAAAGTCATTTGCAAGTATATAGTATTATCAGGCAAAGAGAGTGCTTTCTAAACGAGCTCTGCATGTACTCTGTATGTTTTTACTTGTTTAATCACCAATTTGGTTGATTGTGGTGATGTAATAACAACAAGCTCAAAAATCTATTTTTTTCTTGAATTCAGGTTGCTTCACAGAGCTTAAGAGAAACAACTTTTCACACCAGACCTGTTTGTTCAACAAAATTTGAAATGTGGGTGGTGATTCAGACATCTGGAGCCTGGCTAGACTAACTGAGACCAGCCTGCAGCAGGTTGACCAGTCGATGCAACACCACTCAGTTGGCATGGTTAACTTTCCTGAATCTATCTGTCTTCTCATCTCTCAACAAACCCTCCAGAACAAGCTCACTCTGAGTCATTTTCAGCTTTCAACCTTTAAATAGTTAAACTTTGCTATCTGTTTGACATGTCGTTCAAGACTATTGACATTAGCGTATCTGCCTCAGAAAGATAACTTTAAAAAAATGGCTGCTGTGTTTCCAGTAACACATTTTATTACCGGAGTCAGACTAAACCAACAGTTATCTATATTATATATCCAGCGTTTGTGTTGGCAGAGATGTGACTGCTGTGTAGCAGGTACATTTAAACAATCATCCCATAAGCCTTATCAGCATGGTTCTTAAATGTATTATTGTAGTAAATTTATCATTGCTTATTTTCACTTTCAAGGCTTTTTTGAATGAGTTATTGATTTAATGTCCATTCAGCCTTTGCATTTCATTGTGTGTGTGCAATGCATACTCACCTTACAGGCATCATTACAAGTATATTTAGGGTCCTCAGAACTTTGGTGTACAAAGACAATTTCAACTTGTGATTTTTATCCCTAGGCACTACATTATTTTAAGAGTAGCTACATGTCTGATTTTTTTTCTGTTTTCCCTCAGCTTTGCTTTATTTGCACTCTTAAAATGAAACTACTATGATGGCCTTACATCACCACTTTAATATCCATCCAGTACTATCCAGCTATTGTTTGATGGTGTGCAGTATAAGACATTTAGTAAATCATATGTGCTTATATAGCATATAGTCAACTTTTTGTTATGATTTTGTCAGGCTGAGGGCAAAGGGAGCTTTAAGTTACAAGATGGCTTAACCTTCACTGACTGTAATTATGTGGAGTAGCCACTCACATTTCTGTGATTTGGATTTATTTACAAATATCTTGCTGCTGTGTTATTTTTCATATGACTCATTTGTTAGACAAAGAGCTCAAAGAGGATATACAAGTTTTGTATCTAGGTTAGAGTTTGACAGTGACATGACATTTGACCTGTGCTCCCTGATATGCACACACATTCATGTTCATGCTTTCATCCTATCTTGAAAAGTACATCATTATGCAGATGACACACTGCTTCATGACCGAGACAAAACAGTACACAATCACATCTAATTTCCTTCAAATCATTATGCAGATGATTCAATCCTGCACGATAAACAGGGCACCTTTAAGTCTGATTTCTTTTTCTTCTGCAGAGTAATTACTTTATTAATAAATGTTAATCATCGCAGATAAAATCAACATAATGCCATTAACTGTTCAAAAGGTGGACTACATCAGCTTTGCAAACTTGCAACACTCTACAACAATAAGGATGAAGACTTTTTGATTAATTTATCTCAAAGATTTAACAAAGTGCTGACAACCACCAAGGTCAGAATAGATAATCTATTCATTGCAGAGTAAAGCAGATAAAGCCAAGAGCAGAACAACCACCCTACCAGTCCTATTTACCAACCAGAAAATCAACAGCAGCCACTCGGTGAATCAGCACATCTCCAAACTGCCATACTAAACAGCATTAAAATCCATAGTTCCACTGGAGACAAAAACCCAACGTGGAGGATTATCCGTTCAGCAAATTAGGCCAAAGAAAAACAGCTAATGTGTTAAAATGGGTGAGAAAAAGGAGGAAGAAAAATCTTTATGGTTGTAACAAGATACAAACAGGCCGATAATCCGCTTTTAACAAGATGAGTGATCATGGCCTTTTGTCGGTGCGTTGAAGCTGCACAATCAATGGTGGTGATTTAGCCCCCCATGAGCTTCGGGGCCCCCTTCTACAGCGTAAGCCTGGATCTTCATTTATCAGGCATACGTCTTGCATGAGACAGCGCCCTCGCCTGCGGTAAGACTGGAGAAGTAGTGGCAGAGAGGTGGAGAGAAGTTTAGGGGAGGTAGGTTAGGATGAAGGTGGGGGTAATTGGTGCAGACAGAGAAGGAAAGACAAAGAGGACAAGAAAAAGGAAGGAAACACAAGGGATGGAGATTCAAAGGGAGGCGAAGGAGCTATACTTGGCTACTGCCCTGCTGTCAGGTAAATGCCATCTGGGTGTTTTACAGATGAGACTGTAGCTGTTGGCATTTTGAATGCACCTCCTACACTTAATCCTTCGCTCCTCCTCTCTTATTTATTCTCTGCACTGTGTTTCCTCTCTTGCAGGCTCCACTGAGAACGCCCCAACATTTCACTTTATCTAAAACTGGCATGCTTTCAGAAATACCAAAAAGTAATTTTCATGTTGGAAATCAGAGCCAGTGAAGTATATAAGATGTAGAGAAAAATCGCCCTCTGTGGTATGATAGTTTTTGCACAGTGGCAGAGTTGTGCCCATTATACAAATATTGACTTTCAGCTGCTACGTACAGTCAGTTTGAGTATATGTGGGTAAATACTCCATCTACAGTATCTCCCTCTGCCTGTATATACATGATATGGGTTCACAAGATAAACCATCTAGTGTATCTCTTCTCTGACTTTGGAACATAAAGAATCATGTAGAAAAAACGATTCTGACATTATGAGCATAGTTTTATTTGTTTTATATTTTTGATCATTGTTGGCCTGATTTAAAATACTGACTTTTTCCTGTTTGTAGCTGTTTCAAACAAATTTTGTAGCAATTGCATTATCAGAAAACTGTAAAATTGTATGTTTTTCCAGAACATCTTGGGTTTGTTATCCAGACTCTGCAAATGTCCATGTTGCTTTTTGATATTTCTAACTAAAACTGTGAGTTCTTGAATGCACTAAGATTCCTTATCTCCAGGAAAAACTACTTGTTCACTTTTAGATTTTGAACATGTAATAAAGGCACTCTAGTGGCTTTATCAGCTATCATTCACTTTTTTTTCCCTGTGTGCAATTTAGGCTTTACCCTGAGGCCTCTGAAAATTTTAACATTTGTGTCCTACTAAAATGAACAGCACCTCCATAGCAATTTTCTCTGAAGGCCATGAAGCTCATGAAAAATAGATTTCGAAAGCCTTGAAATATTTTACTCTGCCTCAAAGCTTCTCTGCTCATAGAATAGCAAAAATAACAATAGATGTATTATTGAGACCGGAAATGCCTGACAAAAATCATCCTCTGCCTCTAGTAATATGAGTGATTTTCCCAGGAGATTTGGAAGAACTGTGAGCCGCAGCCGGAGTCCTGATAAAATTGCCCTGCTTGCTCTTAATTCCACAATATTCTCTCTGCTGTTATTGTCCATCTCTGAGAATGTAGGTCAGAGGCAGGCTGTTGACGCTCTGCTGAAAGGTAGATTTACACCGCCGCAGAGCCTGTCACAGCTCCTGCTTCACTGACTGGATGTCGAATTCACACCCGTCCTCAGAGGTAAAGCTTGAAATTTAATTTTTCTTTCCTCTTCCTTTTATTTGGCCTGTAAGAACAAACACGGTTTAACTCTTCCATTCAGCAGCAGCCATTGTTATTACATTAAAGCTAATGGGACCCGGTTCCTCATCTTAATTTAATACCTACCATCCCTCCTGCGGAATATGCAGAGTACTACTGAAACACAAGTGCTCTGAACATACACTCATACCTTTTCAATCCAGCTCACACTCCTACAGAACAGACATGCTGTCTGAGCTGAACACTGATGTGCAGCACTTCATGAAGGGCTCATTGCATGGGTGGAAGAGGTCTCACTAAAAAATATGAAATGCAAGATCCTTAAAAGGGGTCAAAATGAGTTAGCACTGTTGAACTCTCAGTTCTCTCCTCTTAAAGTTGAATAGGTTTTTACTCAGATGCCTTAAATAAGGTTACTGTTTAGCACACGCTTGAGAGACTTTCACACATTTTTCTATAGAACAAATTTGTCAGTAAAAGTCTTAGTTTTGATTTTTAAAGCTTTTTTGTGTCTTACAAAAGGGCTTTTGCTAACAAGTGGCTAAATGAGACCACAGAGGTTGTTGAGAACATTAAACACCATTATGCCAAACATAAATGTAATAAAAACCCATTTGCTAGTTTGCCTTTTCTCTCTTGTTTTGTTTATACTTGCACTTTTACAAACTCATTGTAGTAATGTTAAAGTCATTTTTTGGCCTCAACATTAGTGTTTTACTTTCTAGTCATTACATTTAAGTTTTTTTAAAAAATCACAATATTCATCTGCATCAGTAAAGATGATCTTGTTGGAACAATATGTAAATTTTTCTATTTTTTTTTACTTGCTACAAAACCAATTTTTTGCAACAATTCAATAAAAAAATTCCACGAACTGTATGTCAAGGGAACTGGGTGATGCTAACTTCCAGGTTGGCAATAAAAATAAAAATTACCACCCCTACAGATCTCTATGTTGTTACACTAATGAGGTGCATTGAGAGCAGTATTCTGTCAGTGTTCAAGGATATTGGTCAAAAACAAGTGAGGGAAGGAAAATGGAAAGAGGTGAAGGTAGGGAGAGAGGGAGTGAGAGCGGAGGTAAATTTCAATGTAATGAGCTCTTCACAAGATGGAATAAGCAAGGTGCACCTGAACTATCAAGGGGAAATATATCTGTGTGAGATCACTACAAAGAAAACCAGCAGTGCTTCTACTCTGCCTATGATGTGCTGCACATCTGTACTGTCTGGGTGTAAACTGACATGTAGGCAGACAGAATGCAGGTTGTGAAGACAGAGCCATAGTCTGAGTTGGAGATACTGAAAACCAAACCCTCATAAACTACAACCAGAAGGCATTGAAACAAGTTACTGATCAATCCAGCTTACTGAGGAATCTTACAAATATTAACATATTATTAATACATTATTAATAATTAATAAATATTAATACTACATATTATAAAAATGAGATCAAACTGAGTCTTTAGATCAAATTACAAGGAGGCCAGTGAGACAAAGAGCTTAGTATCTATATGCATCCATTTGGAAAACACTATTAACACAGTTGTATAATTTAGAGTAAATCCAATAAGTCTATTAAGTAATGCATTAGTCAGTCCACATAAGAATAACCATTTATGGGATTTTTCATTCAATAATAACAAACATTTCCTTGTTCCAGCCTCTGAACTTGGAGTATTTTCAACTTTGCTTTGTTGATGTTAATTAACATGCGGGTACTTCATTTAAAGTAATACATTAAACTGTTTTATTATATAACTTCAGGAAACTTTGACACACATTTTTCACTTTTTTGTGATCTTTTTAAAATCAGTTGATTAATTAAAGAAAAGTAAACAAAATGGTGGACTAGTTAATGGATAATGAGAGTGACCATGAGTTTCAGCCCCATTAAGGCATGTAAAATGTATAAAATGTTGAAACAGATATTAGTAGCAAAACATAGAGGGATATCAAAATATATTGTATTGTAATACAGTAGTAGTTTCAAATATAAGGTTTGGTACCAACAGCCAACCTTATGACAGACAAAAAAAAAACAAAAAAAACAACAAAACTTAAGATATACATCATGATCATCAGCTGTATTGCCTAGTGCTTCACTGTACATCTCTCTCTCTCTCTCAACAGGGGTCATGGACATTAAACGTTATTAAATGATCAAAATGCTCAGTATCCTCCATTATGCATGAGTCTGAAATAGAAAGATAATTTTGAATAAAAAAGATTAAGACCCTGGTTGTCTGACTTACACAGCCATGGTGGAAAATACTGTGTTATTAAATATATCTTGTCTGAAATACCTGAATGATTCTTTAAGAGGAAATTCTTTTGGGAAGGTGTCACTGAGGAATAAACATTTAATATTATTGATGAAAAGCATTGATCCATTAAACTGACCACACCTAAACTATTCTATAAGTCTGGTTCCAGGCTTCTGAATCACCACCCACATCTCAAATTTTCTCTTGCAATTCAATGAAATGGCCATTTAGGCTGAATATCAGCCTACTACTCCATTGCTACAGCAGGCAAAATGTCAATGGCTAATTACTAATGGTTGCCTTACTGTGGTTCCCAAGGTCTTCGCTAATTGCCTATTTAGACCAGTGGAAATGGCACTGCCTCAAGGCCAGTCACCCCTGGATACCTGGGAATAAGCAACCCAACTTTCATGAGCAGGAGACAGAGGAGGATTAATCAGTCAAGTGCCAGTAGACAACCAGGTAATGAGTTTGAATAGTCAGTCCACAATATCTCTGAGAGGGAGAACACAAACCTAAATACCCATGTAAACCAGGAAGAAAGGGTTAATGGAGTCTGGTCTTGCAAGACTCATGGACATTACCATCATGTGTACAAAGGCAATAACATGGTCCATGCATGTAATTTGAGAGAAGTGCATTTCCTGACCACAAAGGGAGAATGGACTGCAAACAGCCAGTGGCTCGACGATGAAGTAGGGTAGAGGGAAGTAAAGTGGTTAGAGGGCAAGGGGTTAGATTGGAGCTTTACATTTCCAGCAACACAGCTTCATCTTGCAAATGGATGCAAAGAAGTGTTTTTCTACTCCAACCCAGTGACTGCTCAAGTTAAAATAACTAATAACCCTGACATTGAACCAAATTTAGCCTTACATATACAATTGTAAGAAAACAAATAGTTCCCAATTGCATGTTGCTGGTAAAAACAAGACAATGATGTGTTTTTAAAATGTAACATAACAAAAAAATAAACTTCATGGATATCCTGGTCTCTAACGACGATAACCTGTCCTGTTTTACCAGGTCAGTTTGGCAAACAGCTTTATTAAAATCAGTTCCTATATGCATTAGTCATCAGCCAATATTAAGTTGTCTGTGAGAGTCTTTGGCCATTGTTTTTTGCTGTGTGTCCTGTAATGTTCGCTCTAGTTTGACCTTGTATGCAGCTGTGTAAGCATGTACAATTGGCATTGGAAGCTCGTGGGTGAAAGAAATGACTCCTATTGGTTGTTCAGTTTAGAATATCAGTGCATTGGAATCGCAATAAATGTGAAAATAACAGGCCAATGACCAACGTCAAGAGGACAAACACAAAAGGCTTTTTTTTTCATTTCTCATCAATCAGTTGTTGGCGATGGCAGGCAGACGCTGCATCTGCATCATGATAACAATGGCCTGCATAACTACACTCTTACAATTCCTTACTCTTCCTTTTTATATAGGAATAAAGACTTATAATTATTCATGTGCTAGTATAGAAATAGTTGTCTTCTCACAAAGGTGCAGAACAATGATGCTAGTCGTGCGTTAGCTGCAGCCTTTGCAGCGAACGCAACTTTTCGGTCCAACACATGAAGCAACATGAACATGAGGCAACACAACAGTGGTCTTAGTTCTGAATATTTATTGATAAATCTGGGACTTGAATGAATAATATGTTATTTCTGCAGCTAGATGTCTTTCTATATAAACAACGAAACCAGATGACATAATCAGGTGAGGTTGTGATATTGTGTAGATCATCATATTTTTATTTCATTGTTAAACAGCCATGATTGCAGACAAATTGATAAGATTTTATTAGCTTAAGAAATTTATTGTGTAAGTGATACATATTATAGGTTTAAGGATTTTGATTTGATTTAATTGATTTTTGTGATATTTCCTATTTGTTGCTGCTGTAAAGAAGCGATTATCACAAAAATATATATTTTGTTGTATTTATTCCATCGTATGTCTTTGAGAAGCTATAAGAGGAGCTGCTTAGAAAAGCTTTCATGTTGACTCTGAATCATTGTCATTTTACGATTTCAAATCTTTGGAATTTATGATTTAGTTCACTGATATAACATCTAACTATGGATGACAATTTGAAGTTTAAAGATGAGTAAGAACTTGTACTGAAACTTTTTTACTTTTATGAGGAGAATGACATGTTTTGCACTGACTCCCTTTCAAATACAGACCTCTTTGTGTGATTCCTAAGAAAACAACAACAACAACAACAACAAAAAACCCATGAAAAAAGAAATAATCCAGCCCAAGTTTTGACTGTAACCTTGAAATCTTTTGGTTTACTTCAAGGTACCAATTTTATTTCTGACTTGAGAGAAATTTTATTTTTTTTTTGGCTATTTGTGCAGAAAGCATCAGATGTGATGGAGCTCACATTGTTCTGGTCCACTACATGTGTGTTCGGGTTTATTGGGTACGTGATTTTCTGAAACTGTGTGTCATAAACTGTTATTGTGGTAAAAAAACAAAACAAAAAAACAATAGACTTAATAAAGGTTGTTTTGTCTTGGTTCTTGTATTTGGTGCAAAAAAATGGTACACTTGTCAAAATTGCCACAAGATATTATAAGAATTTTAAAAAAAGGCTGTTCCCCATCTATATTTGTACTCCAAGACTTCAAATAAAATACATTAAGCTAACGGAAGCCAGTGTATACAGAAAAGATAATCTTTACATAGTGAAAGAAATAATAAAATGTAAGGCTGAGTGACCTGGAAGAAACATTTGTTCTGTGTTCTTTTCAGCTTCTTGTATTCAGTGTAGATTGATGTATCACACATGATCTATTCCTCCCTCACACTCCAATGTTCACTTCTGGGAGTTACTCACCAGAGCTGTGGATAAATATATATATAAAAACCCACTTTCAAATAGATCCAAAGGTATGGCAGAATAGCAGTGGCTATCTGATCTGATTTAAGCAAGGCCTTGCTCAGTGGTGCTTAAATCATAAACAGTAGTGTGAGTTATGAACAGCAAGCATATGGGATCATCAGCATGCCTAGTCAGTCTTTAGGGCCACTACTGTACAACACTAAGCAGCTGGATTTAAGGTAGGTCAGCTTAAATAGGACACTCAGTGACTGTAAGTGTGAATTATGAATTATCTAATAGCTGCTGCGGTACATATGACTAAGCATCTTAAGTATCACAAGCCCAGTGGATGCAGATCTCTGTCCTGCTACAAAGCTGTGTTCAATGTAAAAGGGATTTTTCTATGTTTTTTTTTTTTTTTTTTAATCCAAATCCTCATTCAAACCAGCTGTTGAATTCTCGGTTATATTACATAACCAAAAAATCAAAACAAATAATAGATAATAATTAAAATTCCCAACCACAAATCGTTTTTTTTTCTCCCCAGTGGCATGAAAGAAAAAAATGGCAGCAGTCAGCACTACGAGCTCTTGCACCGAGGGCACAGAGCACACAGACAGTTCTATTTCCAGCCACATGCACTCTGAGCTCTCCGGGGATATGGACTAAGTTTTATCCTGGTGCAACAGCATGTCAGCATAAAAATAAATAAATATATAAATAAAAGAGTGTCCTCTTTGCAAGAATGCAAAGCAAATGAAGAAGCTAAAACGACCGTTTGGACATATTGTTCTTGTTTACAAGTGGAAACAATTGGAACAATGACCCTCACCTGCCCACTGAGTCCCAGGACAAAGGATTACATACTGCTGGATGCTTAATCGGACTGTTGAATAAATTCATGCTTTCCCGCGTGTGTGTGTGTGTGTTGGTGTGTGTATGTGTGTGTCATGTACTATTGGGTTCAGTACAATTGGGTTTAACACAAACCCCCCGAACTATTTGCAGTCTGTACGGAGATGGCAAATCTTTGAGGCGAATTGAACCAAGGAGAGGTCAGACTGCCGACAAAAGCAATTTCCCCTTCAGAATCGCACTCTCTGCACACACACACACACACACACACACACACATGCGCACACATTCACACAAACTTGGTTTTCCACGGCGAAAATCCACCCATTGTAAGCACATGTATTAGCATGTTTCTGCCACTCTGGGATGTTACCATATGTGTCTGCTAGTTATTAAAATGGCTTTAAAATGCATCATTGAAAAAAACACAATATTATATTTGGCTACAATGATTCAGGCCACAATTATTCAGTTGTTAGCAGTTAGAATATTAATATAGTAATGTAACTGTTTAGTTTGGCTAAGCTGAGCTAAGTTCGGATATAGTTAATATTCTAAGATGGTTGTATTAAACATGGAGTAAATAAAAACAATATATTATTAATCTCAGTTATTGTTAATTCAACACAGTAGACTAAATTAACATTAAATTTATTTAAATTTAGTGTTTGCATGTGCCAAAGTTCCTAACTGAATAGCTTTAACTGCCTAAATACAATAATATGAATAATTTTCCTTATATCTGCATTAATCCTTTTATTTTTTTTGCTTCATAATTCAGAACCATTTCAAGGAACTGAGTCTCTTTACTACCTCCAACCGCTGATAAGCTGATCAGCTCCACCCGACTGCATGTTGGTGTTAAGGGCCTCCTGTAGGTTAATTGACCAACAGCAATTCCTGTGAGAAATCAGGGGAAAGGGAGGCAGTGGAGGAACAAAGGTCTGGGATTTTCAATAATGTGTTTTTGTGTGTCTGTCTGTGTGTGTGTATGGGTGGGGGTTAGTAGGTAAAATGGCCAGTAGAGAGTGAAATAAAGGCAATGAATGACTGTGAAGGAATGCATTAGTGAGACTTAACTACAAACCACGGATGCAGGTAGAAGCTGCAAAGGTAGTGAGAGCTGAACACAGAGAGACTTTTAAAAAAAACAGATCCTCCTCTCTGGTCTCCAGCTCAGACATGCATGAGTTAAGCCCCCAAGGACACCGTCATGGGTTAGCTGTGGTCTGCTCTGCAACCAAAGAGGAAAACACAGAAGTCCTCTGCATGGCTATTACCTGTTGTGAGGGATCTTTTGTTATCATGGTTTGGTTTTGCACAGTGCTGGTAAAAAGAACTGTCCCGAGTTCATGGACGACCTCTAGTAACTGGAAGTTTGCATATGTAACAACAGGTCATAGAGGCTAATCAAGCACGTTTCACTTCAGAGGTTTCTGCAGAAATACATCCTTCTTCTGCAACTGATCAGCACTTCCTTAGCAGCACAACAGTAGCACAAAATCCATTGCATGTCACTAAATTGTTCAGTGAAGCCTTAAGGCAATCGTCCTCAGCTCTTTGAGTCAGGAAATATGTGATTAATTTAAAATTACCAGGTATTTGGGTTCAGATTAGTCACTGGTAAGTTCTGTGTATCCAGAGAAACTCATAACACAAAGAGCAAAGAAACGTTACAACCTATTTAAAAAGTCAAACATTTTTAATAAATTCTTATAATTATAAATTTAAAATAATGCACAATGTAGATGGTAATGTAAGTAATGGGCAATCCATCGTTTTGCACACAGATCAGGAAAATTATATTTACATGAATGCATTAATCTGGAACATTATTAAAACATTTTCCTTCAATTTTAGCAATAACGTGTTTTAAGTAATAGGAAACCATAATATCGGTATTTACATACTGGTGATTAACTTGAGCTTTGATTTTGTCAAGGACTAACAGAACTGATCACTCTTCATGGTGTTTGTCTGATTTCTGGTGAAAGTAC
>JAPZDZ010000022.1:10236332-10254743 GCA_029783805.1 Acanthurus tennentii
GTACACCCTTCAGAAGAGACAGCTACGAGTTCACACAGATTACAATTAACTAGTCTGGTTCAAAATTTAATAAATACGAAGTTCACAGTCCCAGTAATGAATTAGTTCACCTTTATTCTTTAATTATAAAATCTGTTGCTGATGTGCTGAAGTTCAGACTTACTTTTTGGACCCTGCAGAAAGGATTTGCTAGAAATGTGAGATTTTATGATCACTTAACTGTTCAACAAAGACACAAACGCATTAAATGAACAAGGTCTTTAAAACGTTCATGAACAGCATTGAGTATCAGCTGTCATTGTCAATAGTCTTCAGTTTCAGTTTAATTAGAAACAGGAGTCATGTAATGAGGTGCACATGGATAAAGTTCAAAAGCCAGCAGCTTCATTTGTCAGAGCGAATAATCAGTTCTGATAAACACAGAAATTCAGCATTTCTTCCTTAATCCTCCTAAGTTATTGTCTTCTTGATCTGTCTTTTTCCATTTCACCTACTTCAGTGATTTTATTATTATTTTTTTGACAAAAAAAGTGAAACTAAAGATATATTATTACAATTCCCGCTTTTATCTTAATTTACTAATTAGCTTTTTCCGTTGTTTGTTCCGGTTAAATGCATTTCCTACATATGTCATTAAGGGACCCTTTCATCTCACTTAATGCTTCATTCATTTATTTGTTTTGTTTTGTTTTGGTTTGTTTTTCTGTGGCCATGACACGTGAAAGGGTGTTAGTTTTTGTTTATTTCTTTAGACATCTGCCACATCTTCCATCTGCTATTGAATCCGCTGTTGCAATATCTCCAGAAAACTTACCAAAAAGATTAAAAAACAACACAGAAATTATTTATGTGAATTAAAATTTCAAGAGACTACAGGACGTCCATTAGTGTTCATTGTGTTTCCATCCAAATGTTGTTTCTCCCGGATGGATGACTGGCGAATACAGATTGTTTGGTGTGAAATGATGCGATGCACTATGGAAATCTATACTGCATTACCACTCAATTAAAGTCTAATCCTGACCATACTAAAACCCTATTGGTCATCCCTGATCCCAGACATGGATCTGCCATCTCATGCTACACACTGACACACAGCATGGCGCCAGGACGAACGCCACAGCCCAGTCAAGAAGGCAGAGAGACGAGGGAACTCAGCATTTCACCCGGCTGAGCAGAACCCGAGCCCTGGAATCTGGTGGAGCCTTGCGTGGGAAAGAGTGACAACAGATCGATACCTGTGATTAATTAACTTCTAATGAGTTCATCTGAGCGTTGAGAGACCCAGAAAGTTGGACACGTCCTGTCGTCTCCTTTCTGTCTGACCTCTCCCGTCCCTCCCCCCACCCGTCCTCTCATCCATTCCTGCATCTATCGATCAGACTTGAAGCCAAACGGGGGATTATGTGTTGTTTTTATTTGTGATGCCACTCTTCTCTCTTTTGGGATCATTTTTTTTATTGAGGTGGTAAATAATATATTAAATTATAAGCAGTGCAATAACCTGAAATGGATTATTGGTGTTCAGTTTTTTTAGGGTCAATACCTGTCTCGATTTGCAACACAATACAGGTACCTCATTGTTAACGTGTCCTATTATTGTGCGTCAATAACGCATAGCACAGTGAAGATCGAATGTTATTGAGCTGACCTGATTTTCTGTAGCTACTTAAGTTAGAGCTGCGTAAGTCGTGGTAAAGTCAGTGCAGCGATGCCAGACACACAGGTTCCCACATGTGATTACCCCGGCAGTCATTATGATCCTTCAGAGAGTGAGAGTGAAAGCTGGGAGTGCAGGAGCAATGGAGATGAATGGTCATGTGAATAGGGAAGTGGATTGGGGAGCCGAGGCTTCCCGTGTAGCTCGGTCTGCCATTTTCTCTCTCCATTCCTCAGCTCTGAGGGCTGAGTTATTTGTCTCGCAGTGAAATTAGTAATCGCGCCGCCATCCATCATTGGCTGACCTGCTATTGATCGCAAGTGCACCTTTCTCTTTTCAACTAAATTATATTACAAAAAAAAAAAAAGGATAGCAAATGTCTGCACACTCTGAGTGGTCCACACTTTTGCCTGCCTCAGCAAAAGACTTAGAAAGAAAAAAATAAAGCAGACTTTTTTTTGTATGTGAAACGTTAGTGAGACATGTCAAACAATTCAACACAAAGAGATTAGAGCTGTTGTTCTGAAGGTGACAAGCGTGGAACAGGGTTTTAAACCAACACAGACTTTAAAGCCAAGGGAGACTCAGCTAGCACAGCTTGTTATACACCAGTGACACCTCAGTGACAAATGCTGTTTGCTGTTCCCTTGTCCTAAACAATATACAGGATGGAACATGCTGATACAAGCATCGACTTGCGAACGTTTTAGAGGTGAGGTACGTGCCCTCTCCAGTAGAAAAGACTTCGCACGGCATTCCGTATCTAAATATAAACTTTCAATTTCAACTACAGCTATCAAAATGTACTGCAGTGCACCAAAACGAGGTCAAGAGCAGCTTTTTTTTTTGTCTAGACTTTCCATTACACAGTCAATAACAAAGACAGGCACTGTGCTCACGATTAGCCTGCTATTGATCACTGATTCCCCATGACTACCAAAACACAGTACACAGAGGTCACTTGTCACAGCATATTCACTCATGTCTCTTACGATAGCACGACTACAATAGGATTTGCCAGTGCGAGTTAGATTATGAGCTTAGTGGCATGCAGTTGGTGCATGATACAAATACTGACATGATACAGGCAGACCGTTAGAGGTTGGTGTGAGTGGGAGAGAGCTATACGCTGCACAAAGAGGGAAATGTCACAGTTACACAGAGGCATATGAAAGCAGCATCTATTACAATATAGAGAAAGGGATTGTGGGAACATATTGGTAATTGCTGGCTGCTACTTCCAAAACCTACAAAGCCAAAAAGAAAATAAGAAAAGCTGTGATTACTGTCTAAAAGACGTACTGTTTATCAGGAAACTGGTTAAAACCTATTGATGCATAAGATACAACTTCTGCTTTAAATCTGTATGTGTGTGTGTAATGTGTGTGTGCGTGTGTGTGTGTGTCTGTGTGTGCCTGTGTGTGCATAGTCACAGAACGGAGCAGTAAGGTTCATGTGTTAAATCCCCTTAGGAGCAGATCAACACCAGGGCAAAGCACAGAGGTACATGGCGCTCCACACAGAGCCCACTGTTTCGCATCTGACCAACAGGCTTTACTGACATTTTCCCATTTACAAATCCCTAATCCCTAACCCCAGAAGTGGGACACTTTAGCAGAATTCCCTACCATATAATCACAGTACAGAGAACTGTAATCCCACAGGCTGCATGTTCTCACAGTGTAATGTACATGTTGTGTTTTTACACCACACATGTTTGCAGCACATAAACCCTGATGAAGAGATGCTACACACTCACTTGGCCTCTTTTTGTTTGTCTCGGTTCTTAAGCTCTCTGACATTATGCTCTCTAACCAGCACTGTCTAAGAGAAATGAAGTCTATACACAACTAATTCACAACATCAAACAGATCTTAAATTCATGCTGACAAAGCTATGTTTTCTAAAAACAGAATGAGGAAATCTTGTTATTTAACAAACCTTGCAAGTCAGATAAATGTTGATACTGAGTATATCAGCAAAGTTTTCTTTTTTTTCCCCAAAAAAGCCTATCTTGCAATACTCCATTAACTAGCAGTGAGTAGATCATTATTCATTCTTTTCATTCTGATGTTCAGACATTGGCAGCACTTAGTTACAGTTAAGGAAAATTCATGGTCTGTCTTATGAAAGAAAAATTAAGTAGTGACCTGAGACATAAGATTTTTTAATAATGTTAAACTAAAATCACATTTTTTCCCTAAGAGATGAAATAAGCAATCTATTGCAGAAAGATTGTTGAGTTTCATTTCCCCGCTCTCAAATCCTGACACTTTGGGTTGGTGGGTCGGTCTGATCTTGGCCTTGAAATCTGGATTCTGGTGTTACAATCCTGTTTTCTATATGCTGGCCATCCGCCCAACCCCCTGCCTGCGACTTCAGCACACTGGCTTGATGCAGAGTTTCATTAACTCAAATGAACATTGTCTCCAAACATAATCAAGGCAGCAATTACATTGTTACCACAACATAATTATGAAAACAATTCAGTAATATGCAACAGTCCAAACACGATTTCTCGGAGACAGAATCTCTCAAACAGCCAAGTGAACCCTCTCCCTCATCCCTGTCTCTATCCTTATCTCAATCCTTCCATACCTCCTCACCTTCCAAACCCCACGTCCCCATGGATTCTCTCACACCCATTAGATGGCCTCTCAGTCATCCAGCACTGTATCTTCTTCAAATATCTGTGCACTGTGGACTTTGAACTGTGGATGCCCCAGGCAGCCAGGAGAGACCTGAGATGGCCTGCGGTTTGGCCTCCTATCTATCATATCTCGCCTGCAGTCATGAAGAGACAGCCTCCCTCCATTCAGCACAATAACACACATCACATGTATTGACCCCATCAACAAGCTACTGAAGCCTGGTGATTCTCATATTGCACTCAGACTGAGTTTATGTGTGGAAAAATAGATAAAATTACAACACAAAAAAAGTGTGGTTTGGCCACATGGCAAATCTGAGGTGGTATTTATCAGGGCTGGAACTTGAACAAGTTGCAACTGTAACTTGGACAGCAAGTTTTTGCAGTTTGTCTGAAACTGTAGAAAACTTAATAAAATCTCTTTATTGTTAGTTCACTCTCAGACATGCAGCTTGGTTTCCTCCACATTGAACAAAAGAGTTAGAGAATCTCAGTTCTTTTAATCTGTGTACAAACAAGAAGTTATACTTTGACATATGTTCAGTGCATATGTCAAAGCAAAATTGTGCATGCAGATGACGAACTATTTGGTCAGACAGTTATTTGTGAAGAGCAGATATGTCCAAACATCACTCATAAAAAATAGCATAGTAGGAAGACAAAGGGAATCTGTTGATGGATGGTCTTTCATTCAGAAGACTGTTGTCTTATGTGAAACCAAAAAAATAAACATTGACTTCTTTTTATGTACGTTTATAAGCAGATGTGATTATGTAAGTTAACTCCATGACTCAATGTTACCAACTGATTTTGTTGCCTAAACAGAAGCAATTGTGATCGTTTAACAACTTTTATATTTGTTACCATGACAGCAAAAGTTTGTGGATGACAACCAAGGTCACCTGTCTATGGATCTGCAATCCACCAAAGTTAATGGGAGGCTTTGGTATGTCACCTTCACACAAATTGTACTTTTGCTTATGCACTGCACCCAATTTAAACGTGTAATGTTGTGTAATTTATATGGAGATTATAGAGAATCTTTGGCTGTAAACATGAACTGACAGGTGGACATTTTAAGGTGACCTTTGTTAAATCCCACACGTCATTCTGCACAGGTGTGACTAGGTATTATCCAGGTTCATTAAATAAAAAGAAAAAAGTGCACTTAAGTATGTGAATGTACTCTCTGTTATTAAACAACCCATTTAGAGATATAATGTAAACATTTGTCATGTAAGTTTTGTATGCTGATGTGGTTCAGAAGGCTGTAACTAATGAAAAAGATTGATATAAGGCAGCATTTTGAATTTGACAACCATAAATTCAGTATATTTTCATTCTTCAGTTTTCAAAGTAAAAGAAAATGCGAGTTTTTGCTCATTCGGGGGACAATTTGATGTTATATTTCCTTTTAAAATCTGTCATTAAGCACTATTCTGTATGTTCCTTCACACAGAGACACGGGACTTTCCCAGAAAATCACAAGATCCATCAGGTTTAAATTATGGACACTAATTTTAAACATTTAAAGTCTGTACTCAAGAGATCATCTTTTGTTATCAATTTGGCATGTAGGATGGCCATTGGACAGGTCTTTTTTTCTGTGGAAAACAAGCCAATCAGTGGTGACTAGGAAAACATGTTGTTGTCTCTGTTAAATATGTTACAGTGAGCTGAATGAGTGGATTGATTCAAAGGTATATATCACATTCAGTGTTATCTGAAAGTAATCTTTAGTTTCTGGTTCAATGTTGTTTATGCCGAAATGCATCATGGGAGTCTTAGTTAATCTCTCCCCTAAAGTGTTTTTTCCTTGTGCACAAGTTGTACCATTAACTTTTCATCAAAGTAGAAGAATTTTTCTAATAGAGTCTTGTAAACATTTTCTGTGGAGAAAAATAAATGTGACTTTTTACAAAGGGAATCTGAAATAGTTCCTCCTACTTCACAGCTCACCATCGGAGCCTGATTTGCTGTGCATGTATTTGTCAGTGTGAAGTTGAAACGCACTAAAGCTAAAAAGGAAACAATGTGTCAGCTGTTTTCTTTGTTCTGGGGAAATGAGCTGCCGGTGAAGGGCTGTGACTTACAGAGTGGGTCCTCCGCTGATCACAGGGTCTGACAGTGGTCAGACTAGTTGTCTGACAGCACCCACTGATAGCTCGGTGCAATGGGTGTGTATGTGTGTGTGTGTAAATACATGGATGAGCTGCAAAAACCTTGTAAAGTGCTTTGAATAAAAGTGCTTGTTAACTGCAGGTGTGAAGTCAACTACTAAACTTTCTAATTAAATAAATTAAATAATTATGACTGAAAAAAAAATGCAAATTGGCATTGAGGTACAGATGGGATGAGTTATTATTTTGAGTTATTTTTGCTTTGAATAAGAACCATGCAATTAAATGTTCAAACTCAACCTGTTGTGAAAACCAAATGTTCTCAGCTTATTAACACGCTGCAATGACACTGCTCCCTTTCAGCACTGCCTGGGAAAAAAAAGGGGGAAAAAAAGAAGCCTTTTTGGGATTGAATCATTCCTTTTTAAAAACTTTGCTGTTGGCAGAAACCCAGCTCTCTCTGAGCAATGCCTAATTGAACACTTTGCTCTTGATTGTATTAAAATCTCTTTTAAGGATCTGAAAACAAGCCTCCTGACACGACCCTTTTCTTTCCCCCACTGCCACTGGATGGCTTATAAATGGTCTGAAGACCTCCATTAGTGCATGTGTGATTTATTGAGCCCATGGGGACTTCCGCTGAGGTGTAATGTAACAACTGGACAGTCAAGGCTGTATTTAGCCCCGATATAATGAATAACTGCACAAGACAGCAGACGAGAATCTGCCGAAAAGCCACGGATTAAAATGCAAAAGAGGAAGACAATGTTCTCCAGAAGAAAGAGCTCTTTCATGTCAAGTTGTGTACCCGGCACTTCTTGATTTGCAACATTTTAAATTCCCAGCCAATAACATTGTTATACAAAAACTGTAATTGCCATGTGAGCAGTGTTTTCAGGCATAAAAGTGTCACCTTGACATTTTGTTCCAAAATCTATCACATCCTAATTATCATAATGCACCAAGTTTAGGCCTCTTGTGAGGGTTGATCTGTTCTCATCACAAACTCCCACAACTCTGTGCCAGTCTTCTGATCATCCATCCTGGAGGCAATGCTGGGCATTTGAACATCAACTGCCCGTAAACCTTCCCGACAGGAGAATGAAGACATATTTCCCTCGTCTGTCCATGCATCCCTGGTGATTGTCTGGGAGGATGAGAACATCATCAATAAAGCAGCGTTAGAAAGCGGGTGGGTGGCTGTCACTACAGCTAGACAAACCTCCCACTGACACCTCCACGGGATGCAGTGAAATTAAATCGAATCAAAGGGAATCACTTTGCTCCTGATGCTGGTGCTCACAAAGTCTCTCTCTCTCTCTCTCTCCCTGACACACACACAGATGTAATATGAAATTTACACACACAAAGACAGACTCTGGTGAAGCTCCATCTGCTCCAACTGCTGCTTTTCACTGCTGTTTATCATAAAAAAGACAGAAACCAAGGATCGCTCTCTAATTTCTGAATTCATCAACGCGAGGGGTGTGTCTATCTGTTTCAAGCCTCCGTCTGAGACCGAGGGTACGTTTACCTTTTGAAGGCATCCTCCAAGTCAATGCCGGCAAATTACGAAGAAAGTAGAGAGGCAGCAATTGAAGGCTCAAACCATTAATTTCCCAGGAGAAAGTGTGCACTCTGCTTGGAGGGCCAGAGTGACCTTTTGCTGACAAGACTGGAGCGGAAGAGACAGGCACAGTGGACAAATGAGATATTAGAATACAGCAGCAAGAAGGGATGGAGGAGAATACAGACAGCTTGGGATAGATATATTGTAAGCATGTTGTGTGGCTCATATGTATCTGAGAAGAATATGAAGCCAAAACATCTCTTTCATGTTGGAATATATCAGTCAAAACATCAGAAAAAATAGATTTAATAAGCAGATATCTGACTTCATAGATCTACCCAGGCACCATTTGGTCCAAAGATGAAGCTCTGAATAAATATTAGCTAGCAGTCAAATTGCTTTTGGTGCTGGTCTTTCACTCAAAAGCATATGATTGAGAACAAATAAATCTTTGTACAACATCTCTTAAAAACATTCAAACAGAAATCCAAAGCAATTTTTTCTTGTTTGCGCCCTAGCTTATATCATACGTCAATCAGCCACCGAGGCTGCTCAGACTTCTTTACAGCTTTGAGCAGTACAATTTAAAATAGCAGCCGATTGAGATGGTGCTTGTTTTTTTTTCAAATGCACCATTTTTTCCTGCGCTGAGAACAAGGTTTTTGTAGCTTGCAGCTTGTCACTCAGCAAAATGCAGATGAAGTTGAGTTTTAATTGTCAACCCAGGTCTTTCTCAACTTATCAGCATCAAAAAACTGTAATTATGTAAATTTTCTAAGTGCAAATACAAGAATAAAGTATTTTTGAGGAAAGTAATTTATTTTCAGGGTTCCAGCATTGCTCTCTTTTGAGGCAAGACGCCGACTGAGTTGACTGTCTGGTGCTCCCAAAGAAATGAATATTGTTTTGTCACAGTCCTGGTCAACTGAAGTTTCAGGGTATGTTGAGAATTGAGCCTTTATTTATGCACACACGCTGAAAAAGATAAAACAGAAAAAACAGCGATTATGCAGCGAAGATAAAAAGAACTCAAGGGGGTTGTAAAAACTCCTCACCTCAAAATAACAAAGACACACCAGTTAAAAAAAGAGCAAAGTGATAAATAAAAATAAAAACCATGTCTGGTTGAGAATCCTTTATGACTTTAGTTAGGAAAAATAATAAAAGTAAAAGCAGTAGTGTCATATAACTAAAACTCAACCCCATGGCAATCTCTTGAACCATGAGGCAATTTTATGATTGTGTACCAAATGTCATTTTGATGGACAAGGTCACCTAAACTAAGATACAGGTCTGTTGCAAGTTTCTTTCAGTCTCCTCATGCGAAGCTCTCCTGTGAAATTTATGTGTATTGTTTGCTTTGAGACCACACTTACCTGCCAGGGCTGAGGCTGAGAAAAGTAATAAAGGTAAAAGGCAGGGAGCCATTGTTAAAGTTATAACTGACCTTAGAGTGTACTGGCTCTGGAGTCTTGTCTCAGATCCACTGTGCAGAGGAAGTCTGATTTCACCTGGACATTTCTTGAACTCAGGATTTAAGTTCATTTTTTTCACAGGATTCTGTGCTTGCACAGTGAGAAGAAATTCTGCTCTTATACTGTCTTAGTTTTGGCTATCATTTCCACTGAAAAAAAAAAGAAATACTATCCTTAACAACTTAATTGCTGAGATCTGAGAGCACTGTCACTTTGCTAAAAATAAGTCTGACAGAGCAAGAGACGTGAGCATTCAGTTAATCATAGAGGCTTGAAATGTTAGCCAGCCTATTTGGAAAGAAAACAGAGGCCAGTTGTTAAGATTATTTAGGGATTGTTACTAACACTTCGTCTCATCTCTATTTCAGATCTATCTTTCAAATCAAACAGTTTGATATTTAACAAGACTAACAGCCTACACACAGGCAGCTTTGTGAGACTGTGCTAAAACACATTGGTGCTTTAATCTGAATTGCTAACATCAGGCTGCCAACATGCTAACAATGACAAAGCTAGCTTCTGATGTTTGGGAGGCATTCTGCTTTTTAAATTCCATTCACCATTGATACTGTTTTGTTTGTTAGAGGGTCAAATGCTACAAATCACTTGCTTACATAAAGCTAACTTGTTTATAACCTCTGTAAAAATGTGGCCACTTATGTTCATCTGTTCTCTCTGACTTTGTTGTAGAACTCTATGATCTTTAATCTTAGCAATTTCTTAGTTGAGTACTTTGTTGTCATAAGTAATATAACTGATGGCCAAAATAATAAAAATAAGACTCAAATTGAAGTACTGTACTTTAAATGCTGCCTGCATATAGATCTCCAGTACATCTGTCCTGGTCCCGAAAGCAACAGTTCTCCTATTCTGGGCCTTATTCGTCCAGCATATATGATGCATGACATGCTGAAACGCATAGTGGAAGCGAGTGCATCTCTCGCTTCGTTTCACAGATGTATATTTCTCACTTCTGAAATTGAATTCTAAAACATCAAACCACCTTAAAATGCTTATGGAAATGTATGACCCATACATGGTTCTGTAATAACCCAGCACTGACAGCGTATAGGACCCAGGACTTCTCTTCAAAGATATCAAATCACAACACTGTATCACTTAAAGAACAAGTATAATAAAAATATCTTGTTCAGTGGTACAAAAGAGACTTTGCATGGACTGAAAATCAGCAAGCTTTCAGCCAACCTGCAGTCCTGCATTAATTATAACTGTGAGGATGTGAGGATCAGTGCAGTAATCTCATAATATACATCCCCTACCCACACAGAAAGAAAATCAACAGCAACCCCAGCAGTGACTAATGACTAACACCCACTTGCTTGGTCTAAATTACACAGTAGCCACTTCAGTTCAATGGATAAGGTGCACTAATGCACACTGCTATGTTGTGTACTGGAAATATATGACAGACATGGGCACTAAACAATATCTAAGAGGGTACTTAGGCAGGAATGTCCAAGGTTACATAATATAGAAGGCAATTGAAAAATCAAAAACACAACAGTTTCACAACCACAGTGGGAGATCATAATGTTGGCCAAACAGGGACAGTAGCTGCCTCATATCAACTAACCACTTATGTCTTTAACATTACAGTGATTTTGTGTGGTGTGTGTTGTTTGTACCAACCGAGGGACACCTACAGTCACCAGGAGCTGTTTTGGATTTAGCATCTTGTTCAAAGAACACTTTGGCTGTGGACTCGAGGAACCAGGGAACATACAACCAACTATACAGTGTAACAGGATTATACCTGCTTTATTATCAGAGCTACAGTCACTTTAGTGCATAAAACACACATTTTGTATTTTTGAAAATGTTGCAGGGCATCTTCTTCAGGGTTTTCAGCTCAGGGATTTTTTTCAGGCTGGTTTCTACACTGAATTTTATCATGGTTATGACTGGAGCTCCTTGTTTTAGGTTAGAGAAGTGGGCTTGTGACTGGAAGACCACCAGCGCAATCCACCAGCCACTCATGTCTATTTTTATTATTTTGTCCTCATCATCACCCAGGTGCACTTGAGCAGGTCCCTTTACCCCGACTGGTCTGGTGAAGCTGTGCAGCAGATTG
Organism: Acanthurus tennentii; assembly: GCA_029783805.1. NCBI lineage: Eukaryota > Metazoa > Chordata > Actinopteri > Acanthuriformes > Acanthuridae > Acanthurus > Acanthurus tennentii. The sequence goes on from JAPZDZ010000022.1 coordinate 10,247,900, forward strand.
AATCTAAGTTTGCACTGAGCAGCTTCGAGTTCTGAACATGTGTAACTCAGTGTGATCAAGATGAACTTGTAAAATTGAGTCTAATTCTTACTGAGACCATCCATGAATAAATAAAGATTTAAAACAACACCTCTGCAACATATCCAGAAAGCATTTCTTTCTGTGTTTTTATACTCAATGTTCAGAAAACAACGTCCAAGGGAATATTAACATAAAAAATGGATAAAGTGCAAGCAGCAACCTCCCAGGCTGAAAAATGGAGCCAATGTAGAAGTTTCCCTTGAAAAGCGAGTCGATCCCTGTAGACTTTTGAAGCAAACATTCACAGCCTTGTTCAAAACACAGTTTTAGTGTGTAGCTGATTTCCCTCTGCATGACAACTGGACAGAAAGTGATTTTTTTTAAAATAACTCACTTGTTAAGCTGTATTAAGGCTAAAAATTATATAATTAGGGGTGTGGCTGTCTTAAGAGACAGCAAGCCACCAGCTGAAAATTCATCCTCTGTATAGTGCCATGATTGGTGCAATTAGCTACAGAGACCAAAACTGTTTTTTGATTCTACCAAGTTGTTAACATTATTATTTCTGCTTGGATGTTGGATGTTTTTACATGGTACTCTAAGAGTATAGATTCACTTTTGCCTCACCAGACTCAAGTGGCCATTTAAGGAACAACTGTATTTAGCACTTTTTACAGCCCCAGGGGTACCAGCTTGGCCTAATTTTTGGATTTTGGTTAGCTGGCAGAGTCAGGTACTGCCAATGATCGGAGCCATCACACTGAGCTTTAATAGATATCCACAGGGACTAGATGCAGCTTTTAAACAGTGTACAATAAAGGTTAGCAGCAGCAGAAACTCTAACTTCTCCAAAAATATGTCCTTCAAACATTTCAGTATCGAAAAATAGTTTTCTTTCAACTCTTACAAGTCAATGCTTCAATTGATGCATAAAAAAGAAGACTGTCAAGTGGTTTATTATTATATTCTGAATAATAAAAAAATGTACGCATTCTAATATATCCCATCACCCATTTAATGCTTTTACTCTGTACTAAAAATCTGTTTTGACAAAGTCAAAAAAAGCTTAAATGAAGCACTGTTTATTCAGTAGTAATGCCTGTTGAGTGTCAACGGTGACTGTAAAACAGAATGTGTTTTGCCTGCTTCGTTGACTGCATGCATGAACAAACACATTACATATATGAAAATTACAGCATGCATGTCAGTTGTATATAATGTTTGTAAGAAGGCAATAAGATGACACGACCTATATTCAGGAAGGAGCCTTTAATTGGGTCTGAGTTTATTGACTACTGGCTGTGTTACGGGCAGTCGATACATAGGGTGTAGTGGTCAAAGGCGGGGAGAACCTGCCCTCCGGCTTACACTCCCAGCTTCATGTTTACACCCTTAGGTCATAGGCGTACTAGTTTATTATAAGCATTTGTTCTGAAAAAAATCCATTAAATTTTCTTCCATGGTCTTAAGGAGTAGACCCATGCTTGTGCAGGTAAGCAGGTTGAATTTGACATCTCTCTGCCCTAACACCTTTCCAATCAATTTGGTCAAGCATTTAAACTTTCTAGAGGTGAAACCTGAAGCAAGGGTTAAAAAACAGACAACTTGATCCGACTGACTATTTAAAACATGTTCAACAAGTTTGCTGTTTGTATTTTGTACTTTTATATTTCCCCCTAAACTTATCTAAACATTTCTAAAACTGGGTTTTGCAGAAGAATATCAATGAGAAAAACAAAATTATCCATCTAAAGTCTCTTTTTGAAGTTTTCAAACTGAAAAAAAAAAAACTTTTAAATGATACAAATTCACAAATTTGCCTTCATTTATTACAGTTCGTTAATTTCATGATAAATTGTACTACACAAGCTGTGTCATTATGCAGTACAAATTAAATGCAATCAAAGGAATCTGATTCACAAAAAATGTAATTACCCGTGACACCTTAGACATTAAAGATGATGCAGACACACCAGTGAAGAATATTGTTTTTGTTAGGATTCTCCCTTCTTTGATGTCATAAAAATAGATCATGAAGCCACGCCTGCTGTTAGCCTTAACAACTTGATGGAAATATGTATCTTCCATGTGTTCTAAGGAGATGCAAATTGGCTTTTTGCATAGGATCACAGAAAAAACACTGCTTTCATGAATAAAATATACATTCTTTCAAATAAAACATGCAATTACCATGACATCCAAATGTACCATAAGGTATTATGACATGCTGTGAAGCATCACCATGAGACAGTGTACAAGTGTGTTTCTGTTTTTGTGCAGGAGATTGCCACGAGAACATCACAGTGTTGTGTCATTCATGAATGGGCACACTTAAGCCGGTGTGAATCATGCCTGAAATAACCTGTTTCATTATCACAGCGTAATTGAAGTCAACAACATAGCATGATTAATCAAAGTGTTTTTCCGAAGCGACTGGAATTGCCGCTCTCTTATTTAGAGGAGCACATCCAATCATGACATCACAGGCACATCACAACAAATTAGACGGGGCGGTTTCCATCTAATGATGTTTATCGCTTGATGTGTAGATGTAGGGACTTAATCACATTTCCTTCACTTGGTGTGAAACTAAGTGTTTATCCCTGAGCCGGGCTAACACGTTTGTGTTTAGGGCTGCTGTAAGCGCATCATGACTGGGAAGTTATCTACAGAGGACGTTCAATTACATCCTGACAAGAAGGGAGGGCTTTCAAACTCCACGCCACTGCTTTTCCCCTTTAAGCCAATTAAGGGTTTTGACGAAAACACTTCTTTCATTATTCATCATAAGCGTGTCGGCCTTGTCAAGAAGGACTGCTCTCACCCTGATCTAAGTGCTGTTAAACACAACACCACTGTGAATAGTGAAATGTGTCAGAAACACAGATACTGGCTACGGGTATGTTTCTAACCGCCCCTGCCAAGGATTTAGTCCTGTGAAGATGGCCTGCCGAGCTGATGGTAATTAAACTCCACATTTCCATTGATCTCCTTCATCCTTCCCACATCCTCTCTGCCTCCTCCCTCATTCCCATTCTCATCTTAAGGAGGGGATTCTGAATAAATAATGCAGGTTTCCAAGTGCGGGAGTGTTAATTGGCCTGTCTTTATGAGCCCAGAGGGTTCCTGCCGACCTTTTGCGGAGATAGCCAGTAGCCCGGGGCCAGACGCCTGCCGAGAGACAAAGTGGGAGCTGTTAGCCATGGGATTGTATGGAGGCAGTGGCCCAGAACTTGTACTTTAGCAGTGACTAAGTCCAGCCTTTGAGTTGATCGTGCCACGTCTGACACACAACCACCTAACATGTGATCACCCCATGACTCCTGTGATCACTCTGAGAATAATTGGTGGGCATATTCATTTGAACCATTATTTTTCTAGTAATTACAACTGAGAAAACAAACAACCAAATGACGCATTATCTTGTATCTAAGCAGTACTACATATTCACAACAGGCAGGCCTCTGCAAGCCTCTTTACCACTGGGAAGAATCCCAGTATGGGTTTAAATGTAGCATATTAAATAATAGAGAAGTGTTACTAATAAACTGCTCCTACCTACTGTTCTCCCTTTTAATCAATTCAACCCCTGACCACAAGCTTTGCTAACCTCTGCTGACCAAATTCATCATAAAAAATATCACGTTTTTTGATTATTTCAACAAATGATAGGTACCATCATTTCCAACCAGCAATGTGCTCTGAATGCAGACTGGTATCCATCAGGGCTGAGTTGACAGGTTTGGCCTGTATTTTACTTATATTCTTCTTGGTGCACAGGATTAGGTTGGAGCCATCAATCACTCATGGCATTTTCAGAAAAGTTTAGTACAGAGAAAGTTAGCAATAAGCATCTCACCAACCCTTAATTGCTTTAACCATATAGTATTGTTTCTGTAAAAATAAAGTGGAACAATTTACGAGACAACAATCCATTAATGCCCACTTTGTTGTCTGTTATGGGTAATGTAATGGGTTTCAATTCCTGCACTAAGTACCAGGCTTATAAATGCCTTGTGTTTACATGATAAGAGACCATGTTCTCCTTGAGAGATCGTGCAAGTATGGATAGAAGTCATTATTTCACTTAGAGTGGGTCATGTATGTGTTTTAAGGGGCAGCCATATGTGTCTTTTAATAAATGCTTGTGCCTACTCAGAAATACTTTGGCTGTGCCTGTTGGGAAAAGCAAAATAGAGTCACCAATATTAGAAAGCTTTCACTTTAAGCTAAATTTGAATTTGAAAAAAAGACCTTGGGTTTACCTTCGTCCTGTTTCTCGAATATCTACGAAGAGACTTCTCAGACTAAACCCCTTGTGATTTTCCATTTATTTCAGAGGCAAAGTAAGCAGATGTGTCCTGCCATAAGGGCCACCTAGCTTCTCTCTTAACTTCCTGGTTTACTTTGAAGTCCCTTCATGGCTTAGTGTCGTCAATCAAAGGGCTGATTTCGTTCACTGGGACTGAATACATGTTAATTGAACAAGGAAAAAATTACAAACAATGTATATTTATATGTTCCACTAAGAGGCTTTGGGGTTTTTTCCTTTTTCCTCTAGTTATAGTGAGTTTTTCTGAAAGAAAATGAACAGTTATGCAAGCCAGGCTTACAGATTACAGGCAATCTGAACGTCTTTTTTTTTTTTTTTTGGTTAATCATGTGCAGGAGGTCAATCTTTTAGTGACTACGCTCATGCAATCTTGATTCTCACATCTTATCGCCTTTTGTGAGCTAAGAGAAAAAAAATGGTTTTGACTGCATGCAAGATTGATTATACATTTTTACAGACTTTCAATATCACACGGGAATCCATTTTATTCGGGAAGATTTAACAGGAGGCCATATTTAAATTCAGACATGGAAATGCCATCAGACTGTATCAATCTAGCATGTCTAACGCCTGGAAATACATGCCACACATTACTGATGCTGTAGCATGATATCATCCATATATCAGAGAGTAAGAAGATCTCATTATATGATTTCACAAATCATAAACTCAGTAACTGTGGCCAGAGATTGCATTTGGTTTTTAATATTGGACTCCAGTGGATTCTAAGATCGTCAATTGATAAAGCCCTCTGAAATAACTTTGTTCTGATCACGTTACATTGAGCTCACTGAAAAGGAATGACTTACGATGGTAATTGTCTGGAAGAATACAACAAACCCGATTGTGCTGGGAAAAAGCACTGCATCATTGCACTTCTTGTGATGCTTTCCCCGAGACTAATACAATGAGAGAACAGGGGGGGAAAAAATAGACTAAGCTCATAATCCAATCTGATTCAGAACTACAATGAGATCTGCCTTCACTCTGCTTGTGAACAACAGAAGCCTTAAAATAGCCTGGAATTTGGTGGCAAATCCTAAACTCCCCTAATAATTTGAGAGGTTGTACTGAGGCAACCCTTGTGTTACAGCCGCTTCCTTTTGGACCAGGTGGTGTTTGTAGCAAATGTGATATCTTCATCTAAAAATGATGCAGCTTCTGTGTTTTGAACACCGTACCCTGAGCATAACCCGAACAGTTTTTCAGGTTTTAGGCTTGATTGTAAGAAAAAAACTCAAGTCGAGAGCTGGAACGGTTAAAGTGAGGATAGCGGTGGAGATTATACTGAATGAAGTGAGGCAAATTACCTAATTCCATTTGGAGACGGTGTGTAATCGGCTTTATCTACCATGGAGATGGCATTAGACCCCTAAATAATCTAGAATGAGAGACTTAAGAAAGAAAGAACTGAAGAGAGCTGTGTCTAAGATTTGCTTATCAGCTCACCTTGTAGACTTTTAATCTGACCTGCATCGACCTGGAAACCGAGGAGAGAGCAGTGTGGCCTCTGAAGTAACACTCTATTGCTCTGACTTGTTCCTTAGTTCAGACCAGGTCAGGACAAATTGTTCTGGCGTATGGTTGTTAAAACAAGAGCACAAAGGAGATTACATAAAAGAGAAGTGTTTGATCCTCAGTGCAGTTGAGTAGCTTGTTTTTTTTTAAATGACCACACACTCCTAAATAAGTACCAATAAATCCTTGTCCTTTATGAATAAATAATGGTAAATTTAAGAAAGGCTTTTAAGTGACAAAATGCCTGGAGAGCAGCAGACAGAGATATGTGTAAAACAGAGCATCAAGGAGCTGAGGATAAGACCTTTATAAAATGTTTAATTATTGCCCTTCTACAAAAGAAGCCTGAGGATGATTACAACATGTCTGTCCAGACTGAGTTGTGTCTCTGTAACTTCAGGCTACTCTCAGTATTTTGAACTCTTGGTTCTGGACTAAAATGTCTCAAAAAATATTGGGTAGCTTGTTGCAAAAAACAGACATTCTTGGAGAAAATCAGGCCAAACAACCCCATTATGTGTCGCACCAGCTCAATTTTTAAAATATTTTTGTGTGCAACTAACTATAATGCCAGCAACTTAACTAAAGCCTAACCTAAACAGTGAACATAGTACATTACACTACATAAACATCAGCAAGCAGATGCATAGTCATTGTGAGCCTGTTGGCGTGCTGTAATTCAACAATCAGGGCCACTTGGCCTGCAGGGGGCATTGTTTTTGGGGGGAACATGAAGGCCACTTGCTTGAGTATGAAGACCATAAGTTAAAAAAAAAAAAAATGCAATTCAAGATGGCTTTGATTACCATAATTTTCTGACTATTACGCGCACCTGAATATAAGCTGCACCCACTAAATTAAAAAAAATATATATTTTGTACATATATAGGCCGCACTTGTCTATAAGCCGCAGATGTCCACGTTGCAACATGGGATATTAACACAGAAAAATATAACACAGAAAGATTTTTT
>JAPZDZ010000022.1:10261105-10284652 GCA_029783805.1 Acanthurus tennentii
CTCAGGTAAGTTTGAGGATTTAAAATGTTTCTCTGTCAGTCCAGTTAACCAAGCAGAACTGAAGTCTTTGTTTCTCTCTGGCGGTTTTTAACAACTCCGCCCACGACATCAGAACAGCCAAACTGTCCAGTCCCCGAGAGGAAGCGCAGGTCCCACCAGCAGGCCTGGCTCTCCGCCTCTCTTCTGGGGGGTATTTTCGTATGCATGTGCGTGCCTGGCCGTGTCCGATCCAAATAGATTCGCCTCACGTCACCTTCCTTCCCACCCACCCACCACCACCACCCCGTGCACATAAAACATTCATTAGAGCGCAGCCCTGCGCTGCAAGAAATGTCTGACTGAATTAGTCATTCAGTTTTAGATTCACTCTTAAAATATTTTTTTAAAGCACCAGTAAGGTAAAATAACTTATTTTTCTGCGCATATATGTTTCTGTGAGAGATTTTCTATAAATGACTACTGTGAAACCGGGCAGAAAATTCAGCAAAAGACATAAATGTATAAAAATTGCTCTGCCTTTATTGAAAGACAAACCCCCCTTTGAGATTAAAGGGGAATATCTTTTGCAGCGTGATATATACCCATAAAACATTCATCTCTCTCTCTCCCTCTTTCTCTCCCTTTCTACCAAACGCACCTCTTTGCCCCGCCCGCCCTCCCCACCTCCCCGTGGTAACGCACACTGACACTCACCAGTGCGGCCGACATCCGTGCGCATCCACCACACTTTTCTCCGTGTAGGCTACTTGGGAAATATACAGCGGGATAAGTGATCGGACTGGATATGTGCTGCGATTTTAAAAACATGGATCCAATACTGATTTTTCGCCTGTGTCGCTGATTCTCCACTTCTGCGTTTACACTTTGAGCTCCTCTCCGTTGGCGCGTCCTATATTTTGGGGAGGTGTAGTCTGGTGTGTCGGGTCTACTGATCCCAGTTTGGATGTTTATTGCTGACTATTTTTTAATCCCTCATCCAAATGACTGATCTCGGGTGCAGCCGGAGACGTGGCTCCCCACTCGGGAAGACCTACGGCTAAAGTTTGAAGGGTGCAGGGCTGCTTTAGGCTGTGCGTCTCCCACCGTGCACTGGATTTGCAATTACCCATAAATTGCAATAAACAGCGGATATCCTATCCGTCTCCGCACACGCTGGGATTCATTCGACTTGGATTTATACAGCTCCTGGATTTCACCCCCATCTAAATCATGAAGACCGTTATAACTGATGGTGAGTACACATTAGACTATAGGACGTCTTTTTCAAAGTTTGCAAATAAAAAACAGGCAGGAGGACCCTGCTGGGTTACTGCGCAGTGATAAAATCCACATCGGACAGTGTCAGTGTTCTGTGGAGAACAGACACAATCAAAGATAAATCAGATGTCCTAATTGGAGTTTACTCTGCCGTGCTCCTCCGAGGTTTGGTTAAACTAGTACATGACTGATAATATGCGCAAAACCACATCTAATCTCCGTACGCGTTAATATTACATTTTTGGAGCGGAGCAAAAATCAGCCCCAGTATCAGTAATGGATATTGCGTCTGTAAACGACCTTGACTCAGTGCCTCTTAATTGAGTCATAATTCAGAGTAGATTTTGTGCGTGCCTCTGTCTTTATCTCCGTGTGTCCGTGTGCGTTATCGGTGCGCAAGCGAGGGTGCGTGAGAGTGAGAGGCCGTGTAAGTGTTTGTGGCGGTCAATATGCTCTGCATGATATCGCAACTTAACCCGGGCATCCGATCAGCCCGTCTGGATACTGTGGGCTGAGCTTTTGATGAAGTCTGCAGATGGTCCGCTTGGCGGCCCAATAATACCGTTTCACCCTCCAGTTCCTTGGTTTATAATTGGTGTTTTTGTGGCATCGTCCCACTCAGGGTACCGCCAAAAAAAACAGGAAATTTGGCCTTTTTTCATTGACTGGACGTGAAACAATTCTAATGAGGACAGAAATGCTTTCACTTTCCCACCGGAAATGGCTAAGAATTTCATTTCTTGTCAGGGGCATGCCGTGGGTTGTGTGTATGTTTGTGCGTGTGCGCGCGCGCAAGCACGCACATGCAGTTAGTTGGAAGAAAGAGGAAGCACCTGGCATGTCAGTGCGTGTGTGTTCCTGCACGCATTGATGTGCCCGTGTCTGTTTTGTGTAAATATATTAAATGCAGCGCAGCAAGAGTAACACTGACATAGCGTGTGTTGTTTGATGAGCAGCACCACGATGAGATAAGTGCATGTACGTAACATCCAATTTGTTCCATCAAGAGCTTGTGGAAAACCCTCATCTCCACCCTGCCCCACCCCTGCACACATTGGCTCAGCACGCACTCACACACACACAGAGTGCTTATGCAACATGCTGTACACACTCCCTCTTCCTCACGTTGTTCATTACTTGGCTAAAACTGTGCAGGATTATGTTAAGAAAGCTGCAGATTATGGTGGGCCTACAAAGTAACTTTGCATTTAACAACTAGCAAAATCAAAGAGGCACATCTACTTGTGCATTCTCTTTGATATGTCACAGGGTGATGCAAATTCAAGTGCACAATCCTTCATTGGCACAGAATGGCTCTAGGTCCCTCAGACCCGTCAGGCAGGTTTTCATCATCCGACTGCTGGTGTGATTTAGCACCAGGCTCCTGACACACACCTATGTCTGATTTTTTTTTTCTTTCCTGTTGCAATTATAACTGGTATCCATCTTTCAGGCCGCTGATTTGGCAGAGAAAATATGGCCTGTCGTTTCTTGTGTTTAAGGTGTCAGAGTGAGGAGGGACTTTAATTTGCACTCTTTCTCACCCAGTCAGCATATGATCAAATGACTCTGTGGGAAAGCTGTTTCTCCGGGGTGCCGTTGCTCCCTGTCTACTGCCAAGCAAAGCCAATAAAGCCCAAATGAATGGATAAAACCATTATGGTGGAACTGAAAGCTTTCTCTTCAAGAGTTTTAAACCACTACACAATGAGGGCATTTTTTTCGATTAGTTAACTTTGTTATTGTTTTGGTCGTGCCTTGCCAAAAACTCTGTCCTATTTTCAAAAATAGGTCACAAGATGCAGCATCTGGGGTGGCGAGATAATTGTTTAGAACATATCAAGCTGTAAAGAAAAAGATGGCATGCCAAAAAAAACAAAACAAAGCAAAAAAGGAAATAACAATAGCTAATTTGCATATCTGCATTAGGTGGGATCAAACACTGTGCCATAAACTGACAATGAGACAAGGCATCTTCCACATCCTGAAAGAGAATGTGAAATTGATCCATCTTTGTGTTTGTATGGGTGTGTATAGAAGTACAGGGGGAGGGCTGGGAGGGATAATGTGTGTGTGGGTGCAGTATTCTATGAGTGTATGGGGAGGTCTGAGGAAGAGAGAGGCAGTGAAGACAAAGAAAGACAGTAAGACAAGAAGAGAGAATGCTTTTGAATAGAAAAATGTTAATACAATGTGACTTATCATGACCAACCACCTATGTTTTCTTGTTAAAGTGTCTCTCATTTTGTTCGTCAACAGCACTGATGATGCAGCAAATTAAAAGACAAAGAACTGTGGTTCTGTCATTATCTTTAATGTGGACTCTGTTTATATTCTTGTGAGTTCTTGTTAAGTTTGGATTTTTTTTTTCTTCTCTTAATTGGCCAAGGTCAGCCTCAAGCCCAATAAAAGCAAAACTCTTTTCCCGAGGAATTCAAGGAGAGGAATGCAGGATCTTTTTAACTCCCCACAGTACAAAATGACCATAATATATCTGTAGTTGGGAAGGTTGTTGATCAATACAACTGACTCATTGATTACTCTGCCAGGTGCTGAGATTTCTGGCTTTCATTTCTTGGTTTTTTGGCCTGAATTTCAAGACCTACCAAGTCTCCACGGTCTCATTTAATCCCTTTCTCCAAGACTGAAACAACTGAGGATGGTGCTATGAGGAAGACTTTTCAGCTATGAAGATTAATAAGCCTCATTACGTGTACCAGGGACTTGAGCAGCTCCAAGAAGAGGATGTATTAAGTTCTGCTACTGTTGCAATTCTTTCTGGCTGCCAATAGAGGTCAATAAAGGTCAGAGTTTGATTATTGCCTCCTCTGTGATGAGGTTTAGGGGTCAATAGGCATCAGCAGCTGTGACGAGTGCAACATGTGGTTTGGCTGCAACCCACAGTGCAGTTAAGATGGCAAACAGAAGGTTTGGCTTGTCATTGCAATTGTGCTTTACCTCCAAACACAGCAGCTTTGTCCTCTGGGTTTCCATAGGATCTAGTACACAATAAGGATAAAAGAAAAAGGTAGTTTTTAAGGTTAATAAGCTCTAACGTAGACACCTGGGGTTGGCTCCACTTGTCTCTGTCTTATTAGCACAACACCACATTTTGCTGTTCCATCACAACAGATTCTCTTTGTTTATCTCAGAAGTCAAAAACATTCTCAGCCAGTTATTTATTTACAGATTCACCCAGATTTTTATTGCAGCAACAGATAGATGCACTGTGTACTGTTTGATAATGGTACTTAAAACTTGCCAGAAGAGGAGTTATCCATCTTAACAGGTTTAAAATGTAATTATTCTCTTCATGCAATGCACCACTGCATGATATAATGACATCTCTTGAGAGCTGCTGTTGAATTAAAACAAGGAGATCTAGTTTTGACATGTCATTATTTCAAATTTTATGTAATGCATGAAAGCTAATGCTGTATTTCACCAATAGCAAATTGCAGAAGATCACATTGCATCAAGTCTAATAACACATTTGTGACCATATCTCAATTTGCCAACTTTTTGCTTAAACCTATAGTGTGCCCTCTCTGGCTGTGAGAGAAATTACATTGATATGGACAACATGTGCCTAAGATGCCACAAGTTCCTCTATGGTTAGTAGCCCGGTTTGTCCCTACAGTCCCCCACCCCATCTATGACAACTTAATCTTTACTGGTTGGCATTAAATGCATCACTACCACTGCATAAGCTAGAAAAATCACCATCACGACAAGATTAAAAGAACCTCAGTACAATGTAAAATACAAAATGATTTATTAGGTGGTGATAGGCTTAACTCGTTTGGCAAGGGCTTTATTGTAAAAGGTGTTTATTTAAAAGTAGTACCCATCACCGCAGGTTTAACCTTGTAAGATTATTATTGTTATTAATGATATATGAAGTATAACTGTTTAAAATGTTAAGAATGGTTTCATATATAAATTTGTGCATAAAAATGCGAGCTCTACATAAAAAAATGTTTGGAAAGCTTATCCATGTGTGACCTTGTGAGCCTTGTATTCATATTTCTTATCGATTGCTGATTGTCTAAAGGATGAAGATGTCAATATGTTGTGCTGCACAGCCTTGGAGGTGTTAATGCCTTAGTTACAGTGACAGACTGCAGCAGGCTATCTGAGTGTGGATCTGCTCTGTTCACTGCATCCTGATGAGCACGCTCCTTCAGGGGCTTCTTTTAATTGGCCATGCCCTTCAAGTAGCACTGCATTTGTTTATACAGTACACGCACACACAGAGACACAAACACACATATACACAGATTGTCATTGATGCACACACATACACACACACACACAAACACACAATCATAAGCATGCTGGCCTCAGATATCCTTGGAACTATCCGCTCTAGGTTATCCCAGCCTCCCAGCCCTTCACTGCTAATCAGCAAGACAGAGGAACTAAGTGGATAAACGAGTAAAATTCTATTTGTTTATACAGAGGAAGCTAAGGGGCGAAAATACACAGAAAGCAGTAGAAATGGAATACACTATTCTCCCAGATTACCAGTCCTTAATCCTCTCTGTGGGTTATTATTCTACTGTCAGAAAATTTGGAGGGACAACGAGCTGAAAACACAGTGTGGATGCTAACTCCCCACTCCCCAACACTCCCCTCCTAAAATCAAAAAATAAAAAGTAGCATAAACTGTTGGCTCTTTTATTGAGGAGGGTGTGGGGGAAGAGTGAGGACCAGAAGAATTAGTGTTATGCAACTTTAGGGTGGTGATAGGGTTGGAGTCTTTATGAGGGGATTTATTTATGTCTTTTTTGCGAAAATCCAGCCTGACACTGTGTCATAATCCTTTAAAGGTGCCTACGCATGGCAGAGCAGATCAAAACCTCCAATGTGCCAAAGCCCAACCCTTAAATAAAAGACAAGAAAAAAATTTGCACACAATACACGGTTGTATTAGAGCTGCGTCAACACCAGAGCCATGATACATACCAGCTAGCAAGCTGCACGAAAGCCCCCAACCCTCAGGAGAGCAAATGTGGATATGCTGATCCCTTTAACACGGCAATAACATCATACAGCTTCAGCACCTAGCATGCACAAACAGAGCTGGCTAATTTGTTGAACACGTTGCCCATCTCACTCAACTGCACAGTGTCATCTTTCAATCTGAGGTTTCACAATTGTTCCTGCTGCGTCCTTGGAACTCACCGTGCCCATTTTTCTGTGAGTGTATCCATGAAAGTTGCATGGTTGTTCTAATCCCACTGCAGATCCAAAAGTGTGCACCGAGCTGGCTGAATGTCGGTGACGCTGATTATACCACAATGGGGAGGCTGACTGATGGCCTAGTAAATTGTTAATTAGACAGAGCAGAAGCCGCTCTTAAATTAGACGCATGAATGGAGCCGTTGTCAGCCTTATAAGTCAACCCTGCTCCGCTACTCTTCTAGCGGGCTGCAGTGCCACTCAGAGAGATAAAGTGGCTGGCTGATCCAAGACGTGAGCACCAGTACAATGTCATTGATCACAGTGTAAGGAGGAGGGTTAGCATAACTGATCAACACCAAACCCACATAGTTAAACTGGTGTTAAATTGGTACGGTGCTGAGCAAGTTCTGTTTCCATCACGGCTTTTAAGTCCCTGAAATCCCTATTTGTTCTTCATTTAAAAAAAGGAAAGTGCTGACCCAAATAATGTGAATGCAAAAAATCCTAATCTGTCTCTCCTGCCTTACAAAAGTACCAAAGATGGATACATAATTATCTGCTTCAAAGATACAAAACAAGACTCCTATGTCTAAACTCTGGACATGCAATATTTGTATACAACAGTCATTCTGTTTCAATAGATCTACAGCAGAGAGCTTGATGGGAGCGCAGAGGCAGCTCCATCAATACTTGGCTTCAGTACACACGGAGGACATTTTGACATAATTAGCCACGTTTTGCTGACATATGACCTGATCTGAAGTCTACACTCAGTCAATATTGGCTGCCACAGGACTGTCAAACATTCAAGCAAATATTTTAGAGGTGGGATACCCTGAGGAAGAACCATGGATATCTTCCCTTCATGGATAAATACATATTCTCTGGTATTTTTAACCATGTTGATTTTTAGTGGTAATGTTTCAGAAAAGAGTCTCTATAAAACCTCATGAGGTAGTCAGCCTGTTGTTGTGATTAGTTTGGACAGATGGGAGTTAATGTTTTGATACTGCTTCTGACTCAGACCCTGGCGCCACATCATTGAGGTGCATAGGCCAAAGGGGTCACCTTTCTCTACTGTACGTACTGTTGGATCCTATCCTTCTTGTTATTTATCTTCAGTGAAGGAGAAGCTCTATAGGACCACTTCAAAAAGACTCTATGGCTTACATAAATAGCTGCATATATGGGTGTTTTTCGTGTGAAGGACAAATACTGTGTGCTGAATTCAGAGACTGCATATTTTAGCAAGCTTTCAAAGGGGTGGTTGCAGGTGAAAGAGAAAAGCAAAAGCACCTTGAGACGACGGAGTAAGCAGCCCACTTTATGGCAGAGATGGCAGACAGATTATAAATTAATGAGATAGATAGATAGTCAGGTAGACATCTTTGTCTTAAGATAGTGGTGCCTTTTTTAGAAATATCTTTTGAGTTGGAATCCTTAGGTTTTCAGTTCTGGTTGATGGCTTAACACCACAGCAAACACTTCTTAAGCAGCTGTTTTGTCAGCAATGCAACACAAAATCAACTTGTATATCAGTCAATAGTAATTTTAACTGCTGGTTTCCTGCACTGGACGGTGTGAGTACTTTGCCACACAACAGCAGGGCCCAGTAAAGTTATTCACCTGCAGTTTTTTATTTAACAGCTCACTGATGGCTGCTGCTTCTTGTTCCATGACTCCATATCAAAACTAAAAAAGGAGCTGCCGATGAAAAATGCAGAAAATGTCCAATGTCACGCTAAAACGTCATGTTTTGTAGACCCATTTTTGATGAATGATTGCAGTCAGCGCTAACCACTGTGAAAAACATATTGCATTTCGCTGTGGCTGCTACACAATGAAAGTGTTTCGCCACTCGAACGCCTTCGATGTGAAGCTGCCGTAGGATGTAGGATAACTCAACACATCTCCGAAATGGTGTAAAGGGAGTGAACAGTAAACACTGAGGCTGTTATGAGATAAAATTGGCTGGATTTCATGCATGTCTTGTTTCCAAGGATTCCTGTGATTTCCTTATGCTCAGGTGGGCATGAGGGATTCACATCCGAGCGTGGTAACAGGGGACCGACAAACCACTACCGATGTACTACTACAGGGAGTGAGAAATCTTAAATGCAAATACATTTAGTTTCAACAGCAAAAAAAAAAATGACATCCATAATCAAAAACAGAGTGTGGTTTGATTTAAATTTAAACAGTTATACCCTAACAACCCTACCCTAATAACCCAACCCTGGTAACCCTAACCCTAGCAATACTAGCCCTAACCCTGATGACTCCCAACCCTAATAACCCTAACCCTGAATGACTTTAAGACAAAATTAGCATTGTGAACAAGTTAACCTAACTTCTTTGGCTGCAGGCCTGAATAATAAAGAGTTTTCTTATTTTAGAAATATTACTTTTTAAGATGGATGTTAACTGCATAGAGTCAAAAAATACTATAGATACTTTATATTTATTTATACTGCATACATAAATAGATAGAGGACTAGTCAGGCAGGAAATGCATAAACTTGAAACTACTGCAGGAGGCATATAGGACTTCCTATACATACACACAAACACAAAAGTGGAATCAATGGCAATCCCACTCGCTTGCTCCGATAACAGTGCCCTATAACCTTCACTTAGAGAGAACAACACTACTGTTTATCTGCATGTAATTGGACAGGGCTGCCCTCCCGAAGCAAAATACAGTGCAGAAGGGAAAGGTAACTCCCTGCGAGCTGAGATGTAACGTCTGTTTTCAGGGCTGTTCATTTGAAACAGGTTTTGCTTGCAGTCATCTCAGGGGCCCGAAGTAGGTCGGTCTTATTAAAATGCAAATCTGACAAGTGCGCTTCATCGGTACTCTCCTTTTGTCCCCCTGGAATTTGCGCCGAATATGAATTTCCTGACGATTCTTTCCAATATTTCCCTCACTCTCCCATTCTCCCGCTCCTCTCACGCTGTGTTGGTCATTCTTGTTTCAAATTCTATAACTGCTGCACCCACACGCAGACTGTCGCTCGTCCCTTGCTTGTCCCTCGGTCTTCACTCTCAGGTGTAAATGCTGATTATCTTGTGTAGATATCAGGCCATAGCAAATTAAATGTGACCGCAGCTACCCTGCCAGGACGTCCATTATAATGATATCTGTAATCTGCTGGGCTCAGGGGAAGCAGTGGGGAGGGGTGGGAAGATAGAGGGATGATGATGGAGGGGGATTCAGTATGTATCCGGTGGCTGGCAGGAGAGTGGTGGACATGGATTTTCCTCCACTGATGACTGTTGTGTGGACTAAAGGACCATATGTCATCCATGGGTTTAAGCGCCATGAACAAGGGGCATTCAAGGCTAAAACATCAAAAGATTAGGTCATGAACTTTTGTTTTGAGTATCTGGTGTTCATGGAAAAGCTGATTTTTTGCTCTCTCTTGTTTTCTTCCATTTTTATCCTTTTTAACTTCAACTTTTTGGCCAAGAGTTCCTTGTGTTTCTGCACTGTAAATTTTAGTTAGACATCTTAATCCTTGTGTTTTCTGTAATAAAGTATCAGCCTCAGCAGTGTTTGATGAGGTTTGTGTGTTCAGCCATATGGTAGCAATCAGTGATCATGATAACTGCCTCTTTGTTTTCATTCCCAACCAATCCCACTGTTGGAATCACAAAATGCATCACCTACCGGTCCCTGGGCGATTTTTCACAAGCAAGATCCTCATTGGGTGTTAGGTTCAGCAAATACAGACGTCAGTTCTTCTAAATACATTATCAGTCAGTGAGTGCGAGTGAAAGTTTATTCATCTGAAAGGATTGAAGATCATTATATCAGGGCACTTTGCTTCATCAAAACAACAGCGTTTAGATCCCACAGTGCAGCGTTTTCACACGACTCGCAGCGCATTAGAGCAGGTGGGAGACCTTTGTGAAAAAATATTTCCATGAAATCTCTTTGACATCTGGGATCGGAGAGCACAAAGGAGGAATTGATCTGATGAGTGAAAAGATTGTGCTGGAGTTATGTTGTTGGCGTGTTGGCTTCGGCTTGCTTTCCAGAACCTCTAATCAGAAACGGTGCTTGTTTTCACATGCCTGTCCATGTTCCCAGCAAAGCCTGTCATCACAGCAATTATTCCAGTGAGAGAGATGAGCGCTGCCAACACTCCATCTTCGAGCTGTAAACAAATTATGCTGAGGGGTCTTGATGATGTCTGTGTGAGAAGCGCAAAAATCTGAAACCAATTCTGCTGGTCCCGCTGTGCCTTCTCGGGTCCTCAGCCAGCAAATACTCCTAAGAGGGGTAAAACTCAGCCACCACTGGAAGGAAGCTGGCTGTTAAACAGCAGTTCTTCCAGATGTACAGTGTATCTGTGATGTATTTTTTTGTTATCCCAAGCTTTATTTACCCATTTTGAATTTCTCATCATGCAGACTCTGCTCCACTCGTGGGGATAATGAGTTTTGATGGGTCCGGCTTTTTTTTTCTGTTAGAATAAATCAAGGCTCGGAACTTCCACCTGGCAATTTCAAGAAGTAATTGATGAAGATACAATTGCCATACGCACCCTTAAACTTAATATCATTCAACTTGATGCTATTAAGTCAGTGGAGGTTAATTTAACTGAAATGATTCTGTAATTAGTCAAACAACTGGTGGCTTTGTGTTATGATCCATTGCATGTTTAAGGTCTTTTGTCTTGTGGAAATTTCTGGTGGTTTTCAATAAATCTTTCAGTGGTTTTTGCTGTGGGTAATTGACAGGTTATGTTTTCTCCCCCTCCATAGCTCCCTTGGAAGGCATTAGCATATTGAGTTTCGTGCCTGACTGTGAAGTGATTCCCACCATGCCTTTAAAAGGCATCGCATGAATAGGCGGCACATTATACCGCAGAGAAATATGAGACAGGAGAGAGAGCACACTCTTTCTCCACTTTTCCTCTCAGCTCATACACACTTCAGCAAGATGAGCTCGACATGCATGCGCGCACACACACACACACACACGCATACACACACACTGGCTGCGAGAGCCCCATGCTGCTTGCTGACTCACACAAGGTTTAGGAGGCGGACCGCATTTTCAGGAGGGGTGAGTATGTTACAATCCCATATCCCACAGTTAACTCTGGAGAAACAGCCATGAAATAGGTGCACCTTCCCCTCCGAGTTAAAGACACCTGAGCCTCCCCTGGTTTTCCTCTTGTTTATTGTTGCTTACTCTACTGTGACGCTGAAATTAAAGATTGGAAAACTCACAGAATTTGATCAGCAGTTTAAAATCAAACCTTGGAATTTAACTAAAGCACTACTGGATACAAAGTGCGGGACCACTTTACCTCAAAAAATCAATACCAGGCTTTGGATTTAAAATCAACAGCCAAATGTATCACTAAATATAGTTTAGCTAATAAATTAGATCATGCAAAGTCTTTAAAGCTAACTAATTGTGACTGTGTGCATATGTGGGTGTGTGTGTGTGTGTGTGTCTATGTATGTGTTCACAGCACAATTTCATCCCAGGTCATCAAATTTGTCACACTTTCTTCCATTCTGTCACACCCCTTAGCATCTAATGCAGACACACAAGGTACCCTTCAGCGTTTATGCGCAACACACAAAGCATTAATTACATATAATTAAAGCTTTGAAATGGTTACAGTCTGGAAAGCCCAGTGCGTGTCATACAGAGGCTGGAGGATACCTTTTGTGTTTGTTTGCAAAACTGGGTGATGTGGAAAAGAATCAGATGACAAGCTGAGAATGAGACAGGGACACACACTGTGTATGTGTGGGTGTGTTAGGAGATGGATGGGGGGACTTTGCATATTTGTATTTACATCTGTTTTATGACTGTTCTTTGTGCTTCTGCATCTTGACCAGACAAATTTCCCTGTGCAGAAAAATACAGTTTATCATGACCTTGAGCTTTCAGTTTTTCAACTCATATAGATTAACAGCAAAATAAATAAAAAGATTTGTACTCTTTCCACAAGTACAATCTTTTTCTTTTTTTTTTGCTAATATCATTATATCTGACATATTTGTGGATTATGATTTTTCATCGATCAGCTACACCAAGAGGTCTTTATATATATATTTTTTTCATTTTTCAGTCACCAGATACAAGTAGCAGTTTAGCTCTGCCTGTTTATCTAAACCCTTTGCGTGCTAGAGGTTTATTTTTCAGTAAAAAGGCTTGGTTGAATAAGACAAGACATACATTTAGAAATTCTAGGAGGTACTTGTGGTATCACAGTATTTCCCGTCAAAGGACTCTAACTGCAACATCCTAATAGAGACCTGTTATTTCAGAAGCTGGGGCATCATGCATTAGAAACCATAAACAGCCATTAGCTTCCTCCGGTGTGAGGGCACTGCACCTCATCACTGTCCGGGCAAGGCATTACTCAGCAAATGGAGGGACTTTAGACTGGAAACTGTCTTGCAGATGAGCAGGCAAAAAGATATATGATTTACCGATATGGACTTTATGGGTCTTTTTCCCTCAAAGTAGCCTAATTTGCTGAATCTGTAGGGTTTTCATTGGGTTAGTGTTTATCAGGCAAACAAAGTGGGACAAAACTGAGATAACAATGTTTCTGTGTTAACTGTATTATTTTAGGCAGCTTTCCCTCTAGGAAAAAAATGAAAATGCAGGCTCTCCTGTTATTTTTCCAATTTGATGTACCTATATTCCTTCTCCTTTCACTCATGCCAAGGATACGTTTACTTATTGTGACGGGAAGGTGACAAAATTAAGTCCATTAGACTCAGCTGATGTTTTGTCTCCTCCAATGAAAAGTTATTCTACATTATGTAACTGTCATTGAAGCAGCTCCTCCATAAGGATTCCTCTGTCAATACAGCAGCACTCTAATTATGTTCTCTTCATATCAGAGGAGTGAGTGTGCACTGCCTGATATGGCTCTGGAGTATGTGATACCTTCTTTATTACTGAATGGGTTTATCCTGCCCGCCCTCTACCATTGCAAACTATCCTCCTGTGCACCACCTTCTCAATGAGATAGAGTTGGTGCTGTGCATATTGGGACTGTATTACAGTATCGACTCCTCATCCACTTAACAGGAGAATCAGCTCCGTTTACAACTAATTAAAGCCATTAAAGGGGGCACACACTAATGCATTTTTGCACAGATAACAGAAACATGGGCGGCAATGGCAGCCGGGCTCATTTCACCGGCAGGTCAAGATGAGAGTAATTAACTGGGTATTAAAGTCGCAGCGTGACGTATTTGCCGGCTCTTAGACGAGACAAGATGGAGGCTCGGGTGCAGAGTCCTGATACGGTTGTTGTAGAAATTCTGGCAGATTGCTTTTCATACTTTTATAAAACTCTCCTTGAGGATCCTAGAAAAAAAACAAAAAAACCCCCACGTCTGTTATGAAACAACGATGTGCATAAAATGTTTAATGACAGAGGAACCCTGAGATTTCAAATGGTGGATTGACATCACAACACCTGCATTTATACTCTATTTGGGCTTTATTTACTTGATGGTGATAATAAGAATGTGTTAAGATATAACTACAAAAGCTGCAGCAGGTAAAGGTGGCGAAAACAATGGAATTAGGTGCTTAAGGAGGTGATGAAAAAGCTGCTTTCAAAGGTATTACAACTACAGATGCTTCTTTTATAGACACTCATTTGTATTGCAGCATTTGCTGAAACTCTGCCTCACTTTGGAGCAATTCTCAAGAGTAACTCTTGGGAGAAATTATAGGTTACATCATCAGAATTTACATAAAATTGTCTGGCGATTAACTGAGTTTTGTACCACCATGTACCAAGTTGTTTCTACTTTATAACATTTTCATTATCTGCTGTTCTAATGGAGGATTATGCAGGTTAAATGCATGAAGGGCTTGCATAATGGCTGCGGCTGCACACACATAGCTGTTATTACCATGCAGCCATTATTTCAGAAGCAGCAGACAACAACAGCCCGCAGCCTTTGAGCAGAGAGTACTGTGGACTTAACTTAAGTAAGTCCGTCCTTCATACTTTAACTCTATTGTAGTACAGGAAAAAAATATTTTACTTTTTACTCCATTACATTTATCTGACAGCTATGGTTATTAGCTCCAATTAGATGACAAGTTTATAAGAAAAAATTATATTGTTAAAAATACCCATCAGTATATGTTTGTTCAAAATAACAAAATAACACTCACAAGCTACAGTGATTCGTATGTGCAGCATTCTGTATAAACAGTAATGCATATGTAATTATTCAGTCACATAAATTTACACTTAAAGGGGTCATTCAGCATAACGAGCACTCAAACTTGATACTTAAAGTTCAGTTTGCTGCAATTACTTCTGTACTTTTGCCATAGCAAGTTTTCAAATGAGAACATTCACCTGCCTTAAAAATCTCAATACTTCTTCCATGACTATCTGCAGCTTTGAAAATCCAGGCAGACAGGTGCAAGCCTGTTTCTCTCTGCAGGGAGGATTGTAGGAATAAGCAGAAATTACATAGATAAATATTCAGTGTCCAGATGTAGATTAAAAAGACAAAACAAAGCCTGGATTCTGCCACGAGGAGCAAGATGAAAGCAGAAGGCTTTAAGAGTTCCTCCACCTAAGGTAAGCTGGTGCTAAGCTGAGTCTGCAGTTATCTCTCATCCACTGTGCTGAATACAGGAAGAGGGGAAAGGGAAGGGAAAATAAGGGCTCGGCATTCTGTTGCCAGATTGACTCCATCTTCAAAGAGATATTAACATAACGCCAGTTTCCCTTTTATCTTCCTTTAATTTCAAGGATGCCAGCCCAAATTAAAATGCAATGCGACTGAAATGAACCTAAAATATCAGATACACAAAGGATGGAAAGAAAGAAGAAAATTATGAAGAGGAAGATATGTAGGTTGCTAACATTGATCTGAAAGAAAAACGTGATGATTTTCTAATCAATTACACCATCTTAGATCATACCTAATGTAGTAGTGTCCGCTTTTTACTGCAAAAGTCATACCAATGACTGATTTAAGAGATGTGAAGAGGAAGGAAATGAAGGAAAATATTTGGAAGTTGGTTGCAGGTTCAGTGAATTAGTCCTAGAACTTTTAGGCTCATTAAATTCAGCTATAATAAGATTAGATTTGCCTTAAACTTGAGCCATGCTAAATAGGACACTTGGAGCCATATTGTTATCATCATACTTATTTAGAGAAATCATCCTTTAAATGTTTGGCACTGACATCAAGCAGGAAGCTTAATAACACTCTAATAGGACTGAATTTCAGTTTTTCACTGAGATGAGCTGGTTTTGTGAATGTGCTGCATCCCCAGGTGACAGCGCTGTTTCATTGATACGCAAGATGGGCTCCACAAACACGCCAAGAAACCGCTTTAATGACTGTTTTCCATGTCGAGAACAAAGACTCAAGACTTGCAGCTGTTTCCCACTCAGTTTGTTTAAAAAATGAGCTCCCGATGAGGCAATGCTGCCTCCCAAATGTGGTGTGGAAATTAAAGAAGAGTTAAGCCAAGTACAACTTGTTCAGAATGCCAAGTAGAGATTTTAAATCCATATAAGTCGGCACTGGCTTCCTATAGGCTGTTCAGATCTGCGAGGGAATAGAAATGGCCCATCTAGCTCAACTGCCACAGCATAACAAAACATACATGTCACATTGTGGCTGCAAGACAGAACCTTCTTCCTCCCTTTGTCGCCCCGGCTCCATATATATATTTCATTGGCCTTGTGTGTCTTTGAAAGTTTCTTTGCCTTCTGTATTTGTATCTCAAAACTTGTGGTAAATTTTAACCATGTCCCTTCGGCAGGAGTACACATCCGTCTCCCTCCTCTGCGGAGCCGGCTGGCAGCATAATGTTAGAGATCGAGTGTCACAACTGCTTCCCCAGGTTCTCAAAAGAAGCTTTCTGCTGCTCTGTCCCCGTGCAACGTTGCTGTCAACCGACATAGCATGTTTAAGATAAAAAACAGGGAATAAAGGATCTTGGAAGATGATGTAGCAGGGCTGGTGATAGCGCAAAAGATCAGAATGCAGTAAAGAACTCTGGGAACTGAGAAAGGCAGAGAAGGAGAGGGGAGGCATGCATACTAATGCCGCCCTCTGGATCCTTGTCTCTCTTTCACTACTTTGCATAGGGGTCTTCAACTTCAGTATTCACCATTTCTATGCGATGACACCTCCTACCCAATATTCTTTTATCCCATAGAATTTTCTCACTGAAGCACTTGTGAATCACCAAGCCAGGGTTGTTTCTGCTCTGTCTTCCTGACCTCTGTCCAAGTGCCTTTATCCTGGTGTCAGTCCATCCAATAGAGCCATCTGCACTGCATAGAAGTAATTTAGCTGTAGTATACTGAAGGTAATAACTGAGACAGCATATTGACTGGGCTAATTGACTTAGAAATGATGGTAGTAAGAAGATAAATGGTAGGGTGTCTGTAATATATTTGTGTCATTAGCTGCGTACTGTACCAGAGTGAATACCTGAGGAGATGCTCAAATGGGTTGTCTGAGGGAGGTGATGGAGACAGATAAAAGTGAAGCCTGCTGGTCCTCTCTCAGCACAGAGGAGGGGACGAGGTATAAGGGGTGATTTTTTAAAGACCCATATGGCCACATACAGCACTTTTTTCATATGTTGAGATACACTGCCGGGGGAATTTTGCTGTCATGCAGTTTTGACCATCAATCTCATCTTTAATAATGACATTGTGTGTTTATTTATCCTGAGATCTAGGAGAAAGAACCCAGGGCAGGAGGGATTTATGATTCAAACAATCCTGCAATAAATTTATTTGGAAGAATTAAATAAGGTAAACGGTGAAAATTATAATGTAAAATGCTTTGCAAGCATCCATCACAATTTACTGGTCAACCTCCCGGTTATTGTTTGCATGAAAAATAAACATTTTTCCCGGCATTAAAGGATTTTGTATGGAATTTTGTGAGTACACACTTTTGGTTTCCGTCCAAATGAAGTCATGACTTGTTTACAACCTGTCTGATCAGCTTACTGCTCATGTTTCTTGCCCTGTTGAGCTTTGTCATACCAATGATGCCATGTTCCCAGGGCTCAGCAATTAACTTCGGTAAATTAAGTCTGCTTCATTGAGTATGTCACTTGATTTTATTAAGTGAGCATGCTATCATAGGTGATAAAAATGACAGCTGAAAAACAAAATTAAGACCCAGGACCATGTGTGTAAACAGGGCTCCATTCATTATTTTCATAATCATTTAATTTAGCAGCAATTTACTTGATTAATTGATTTATCTTTAAAAAAAAACAGTGGCAGAATGATGAAATGTTTGGCAGTTTTGTTTGAAGAAAATCTAAATGTTGCAGATCATTTTTAGATTGTACAAATAATTCATTAAATAATTGTTGCTAGTCTATAACAAACATACATTTAGTTTAAAAAGCTACTACTTCTGTTTAGTCTTGAACTTTCACAAAGTTAGAGCAGAAAAGACAGATATTTTTGACTTTCTCTGTGCAGTAATTGGTCATTGGTCTGTAACTCTTGATCCTCCTGTTTGCAATGCAAATTTACCATTATAAATGGATGGAGCCTAAGCACAGATATCTTTGATGATATCTCAATGACATCATCAAGGTTATTTTTCAGACTTCAGAGCTCTCCTTTAAGAGGAAAAAAGAATCCCTAATACACTGTTTTTAAAGTTTGAAAAGTACCATTCAACACAGGTAAACTGAATGTGAAACTGGCAAAGTGCAACTTTCAGTTTCGAAAGGGCTGAACTTTTCTTTATCAAACTGTCTGTGCTGCTGTTAGACTGACTAGAAGATGTCGCATTTGGTAAATACCAGATTGTCTGCTTTCAAAAACTTTTTTTTTTCTTGAATTTCTTTGGCATTTTTAAGCTGGAAGGTTTGCAGCACAGTGCAGTGGGCTGGTATTTTATAAAGTTAATGTGCAGTATGAAAAGATTTGACTTGACTTGTGTAAAATGTCAGTGTTTAACAGCTTGGTTTCGATGTTGGACAGAAAATGTCAAAATACAGTTGACAGTACAGTATGAAAGCAAAAGTAGGTCAGAAGTCAGCATGGGACCTCTGCCTTAATACATTCACACTACCAGTGCAAAGCCTCAAAACAAGTTCCAGGATTCCCCCTGAAATATAAAGGCAGTTTGCTTCTAAGTAGCTCCCAGACACGTGTTCAGATTTGGGGTGACATCCGTCCTCAACAGGTGCCAGAACACAACAGCTGCTGCTGCTGTGACTCGGCTGCTCTGAAGTTGCCCCGGGGACCCCGATGCCAGAGCCGGTTTGGGTTTGCATGCATCCCGTTTTGCATTTTCTGCAAAGTTTGTTATGGCACAAAGGAGACGTGACAGCGAGAAGGCAGAGGGGAACGAACGTCAGGGTCTGTGAACTGGTCTTTAAATATCTTTCTTTTTTATACAGGAATGTGCATGGCATTTGATTTCTTTCCTGGGCGAATCACGCTTTGATCATTTCAGTAAAAAAAAATTCAGCTTGACTGACTCTAGTGTGAGTGATAGAAAAAAATGAGGTGAAAAAAGAAAGGAGAGCTAGTTCAGGGATTCAGAGAGTGTTTGGTTCTCAATCAACACAGCAGTGAAACACCCAAATGTTCTTGGGGGCATAATGACCTCTCGACCTCCCTCCAAATGAGAGAGATGGAGGAGGTCTTAAGTTGACTCCTTTGGTGCCTATTTAAGGAACCGCCGGTCTGTGCTCCCTATTTTATCTGAGCCACAGAGCCACGATTGGAGTCCATATGATTGATGTGGTTTCATCTCACAGGCTGTCACGCTCTCCTGATGAGCAGATACTTTATCGACACCATTTCAGGGAGTGCGTCTGGTCTCACCTCTCACAAGAAAGTATAAGCTCTTTTAGGGAATAGACTCCAAATGGTGACCTTAGCCCTGATCTTCAAACTGTCGATTTAAGTGTAAGGTCCCATCAGATAAGTTCTCCTTGTAGTGTATTAGTCCTGAGGTGAGGGCAAAACCCAACAGACTGTTAGTGCTCTGTGTCTGATCCTATTGACAGAACAGGAAATACTGGAGTTTGAATAACAGCATTAGCGAAGGTGACAACAATCCATTGATGTTCGTTTTTTATCTGAAGTCATTCTTTACCCTCACTATTGGCTCCATTCGGCTGCCATTAATGTCTGGCTGGTCAGCTTGCCTCACAATCCCTCAAGCTTCCAGGAGAAATTAATCTCTTTGCCCATGCACACATATGGAAATGCCAAACAAGAAAACTATTTCTGAACCCAAACAGGCCTGATAAAGGTACAAGCAGATTTCCCGCTGTTGTTTGCTTATCCTTGCTTTGTGCTGTGATACTTTGAGAAAAAAATATATTAAAAAAAATTGTAATCCTTAAAGTCTCCCTTTGCTTGCAATAAGATGATGGCTTTGCATTTTCACTCCTAAGCTCTGCCTGGCTTTATCAGAGGGCAGGCCTTACAGAGGAGATGGTACAACCCCGTGTAAAAGGGTACTTCAGTTATAAAGGGCAGCCGCTTATCTTGTCTGTATAGGATCCTTTGGTCAGATGGATCTGGTGTAGAAACACTGGATCATAATCTTCATGTCCACTTCCGCGTCGACCGACTGTCTTGTGGCAAGGGAACGAGCTCTCAAGTGACATGCTCTGGAAGAAAATCCATCGAATTAGAAGCTTTCTCTTGTGAGAAACATGTGCTTTTCCTCCCGTGCCCCTTTTGCCTTCTGTGTCTTGCACTGTGTAAGGGAGTCGTGGTTAAGACAACCAATTTGTTCCACTAAGGGAAGCAGAAATGCTTAGATAATAGGTCCAAGTATCAGGGGGTTGTCAGCGTTGTTTTGCTATTCCCTGTTAAATCATAATGAGAAGACAAGGCTAGACAAGACTAAAAGTTGAAAGAGTGCGAAAGAAATTTGTTAGCAACTTAAGATTTATTAAGTCATGGCCTTCTATCGCATTATGATACCAAGGCTGCCTGTTTCATGATGTTACTAGGTTTTCTGTTACATTCCTCTCTGTTTATATGACACTACTTCTCGATTAGACTCATTAAAGAATGTGTTTTTTTCACTCTGGTATTTAGTCGAGCACGGCTTTAAATAGTAGAATTTTAATTGTGAGATCATACAACCAAAATAAGCAGCTTGTTTTAAGACAGACTGTTGTTGCATGTAGGCGTTTCCTGCCCCGATCAAAAATTGGCCCTCAACAGGCAAGAGTTTTGACTGGGAGCCAGCATCGTAGACAGGGTTTCCAGTGTTAGGATTCCCAGGCTGCAAAAATAAATAAAAACAGCAGAGAGCAACACGTTAACGACACCACAGTAGTGAAGCTCAATTTCATATGTGTTGATATAAATTAATATATAACACTTATGAGGATCTGTTGGACTAAACGATTGCAAAATTGCCATCACTATGTTGTGAAAAAGAGGGAGGTTTCTGCCTCAGTGACTTGTTCCGCCCCTGACATGGCCCTCACTGTAAACATGTCAATGTTAGGGCTTCCTCTGTGTGCCTTCACGGCCTGTCGGTGTTAAGTGCAGTCAGTCAGTGTGCTCTTTGTTATGGTCTGCCTGACATGTCTTACTAAATGCATAGCGTTTGTTGATGTGACTCGGATATAGAAGGGAAGATCTTGCACCAGGTGATGTAAAATTTGGAAATGTATTTCTTCTTTTTGTTGGATTATTTTTGTTCTTCTTCTGGTTGATTTCATTTCAATGGCTCAATGAGTAAAGTGAGGGGCTAAAGCAAGTGCAGTAATGCATGTTACGCATATTAACCTCGGCCTCTGGGCTTGGTTGCCAGATACTGTGACAAATATATCACACGGAAACTGAGAAAGACCCATTTGATACATATCAGTATGAAATTGGGAAAATTACTAATCGTTAGCTACTGGGAGAGTTGGCAGGTATACAAATGACTCTTGTAGTGAGTACTTGTGTAATGATTAAACAATCATTTGAGCGACTGATAAGTTTATCGAAAAAATGAATTGCTTTTTATCAAAAATCGCTCATACCACCTTCACAAATCTATGAGGATTTGTTTCTTTTCTCATTTTCTTGACTGTGGCTCAGAGTTTTGTGTCTTCCACCATGAATCACAGGTTTGGCAGTTCGGTCCCCTGCTCATCTCGTCCACATGTGTGAGTGTCCTACGGCGAGACACTGAAGCACATACTCCTCCAGATGTTCACGCCGGTGCATTGCAAGTTTGGTCACTGCCTTGGGTGTATAAACGAGTGAATGACTAATTTTAGTGCTTGAAAGTGCAGCAGTTCAGCATTTATAACCTCGTATCTTTGAGGTTTTAGTTGATACATCTTGTGCGGTTATTGTTTTTGTCCTTGTTTTATGATCTGAACTAAAATGGATAAATTGTGGTCTAACACTAGAAATGTGACACCACATTTGGCAAATAAATAAAACCTGTGCCATCTAATGACTTGGCTTACTATTTTAGAAACTGTTTTGTTTACTAATAGACTATTGATCAGGATTTTGTCCTCCTGTCTTCTAATATAATCGCCTAACCAGAGGACAAATCCTTTTTTGACAAGGCACTGATACCAGGAATTTATTTCGATTAGGGCTATTGACACTGTTCAGTGATATTTTTAAAAACACCACTGATAACCACACGGAGCTGATGACAGCATAAGCCGCTACAGTCACTTCGCTGTGATTTGCCTTTTATAACAATGGCTACAGGGATTTCAGCTGTCAAACTGTAACACTGAGTTTAAAACAAGGAGATGCAAAAGGAAAGAAAAAAAAAACATTTCAGAACATCTCTCTGGTGTACAGCATGGACACCAGGATGTTGCTCATGAATATGCCTTTTCACACACTCACACAGACAGATGTTACCTGGACAGCTGGAAAAGGTTAACGAAAATGGAAATGAACTGCTTGAAGACAAAGGGCACTGCGGTACGTTTCTCTGCACAAGAGATGAATCTGGCTTATGTGTATGACATGGATGTTGAATGACACAAGGTTTTTGTTCAGCTGAATTTCTGCACCTTCTAATTTAGCGTCGGGCAGTGTTTCATGAACTTTATGGTTATGGTAGTCAAGTTATATTAAGCACTCAATCTAATTTCACTTTCATTAAACAACTCTGTGTCATTTCTCTAGTCCGAGCATGTAAATGTAAATAGTTTTGTGTGTTCTCTTCGTTTGCGTTGCCTGGTGCTGGCATTTCAGTGTTGAATCATGGCATATTATTAAATCAAATCTGCTGCTGGCAATACAAAATGGAGAATTTCCAGAGCGGAGCGGAGGAAGGTCTTGTTAATGGATCACATTCTTTTTTATCTTTCAAATAATGAATCTTTCTATTAATGTGGTGCTGACTTTGATGTTGATCCACAGGCTTATACACTATTACTGATGAAGCTCTGTATTTTCTATTTCCTTTTCCACTGTAGGACATATTTCATGGCCTTTGATGCCAAACTGCTTTATTATTCATCAACATACTAGTAAACCCAGTTACAGAAAATATTCACACACTGAATACAATATCGGCCTATGATTCATGGGTCCAGAATTCTTCGGCAAGGTAGACAGAATAGATGTGCTTTCAGCCCCTTCTCTTTGGTTTTTTCAACTTTTTATGTTGGAAAACCAAGGTAAACAAAATATCAATCTTTAAAATGCGTGGAGAGAAGAAAAAGAATAAAAATAAGTGCTCCTCTTTTAAACAAACATTGGACATATAAAACTGCACTATAAAAAAAAAAGTCTTGACCAAAAGAAAACAAAAACAATACTATTTGTATTAAAATGGATCAAAAATGCTTCCCGATTATATGTTTCAGGAAAGTATCACGGTCACCGTACCTTTCTTAAGATAAAGATGTTCTCCAGTATTTTGTTATGATGCTATTAATAGATATTTTATTACATCCACAGCAAAAAATTATGATCAAAAACTTAAAAATATCAATGAGTTCTGAAAGATCAAATACAGAGCGTATATCTATCTTTCTATCTATCTATCTATCTATCTATCTATCTATCTATCTATCTATGTTGGGATGGTGGTTACACTTTGTCCTTTTATAAATGTCATAAATGACATCATATT
>JAPZDZ010000022.1:10284752-10296586 GCA_029783805.1 Acanthurus tennentii
TCTATCTATCTATCTATCTATGTTGGGATGGTGGTTACACTTTGTCCTTTTATAAATGTCATAAATGACATCATATTCTCTCATGGCAAAAACTGTTACTAAAATTACAATTACTAAAAGAGGAAAAATGAATCTTGCAAATACAAATATCAGAACATGGAAATTATTCGATCAAAGCAGTGGAAACACTAATGACTTTAAAGGGATCATTACCCATTAACAGCAATCCAACAAAATATCTAACCCCCAATTAAGCCAGATTATTGTGCTTATTCTCAGTGTAGCATTCCTTCTTTAAGACAATGTCTCGAAATGAGCCTTACTGTGTTGAAACCTGACTGAAAAAGACATACGGCTGCAGAAGAATTAAAAACAAGGAATCTTGTTAAAAAAAAATCTTGAAACGATATGAGTTGAAAAGAGGTCAAATTTGAATCCTCCTAACAGCAGACTTTATATCACAGTTTGTTTTCAGAGAAATTGAATTTGAGGACAGAATAGTAAACAGCATTACCTTGTTAGGAAGGGAGATGCTTTTGCACTGTGCTGTTCTGATGCCATCTGGGACTGGGATGAACACTAGAGGGCAAGCTTAAGCCTTTAACACATATCCATAGCATATTTAGGCAATTAGATCTCCTCTGTCCTCAGTGTGTGTGTGTGTGTGCGCGTGTGTGTGTTTCTCTGCTTCACAATAGTATAGGACCGACTGTAAACTCACACATTTCACATATTTGTTTGAGTGTGGGCTTGTGTGTGGTGAGCCACCCACATTAATCTTGATCCAAAAATTACATGCATCGGGCTATTTACCATTCTGATTGAGGCCGGTTTTGTGGATTTCTGGCATCTCGAATTTAAAAATGGATTGCATCCACAAATCTGCCTCGCTTTCTTCCCCTCCCTTCTTTCTTTCTTTCTTTCTTTCCTTCTTTCTTTCTTTCTCCTTTTCTCTGCAACCCCTAGACACACTGTCAAGTCTCTGTTGTTGCAGGCTGTCTCTTAAGATACACTAGCCTCTCTTTCTCTCTTACTTTAATCTGTCCTGCTTTTATACTCTGTGTTGAGGCTCTCTCATTGTACCGTGGCTACATTCTGTATTTTCCTCCTTCTCCTCCGTCTCTTGCCCCAACCCATCGTCTCCTTTTCTCCCGCTCCTAGAGTCTCTCTCATTGCACGGCGGCTCCTTTGCAGTGTCTGCCTCAATTTGCATCATTCCTCGGTGTGCGGTGTCAGCTCAGGCCTCCTGATCAAATCCTAGCAGCTGATGACTGCTTTCATCCCACATTTAGCTGCCCTGTGTCTGTGTAGCTGCCTCCCTGTTTCCCACAATTCTTTACTGGTGCGGGAGTGGTGCCTGCCTGTGTCTGCTGGTCTGTCTGCTACGTTGGTCTGTCTGTTGTTTTGTTGCCGGGGCTTGGCGAACAGATGGTGCGCTACGTTTCCCCCTGCAGAGCGTGAGTGCTACAAAGTGCGGCATCATGCAAGATGGGTTTTTACTGCAGAAACGACTGCCACAGTACACGTCTTATACCTCATACATTCTATCAGCACACGTAAATGCCCATATATCTTGTTCTAAGCACAGATTTCGCATCTGATATCTATACCCCCCTGCTTGCTCTTGTATTCCCTCTTGTTCTTCGAAAGGTTTATCCTTGTCTTACTTTTTTGCTAAATATTTAATCAAGGATCCTCATAATGCCTTGCTAAAAGTTTTCATACCAAATTAAAGCTGTATGATTGAAAGGCTTGTCCTTGAATGTTTTCAGTGGATAACTGGTGAATTATTAAGAGCTTCGTTAGGGGACTTTTTTGTGCTCTTAGCACTCTTGAGATCCACAGTCGTTTGAAAGTTCCCGAGTTCAGTGGAGATTACAAGGTTCAGTAAAACTCCTTGAGCAATGCTGTTAAAGCAAGAAATATATTCGTTGGAAACTAACATCAGTTGAAACGTGTAGGCAGGATATCCCCTCAGGAGGTTGAGTGGACTAGTACAGATGGCGTCCCTCAAGAGGTTCCACTTGCTAAATATTAACAAGGTAGATGAATTAATTTCACTTAAATTTCACTTGATTTAATTTCCTGACATTGATTGTTTCCACAAACATTGCCAAAGCACATAAATGGCAGGGATTGGTAGATTAGGGGATATAAACATCCATGCAGCCACCATCATGCGGTGCAGAATTGTACCACTCACGGCAGGATTGCATTTTTAACTGCTAATGAATCTGTTGTGTTTGGGCCAATGCCAGGCACTCAGAAGCCATGATTAAAACTCTGCTCTTGCTAATCATAACAAAAGCCATGGGATTAGTCATTGGAGATAGAGTCGAGGTCCTTGCCCACACAGCTAATTGAGCTCTTATCTGGGCCCAGCCAGTAATGCCATTAATCATAAATGGCATGTCATGTTCATAAAGAAGTGTGGAAGCTCCATGCGCTCAGGATGAGCTCTGAAAGTGCAAAGTGCTTTGTTTTCAAAATCCCGTGCAGAGCCTCATGAATATGGTGTAAAGATAAGCCTATCAGGATGTGCCTTTGGTTAACCTGGCCCTATTTAAAGACCAAGTACTACACATGTCATTTGGTGCTAGTCCTTATCACCAAATTTGTGTTCAAGTCATTGCGGCAAGAGTCTCTTGTCTTGCTCTGTGCTGCTCGAGACTAATGATAATCTGTGAGACCATGATTTGTTTCTCAGAGCAGACACAGTGCCTCTTCTTGTTTACTCATCTTTACCAGAGGCGGTTTGCCATAGATATAGCCAACAAAAGTGGAAGAGCAAACATAATCTATTGTTAACCACTTCAGTCGGTGCACAGTTTTTTTTTCCAGATGCCCTGTAGAAATGCAACACTTGTGAAGCTGCATGAACTATAATAACTCCCTCTGCATTCTGTATCACGTGATCCCTAAATATTTACCTCTTGAAAAAACATGCATAAACACAAACTTTTATTTTGTGATCTTTGAGTGGGTTTTCCCTGAGAGAGAGCCCAGGTATCTTTTTTGCTCCTGTCTAAATCATTTAATTCCCAGCCAATGATGGGGTCTATGAGAGAGCTTTAAGATGTGGCTGCTTACTTCAGTGTGCACTAGTAAATTAGCATGACAGAGGCAGGTGGCTGCATTGGGAGTGAGGGTGAGGCGGTGAAAGAAACAGGGTTACGAGCTCAGCATACTGATTGAAATCCCTGCTGTCAGGTGATGGCTGTTCAGGTGATGCTGCACAACGCTAGCGCCTCTCTTAGCAGAATGCACACAGAGAAAGGAGATTTCAGAGGTTTTCACATTAGAGGAGACCAAGAGAGATTTCTTTCTGTACTGTCTGTTTCTTTTTTGTTACTTGTCAGTGTCACATGTCACTTGATTTGAAAAAAAAAAAAAAAAACATAAGGAAAATGTGAAATGCAACATGTAGAAACCACCAGCTAACGCAAATGCATCATGCTGTCAGCAGAGTCAGAAGAGTATTTTAACTGCCATCTATGTTTACATAACAAATCAACCAAATAATGTAATTTATAAAAGTGGACTAATATGAAAGACTTCATGGATTCTCCCAAGTTGTCTCTTACATCGTTGTCCAATTAGCAAAATGTTTGATGTACAGCACAGACAAGGGTATGTGAGCAAAAAAAACCCCCAAAAAAGATGTTCATGGAAAATTTTGTAATATTCCTAATTAATCACCTGGGTATGAATGTAATAAAAATCTTTATACTTTAAAAAACTGCAATGATATTGGTTGCATTGGTGCATAGAACAGCTGGTGTTTGGTACTCAAAAGACAAGAGCAACAGCTGCCAACAGCTGTTTAATCACTTTATTAGTGCGGCAATCAGAGATTGATGAAAAGGAAAATATGACCAAAAATATATTACACATCAAAACACTTGATAACACAAGCAAATTCATTTCTGCTGTTTGTTTATTATTTTACACTAAGCTATGCTATTACATTTTAGGCATACCATCTTAACCTTTAGAAATGGGCTTTACGCAATAACAACACTAATGCTAATTGAGCTAATTGTGTTGTAAACTCACCGACAGCACCATATAAAACTAATTACAAGTATCCAACCAACTGCTATCATCATTTATTTGGTCCAAAGTGAGGTTTAAAAATTTGCACATTTTTGTTCAGCTGGTCCAGTTTAATACAGCATTAGTTCGTCGTCCCAGACTGTTCAACAGATTAGCCAAGCAACATGCTAATGCTAATTCAACAGCCTCACCTAGGAAAGAAACAACTCGAGTTATGTCAAAAGCAGTCTGGTCTTGGACAGCTGGTCTCAATAATCCTTTGGCTTGTACAAGTTGTACTGGCCCTCGCTGACAAAGCAGTCCAGCTGACAAACATTAAAACAAACATGCAGTTTTCTAATCTTGACATTTCTGTCACATTTTCAGCTAATTCGCTAGGTCTTTGAATGTTCCATCTACAGTGAAGCTGCAGCTTAGCTTCAGCAGACAACTCAGCTTTATAAGACCTGCTTGTAGCAACCTTGTTTATTTCAAACACAACTAATCCACAACTAACATGTACCTTCTCTCGGCCTCCTCTTACACTAGCTTTGATTTGCAAGGGCATTAAGTGCATTATGCAAATATGTAAAGTGGTTACATAAGAGATGTAGATAATTTACGGAAAAACAGGCTGGACAAGGAATCTCAGGCACTTCAGAAGCAGTGTGTTCTGCGGGGAAAAGGAACTCTCTTTACTGTGACTCTGGGCTTTGTTTTTCACTTTCCTACCATTGACATGCACAAATACCATAACACACTATAGGACAGGGTTAAAGCTAAGTATGGTCCTTTTAATGTTCTGTGTAATTTTGGGTCAGAATTTTCTTGACTTCTATGCCTGTTATTTTTGACCATATTTATTTAATGAATCTCAATACTTGCATGCTGTGGCTGTTTAGCCCATGAAATTGTAACACTTGGGTAGATGGGAAAAATGTGTTTTCACAAATACTTACAGTGTCTCCTTCCCTTTCAGCATTCAAAACACCTAAATGTTTTTTTCTTAACCCACACATTTTTTCATTAAGCACAGCTTTAAGTAATAATCAGCAGGGCATGGATGGACCAAAAGTACCATTAACAGCCCTGTAATGCATTTGTATTAGTCAGACATATCAAACCCATTAGCATACGCACTAGAAATGGCATTCATATTACAAGCTACCAAGAGCTTACAAGCTGGAGCTCCAGGGAGAAAGGAACAGCTGAAGGATGCAGTTTAAAAATACCAGATTGTTTTTCTCCTGGGCTGGAATGACTCATTACCCAGGCAGCAAGGCAGGAAGTCTTGTCAGTTGGGTCGTCCCACAGTACAGTGACATGAAAATTGCGCCAGTGCTTCACTTACAGTGCTACATTTGCTTTGGGACTGTGACAACAACAGCGCTATGCACAATGAACACAACTTCACATGAACATACACACACACTACACCTGTGTTTGAAACGAGGGGAATGATGTGTGCAGATTGCAGACGACCTTTGTTTTCTGGGAGGTAGGAGGGAATTCTCAGGTGGCTGCCATATGCTGACGTGCTTATCCCCTCTTCTCATCTCATTGCTCATTTGTTCACAAGCAAGGAGATAGGCTGACCAGCCCATCGCTCAGATACTCCCACACTGCTGTGACGACTTGCCGCTATTGGATCTTCACTCTGGTTTTATCTGATGGTCGCTCTGCCGCGAGGTGTTGCAAAACCGATGCTCACACGTCACCAGCTCTCCTCCCATCTCTCTGGTTGTAGCTCGAGGGGGTGTGAGAGAGATGTAAAAGGGGTTAGAGGGCATATTGGGGGCACTCTGGCATGGCACTCAGCCTTGGATCATCCCTCACCTGGGAGATAAAGAGCAGGAATGATGACTTCCCAGCTTGAGCTGAGCTTTGGGCTAGCACTCGACCTTTCCAGTAAAAAAGGTGACTGATCCGTGGAGGCCTCTGATGTAAAGAGCTGCCCTTATCAGGCCAACAGGGAGAAGGAGGAGGAGATAGCAGACAGGCTGGGGTGAAAAAAATTTAACTGATACTGGGCTTGGCTGAGATCTTCCTAGTGTTTTTCTTTCTTCATCCCCTTCTTTTCTGTCCTCTGTCCTTTCCTCACTCTATCTTTCTTATCTGAGCTCCTCTGCAGAAAAAAATCCATTTTCCTGCATAGGCCGCTTTGTCTGTGCAGGGTGCAGCAGTTCTGAGAAGTGTGGTAAATAATGCACAAGTCTTTCACAATTCTTCCAAAGGAGGGAGCGCTCACCATAAGACGCTCTCTGAAGTGGGCTTATTAAACCAACTAGGCTGCAGCCTTTTCGCTTTCTTTTTTTTTTTTTTTGGAGGGGGGTGAGGTAAAAGTGAAAGTGTCCCTTAAGAAAATATCTACTGCAAGAGCCCATTATCCCACTCCCTTACCCATCATAACTAAAAGAGGAATCCAAACGGGAGATGCATAGTTCCCAAAGTCACTTAGTGTGCCTTTGCTGTGGTGCACTGCAGACATCTGCAGTCAAACGGTGTGAGATCCCTTGCTGAAAGATAAGACGCCAACTTGCTTATAGATTCTCTGACATTTACAACAGAAAATATGAAATTAGGTAGCAGATGGCCATCATCTTCTGGACAGGATTCAAAGTAATGGCTGATGAAAGTTAAGTTTTGAGAGCTTTCTCACCTTTCCTGACATTCCTAACCTTGACATGAAAGTGTTGAGACATATTCTGGCGTGTCCTCTTTTTTGGCTTTTCCTCCCTCTTTTAAGTATCAACAAGGATTATGTTTTTCTTTGTTTTATTTTACAATCTGCTCAAATTTTACCATTTTATCTACAAAAAAGACGAGCGTCAGTAACCTGTCTTTATTCAGTTCTGTAATTCCTCTCCAGTTGTGTTTTATTTGCATTCAAAATTCCAACAGCTGCCATTTCTCCAGAGGAGAAAAGAGACCTTAGAGTGTGCTTGAAGTTCTCTATTCTCCTTGGTGCTTTAGTATACAGTCAATACTGTTTGAGTAAACAGAAGAGGCCAAATTCAGTTTCAAAGCTCCAGTTTTTACATGCTTTGGGTTTAAGTGGAAGGTCCAGGACAGAAAATGAATCATATGTATGCGGAGGCAGAGGAAGATATGAGATCCTATACCTCTTAATGTCAAAAAATCCACCTACCTACACTCAAAGAGAGTATTGCAGCCTCCACAAATATTTACCAGATTTTCAATAGTTTTCTATTGCGTAACAAATCCCAGCATATCCCTTCGACAGCACTATTTTGGAAAGGAAAGCCCGTAAAAAAAATCCAATGTGATGGCAGTAAAACACTGCTGAGAAAACTGCTCTTGTTACAGGGCAGAACAGCAGAAGTAGGACTTGTGTTATTGGCCCTAATACATTTGCTTGCAGGAACTGACTCAAAAGATGAAAGGGTGGGAGAGGTTTGTCTTTTTCAGGTCAACATGCCTCCAGGGCTGCCTACACATCCAAAATAGATGGATCTACAAGAAAGCTGGCCGCAATTAATTAATGTTTGCACAATTGTCTACCTATTTCATTTATTTATTCTGTTCCTCTCATTTTCTGCTTGTCTCAAAAGGGTCTGTTATCCTCTGGTGATTTCCTATGGATGTCAATGGGGACATTGTGTCTCTGTATTCTTTTCACTCAGTGTGTGATGAGTCATGCACAGGGGCCAAAAAGGAATTAACAGGCATTGTTTTAAATAATGAATCACTGATAGCTGCCTTATGAGATGGTGCATGAGAGCATGTGTCGTGTGCGATGGAGTAACTGGAAATGCTGTAAATATGAGTTGGGAGATTAAGCATGCAGATATTATGATGTGATGAAATAGACCGTGTAAATACCACCCACACGACACCAAGCCGGTCAGTCAACACAGACTGCAAACCGGACGCCACCTGCCCATCCCATCCCAGTGCTATCTGCCTCATTCATCTTCCCCCAATGTAAGATCTCATCAACTTCCCTTTCATGGACGTCAATCTAGTCGTTCTCTGCCATTCGCACGTCATTAAAATGTCCTGGTCTTTTACAAGGCACGGGTTGTATATCCCACGTGATTCCCTTTTCATCTCTTTCAAATGAACACCCTCCCATATGTCACGGTGAAGCTGAGCTGCTTTGTGGCTAGAATCACAAATAACAGCTTGATGAGCACTGTGCTGTATGAAATGCTATCTCATATGCTGTATGACATGTCATCTCATGGTGAGCGATGTCATTCTGTCAGCATTTTTAATGTGAAAAATGACTGCAATTCTAACAGACTTACTGGAGGAGTCTGTACTTTATTCAGCCAATGTATTGATGTTGATTGAGCACAGAGCAGACCACATTTGGTATTCTTGCTACGTGAACCAGCATTACCTGATATTTTTGCCCCATTAGGGCTGCAGGAATGAGCTGTAAACACACCTCTAACCTATTAAAAATCTTTTAGTTAACAGGGCAAACTTGTTGGTAAAAAAATCCCCTTTTTACAATTAGGGGCGTAGCCAAGGGGGGGGCACAGTGGCCATGGCCATCAAAGACTTGGCCACCCTTACAACCAATAGTGAAGTCTGTTAAAGGGCAATTATAGTAGAATTTTTCTAGTTACACTACTTTTGGCATTAGCTTGACAAATAACTTAACTTGACAAATATCTTGTTTTATACTATGCCAGAACAAACAAAAACAATAAAGTTATATGTTCATAAATGGTTAAATTAAACAGGCATTTAAAGTTACCCCTCCAATGAAGTTACTTTTATATGTTGGAATTTGTTAATTAATTTAAATACTTTTGAAGATAGTACCTAATAACTTTCTAGGTCTTTAAACTGCTGAACAATAAAAGCTGGGACAGAACCTGCACCCAAAAGAAAGTTCATAAATTACAAAAGGGCTGGATGAACATAGTATGTTATGGCAGTCCACCTGAGCAGACTAAAGCATTTTTTGTTTCATTTATGGTGTGTAATTTATTTTTAAAATATTTTTTATGAGCTCTATTAAAAGTGAAAAGCGTAACTTTTAACAACCTGTCCATTTTTTTAATCAATTGATGATCAGTAAAAGACTGACATATAATTCCTCATGGTGTGCTTCATTCCGGTTATGCCTGCATCAGCAAATGATAAGAATGAATGACAATAAAAGATTGTTCTATAATGGTTTGCCACACAGGGATAAAATAAAAATTAACATAATAAAATGATGTAATGAGAGATTGTTTTTATGCCACCCCAATGAGTCTCAGCCTGACCATCACTATTAAAATTGTTTGGGTATGCACTGCAGCTTGTAGATTTGTAGCACCGTCATTCTTTACAAAACATGTCTCTGACTATCTGATGTATGTAAATTAATTCTCCTTTTTTGCTCTTTTTTCTGTCCACCACCTGCTCTGGTGAAAACCATTTTCTTCAATTGATAAATGTTCCCTATGTTCACTAGCCAGTTGCCAACTTTGTCCATCTCCTGGTGCCTGGCAGGTAACATGTAAAGAGTTTCAGAGCTTTTATGTTCAAAGCCGCTGACACGAAACAGCTCTAATGACAGCGGTGAGATTAAACAAAAAACATAAAAGTTAAAGGCTGTAAAAATAAAAGGTTGAGCTAAAAGATGCTAAAATACTCTTTAGAGCCTAGGGGAACTGCTGATTCAGGTGATTATACTCTGCAGGTTTGTCACAATGGGCACCTCCTCTAATTTATGCAGTCAGCTCACCCTTTTTACTTTCTCCATTTTAGGACCAAGGTGTCCAGTTTTATCGATGCAGTTTTTTGTTTATTTTTAATTATTTATTTTTACTTTACTCAGATTACTTAAAATGTTATAAAGTTATGCATATGGATATTGTTGTAGCAGATTGCATGTGTGAGTCTTTTGAACCATCTTCTGTACACATGTAAGTTTTTTTGCAAGTTGGGCCTTATGGGGATAGTATTCATTTTGTTCACTTCAGTGAAGATGAGTTCAGTGACATTTGGGGTTCTTTGAAGCTACACTCTCCGGTTAAAGCACATCTTTCTGGGCTCACCCAGCTTCAGTCAGTCTGAGGTGATTACATATGACACATTTGCAGCCAGTCTGCATAGTCAGCTGGCCGATGCAGCAGAGTGCAATATTGCAAAACTGGAGAAGACTGAGAAAGGTTAGATGACACATTATGGCAGTAAAAAAGGTGTCAATAATGGTTTGTCTTGTGAAGCATTCTCAGGCTCAATTTCACCACCTCTCGCTTAAGGCAGTGGATCCAAATGTATCATTCATTGCAGTCGCACATGAATGAGAAAGTTTCTTACTCAAAATACCACTCTTTATTGTATTGTACATTCACCTATCTGTAACCTTGGTTGACTAATGTGTGTGTGTGTTTGTGTGTGTGCAATTGTTTCTATTCTGTACACAAGGGCCTTGCAAGGTTAAGTAGAGAGTCCATGTCAAGAACAAAGCAGAGAAGTTGCTGGCAATTTAGAAATCCTCTTTGGTTTTTCCCTACAGCTACTCTTTGCAGCACAGCAATTCTCCAAACCAACTTAATAGACTCGGAGAATGACTTTGGTTCAGTCTAGACTGGTCAAAGATTAAGTGCTTGTTTGATGTATTTTTTCCTCAATTGCAACTCACACAAACACTTCATCCGGTGCTAGTTTCTCTTCGACAAGCAAAACAAGTGCCAGTCTAAGAGGGACACTGCCAAACACAGGAATTTTGTAGTAATGAAGCTGTCAGAAAGATGTGGAGTGCATAATGTTTGCACCCACTCCACTTCCAGGCCTGGAAAACAGAATAGACCATACTTTTGCCGACAGCAAAGTAGGCATAGCACACAATGACATTAAAGCGTGTAACCAGTCATTACAGGATGTTCTCTGCTCAGATACCCTCAATGTGTTTTCTCATCTTCGCATGCACAAATGTACGAGGCTGTCTGTAAACGCTGTCACCACTCTTTCCCTCTCCAGCTGACACTTCACGTGAGGAAGTGCTAGCGTTATCTGAAGCTATCATCGAATAGGCTATTTACTGAGGCTGTTATCCTTTTTGGATAATACAACAGTGATTCATTAGGACTCATTTGCTTTCATGCCAGCACAGTGCATTAACTGTGAGTGCTCACAGTCCTCACCAATTTCAAACTGTTTACACAAGAGCCCCAGAACTGCACTACAGACACATTTTGGGAGCTGTGAGTCATGATTTTTTTTAGAGCACCTAAAATGTAAGGATTCAAAATATGATACACCACTTCTCATAACACAGGTACATGATACACTCACTGCTGGAACCAACACCACTTGTTTATTCAAATTAAAACTCACTTTACAGCACTTAAGGTGCAAACAAGAAATGCTTGTTTCTAAAATGAGTTGCCAAAAATGAAGCAGTTGGAAATGAAAGAATCAGGTGCACTTTATAGCATTCACTGCCTCTAAGGCAACATAACACCTTTACAAAAGCATCAACACTCACGATTTTCACAGATGCAACAAATGTCCTTATATTGTCATATTACTGACTGACATGGATCTGTCCATCCGTTCATAGTCATCAGTGGTGAAAATAACCTGTGAACACATTAAGAAAACAACAGACTATATCAGATAGCAGATTTCCTTAAACATGTAAGAACATGTACAGTTTACACCAAACACTTTAAAGCAGCCTAATTCATCCTGGAAATACTGATTTACTTTAATGGAACTTTAATGTTCCTATCCCATCTTGTAAACTATTGGCACTTATGTCACAAACTTTAATGTCTGATACAAACAAACAGGGTGCCCTTCGGTGTTTATATTCCATGTGCTTA
>JAPZDZ010000022.1:10296686-10313946 GCA_029783805.1 Acanthurus tennentii
ATGTGCTTATGTTGTGAAATAACTGTAGTTTGATAAGGTTTAGGCAACAAAAGTACCTAATAAGATTTGGACAAATGCACACACAAAAACCCTCTGGCTTAGTTTTAAAAAGACTGCATTTGACATGTTAGGTTTCACTTTCGTTTTTCACTTGTCCAGCTGCAGCTTTGGAGAAGCCCCTGGCAAGATGAAAATGGCAATCTTTTATTGTTTTGACTTCAAACATGAACAGAAGATAAAGTGTTTGATCTTAATTCTAAAAAAAATATTGTAAAATTACAGCATAACAATGTGTCTTAATTACTTCAACCTTTTTTTATAACATGAAATATGTCACTTACATTACCAGGATAGTGTATATAGTATTGTTTAGTTTAGCCTTTGAACCATTTTTTATATGAACATGTTACATTTTCCCATTATAATGAATCCTTGTTATTATCTTCTTTGACACATAAAC
This sequence comes from Acanthurus tennentii, assembly GCA_029783805.1. NCBI lineage: Eukaryota > Metazoa > Chordata > Actinopteri > Acanthuriformes > Acanthuridae > Acanthurus > Acanthurus tennentii. Next base: position 10,297,147 of record JAPZDZ010000022.1, read on the forward strand.
TTTTAACCAGCATTGAAACAGTTTAATCTTTCCCCAGTTGTAGATAACATACAGAGATGAAGACAAGATTAATCTTTCATATGTTAATTTTCTAATATTTAGATATTTGCACAGGGTCAGTTTTCTTTAATTGTTTCTGAGTAGAGGTGATTCTTTAATTGCTACTTTAGTCTTGCAAGGGCCATTTCCTTTAAACTAGAGGCCTGTCATGCTGAGGGTCTCTCCATGGCTGCAGCTGCATAATTCTCAGTCCCCTGACAACAAATGTGTGTTTGAGTCACCACTTTGCCCTAAACTCAACCCCTATTGGGATTCTTTGGCCTTGTCTAATACGTAGAATTAAGCATCTGATATCAACACTGATGCTTTTACATTGGAGTCGACTGAAAGTCCTGTGCATCTCATACAGTAAAGGCTATCATCTGCATCTGTATGAGATGCCAAGGGGCAAAACATCAGTATTTGTCACACAGGGTTGGATTGGACTTCAATGGCACACTGAGTCAATCAAATGCAGCTTAGAGAGCAGTAAAAGCAGTTGGTGGGGATCCTTGAAATTATATGAGTTCAAGTCTCAATCAATGTAAGGCCGTGTCCTTACTGCAGTGTATTACTTAACAAAATGTTCCTACTCATCCATGTTGTACTTCGAGGAAGCTCATATGCACTGTTTTTAAGACACAAAAAACACGGGGGCCTCCTGAAATGTTGTTAACACCTGTGTTAAGTCTGCCTGAGAGCTAAGCAAAGCCAAGACACATGGGGCATGCACTGCAGCAGCTACCCTCATTTATTTTCTCTCCAGCCATGTGTAGATAAGATAAAGCCTTCTACACTCTGTTAACCAAAAATGCTTGGCTGCACTGCTGGCAGGCCACACGGCACAAAACCCAAAGTAGGGCATTCCAAATTTTTTGCTCCTCTGTGGCTTGAAGAGTGCATCTGGACACCCCCACACACTCATGCTCAGCGGATGCCTGCATTATTTTCAGCTTACATTACTTGAATTATGCATTTTACATGGTTTCACATGTGAAAATTGGCCATGTCTGTGACATGTGGAGGAGGTTTCAACGCTGGATTTGAGCCATTCTGCAAAACCTCACGGGTAGACTTGACTCCCAACGCCTCTGTGGAACATTTCATAGTAAGCTAGAAGTGACTTGGTTTGCTGCCACCTATGCAATAAAGTTGAGTGCCATTTTTTGCCCCCTTATCCTGTGGCTCTGTGCCACCATACAACAAGTAATCCACTGTAGAAGCATTTCAGCATATAAAACTCTATTTCAACCACCTTTAAATGCAACTCAGAAGAAAAAGCATTGCAATTTTATAAACTAAGTTGATAGGTGAATATAAATTCTATATATGGTGTGAGATATATCCATCATTTATAAAGTCATGAGGAGCTCTACACAGCCTTTGAAAACATTTGAATAATGTTTTCTTTTTCTCTGGAGGAACTTTGTCCAGTCTGAGAAAATTATTCAGGTAACAGCCAACCCAAACATCTCAACCTCGACTTACAGACTACAACTTTGAAATGCGAAGCCTTCGATGAAAACCATGGGTTTGAAAGACATTAGAGTTTACCATGCAGGAAGGTCAACTAAAGGGTGGTTATCGATTTGCAGTAGTAAGTGTGGGATCAATCACATGTGGAGCTTGACCCAGCGACTAAAAATCAGAATATCTCAACCTCTGCTACATTGATTTTTACTTTCTCTTTTTATATGTTTAAATTAGTCCCTTAGCGCAAATTTGATAGGAGTGAAATACTAAATTATTGTAAACTTTATCAAAAACCACAAAGTAAAATACACTATTACAATGGAAAATTATTCAACCTATTGCTATCACTTATACGGATGTGTGTTTCAAGCATAAGAATCATCCAAGAAAAATCTATCAATATCCGTGCTCATGTGATAAGGGAAAAAGCTCATTGAGTTGCAGGGTCCACAGGACTTAGTGGTGCGAGGCTTTTCAACTACACACACAGCTCTCTGCCTCTGCCTCCCGACTCCCACAAAAAAATAAAGACAAAAGCAAAAACATTTTATTCAAAAAAGCATTGTGATCAAACAGAAACATCCCATTACTTTAATATAAATTTTTGAGGTGTAAATGTACTCTAGTTAGTAAGTAAAGCCTAATATGACACTTTAGTTCATGCCTTTTACTATGTGCTTTGTTATACTGCAGATGCTGTGTTCACTGATTTACCGAGGGTTGGTCATTTAAGTTTATGGCGCTGTAAATAGTTCCTAAATAGTTCCTTGACTCTTGTTTTTACAATAACTGATCTAAAACTCAGAGGCTGTTCTTTAAATATATTTCAAATGTAAATATTCAATATAAAAACTTCTAAAAACATTGATATATATGGTTGAAATTTTATTTATCAAGCACATAATTAGACACACTTTAAAAAATGCTTCAATTGTAAAACTCGGATTTCAAATATATAAATAGAATCGGGTAAATAAAAATGTATTTTATCAGGCTCTATATAAGGCTTGTTAAACAGCTCTCTTAAGCGCATAAAATGAAAGTGTGTGTATTTCAAAACCTTGAATAAATTACCCAATTTTCTCTGTTGACTTACTTTGCACAGCAACAGCTGTTAGTAAAAGTTGAGCACAACAATCTCGACTAAAATCCAGCTGAGTGAGGATCTGAGCAACTGGGAGGTTCGTGCATCACTCAAGGGTCAATGGTAATTTGATGGTAGCTGTTGAAAAAGAGAACTCTTCACTTCCACTTTATCTTTCAATTGTTCAGCATCCGAGCAGGGATTCGATCCGACAGCCCTCTGATTGCAAGCTCATTCTCTCACTGTCAGGGTATTGCAAGCCGGCTGCCTATTGTAACTGCTGTCACTTCTCGGTAGTGTCATGTGACAACCTATCTGCCGCCTGCAGTTATGCTGAAACAGAATTATTTACTGAGTGAGCACTGCTATTGATTTCATCTTTCATGCAGGCGAGGGGATACTTTCATGTATGTGCAGGCATGTTCACATGCATGCACACAGATCTACCGAGACACTTTTTTTCAAACACACACACACACACACAAACAAGCACACTGTGGCTCTGACTCTGTTTTTCCTTCTGCCTGCAGACCTCCGGTTCCTTTAGTTATTCATGAGCCATCTGCTTGGACAAGTGCTGTGTCAGATGTGTGTCAAACAGGACCTCATCTGTCCCCCCCTGTTCATGTTCTAATTGTGTCCTCGTCTGCATGCCGAAGCCGTCACCGAAGCCCCTGCAACACTCCATGGTTAGCCAAGGGACTCCAGCTCGACTTTCTGGTCCATCATGTCCCAAATAACCTGTTTAATCTGATGCACGCTTCTTTATTTAAGATCATGACATCTGGTTCATCAATGTTGTAAGGGCAAGCGCAAATCTGTCTTTGTGTGCTCGACTTGGCGTTTGCACTGCATGCGTGTGTTCGCTAGGAAGGGGGTTGAAGATGAAGCATGTCTAGATTATAATACAGAAATATGGGAACATTTTTTTTTCCATAACAACCATCGAATCAACCAATAATTTAATAAAAGGTCAACTGATTGCGCAGAACCAGAATCACATTGTGGTATTTGATAGTCCAATAGGAGTTGAATAAAAACAGTATCAAGGTTGAGAAAGCAATGGAATTTAAAAGTGGTTAAAAAAAAATCTTAGAAATAAGAGTAATAGTGAGAGAAATGTGAGTAAAAATAAGAAACTCCACTCTTTTTAACACTGCACTTTCACTGAAAAGTGTCTATGGTACAGTCATGAAAGGGCAAATGTGGCCTTCTGATCACAAACTTTTCCATATGAATCTGCCCTTCCAAGCAACCCTCCTGCAATTCATTGATGCTCTCGAAAATGAAGACCATTTCCTCTATAATAAAACTTTTTCACAGGCTGATGAGGGAGAAAGGTTCAAAGCAAACTTAAATGGAATATTCTCCTGGTCTGCCATGACAGTGTTACTGTAGGCTACTCTATAATTCTTGGCTTTCCAAAAGTAGCACCGAAGTATCAAAAAACTCTATAAGAGTGAAAGTAGAAGCAATGATTCTGAATGTACTTTGGAAAAAGTTAAAGCAGTTAAAAAGGGGTTCATTTACAGTAACAAGAGTAAAGGTAATGTGAAGATTCACTTGCAGGACAACATGTCCTAAGTTGAATATCATCAAAGGTGGGCTTGAAATTCTCTGTGAATGTCTTTAAAGAAAGACTTTTACACAGATAATTACCTGCTTTACGCAGAATTTAAAAAAATGAAACATGGCTAGATAGTCAAGTTAATCAAACCATTAAAAGGACCATAAGGAACAACAGAATTAAGAAGGGCAGTCAACAATTGATGATAAAATTGATGATAATGTTTTGCTCCTAGTATGCATACTCTATGGACGCCACAAAACAAAAGCAATGCAGAAGAAATTGGTACTTTTATCATATGGATGTCAAACCCTTTGGTCTCATGCACCTCTAAGAAACTTTTGAAGGACTGAATAGGTTCTTACTTTTGACAATGTATCCAGTTCTCCTAAATACATTAATGATTAAAAACAAGATGTAGCTCAGATGCTGATGATCAAGTGATGAAACTTGGACTATTTTCTCACTATAGTTACTGCTTTGCCCCTGTTTCATGCACATTACATTGCAGTCCTCCTTTCAAGCGAAACAGGAAAAGTCTCTAAAGCTAAACTAGAATTCTGACCCCTGAAAATAATTTTAAAAAAAGAGGGCTAAAGTGCACTTGGAAATAAAAATATTTCATGACAGAATAAAAAGTAGGATATCATTCACAAGAAAAATCTAAACATAATCTTTTCACAGTGGAGAAATATAACTTTGTGTTTGCAAGTCTGTGCTGCATCGAGTTATTACCCTTTATTACTCTCGGTTCACAAAGTCATTTACAGCTGTCTTTGCTGTGCCAAAATTGGGCTTAGTAACTGCCATATCCTATACAGTTATTCCTTTCAGCATGATATAAAAACAATTTATGTATGCATGGATGGATTCACACAAGATACATGACCTTAGACAGAGGGATCATGACTGTATTAAATGCAGGCCCGCCTCAGAGCAACACAATAATGTATGATTTCAGAGAGAGGCCAGGAGGTCCCTATGGAGAACTACTGTGATTCATCTCTGACAGAGACATCACTTCCACTTCGGGCCAAGGGGATAAGACTGTCATGTTAGCTGTCCCTACCCAATCCCCAGCCCTCCAAAGTGAAGCCACCGTGATGAATCGAAGACCCTCCGAATACGCTGTCCCGACATACCCTCTGTGTTCTGTCGGGGGTTTCAGAGCGTGATGATGGGCTTAAATGTGTTTTGTTTTTCCACAATAAGACAAAGAAGTGCTGAGAGTTTGTTTCTCCAAACATGCCAGGGACACATGCAAATGAGCGAGCAGTCTGGCTAAGTGATGCGCTCATACAATAAGTAAACAAAGCTGTCTGTGCCCACTCATACTACTCCTGTGGGCATCTCTCTGTACTGCTACTGAAATGCAGTGTCCTCTAGCTGAGAACTGACACCCGTGTTGTTTTGGACTTGAATTTGCAGTTAGCTGATAGGACTAAGCAGGCCTTATTGCAGGTGCTACATAGCGTCATGCCTGAAGTTAACTGAATAAAATCATATCCAAGCATGAGACACTGAGAGACCAATATCCAATATTTGGTAGAAGTTTGGTATCACTTCAGTTTAAAGTTCTAACCAGACTGTCCTCAGCAACATTAAATGATTTTAGAGAATCTGTTTTGGCAGACAACTCAATTAGTAAAGCTAGGAAGCTATATCACCTAGGAATACTGTTTGCTCTCAGTTTTTTTAATCTGCCATATAGTGTCAGTTTCCTGTTGTGAATAGAAGTGAATGTCTCGGAGGAGAGTAAGTGGCTAAAGTAATGCACTCCACTTAAAGCTAAGGGGGTAACAGTGTCAGTCAGGAGGAAACAAAGAGGCTTGTCTGCTCTTTAACGGAGGGATGATTGCTACTGTACAATAATATAGCTCTCAGAAAAGAGGCCACTGGCAGGGTCTGAAACAGGGAGACAATGCTTTAGGCCTTGTTTTGAAACAGCAGATAGGGGAAGATTAAGTGTTGAAACCAAAGCTGGCAAAAGATGATAAGGAATGGAAAAACCTTTATGCTGTATCTTAAGATATTAGGGTTCATTTCAGCAACAGCTATGAAGATAAAACAGCTAAACTTTGGCTTCTTTTTTTGTAATCTTTGCCACAATATAGATTTAAAGCATAAACAGCCAAGTCAAGATTAAAATAAAGAGAGGAAAAACCAGTATTGCTGACTGATGAACAATGTGAACACAGTATACAAGTCTCTAGAGTAAAAGGTGAGAGGTCTAAGTGTGAAGTCATGAAAAGGTCATGCAGAGAAGGGTTTTATGGAAGATTGAGATTGTACAAAAATGTCAGGAAACCGTCACTTACGATTTATATTTGTGTAATATGGTAATGCAATCAGTGTGGTGCAAATGCAAAGATGCCGTTAGTGAACACGAAAATAATAATCGGGACAGAGTTGATGACATTGTGTGGCTTACGCTGTCATTCACCAGATGCTAACAAAGACAAGAGATATTATGCCGAGAGCAGAGGAAACCAGTCTTTGACATGCAACGCGTGGGTGGAAATAGCCTGTTAATGAATAGACAGCATAGAGGAGAAGAAAAAATGAAGACGGCAAAGGAGATACACGAAGCGTGCTGTGCGATAAAATATTGCTATTGTTAGGCAGTGTTGAGGGAAAAGTGCTGCGATGCAGAAAGAGTGGAAAGTCTTGACAGCTTTCCGGTGGCAGTCTGACGGCTGAGCAGGGAGATTGGAAGGAAAGTGCAACAGAGGGCTCCTGTCAGGCCACACCAGAGCTCCGTTTAACAAGGTCCAGAGATGAGCTGCACCAAAACACATTGCGGGGGAATGAGAAGAGGGAGAGTGGGAATGGAAGGAGTGCTGAGGAAGGCTCATGCATTTTTTCTAGAGCCTCTCTACCTGTCATGCCTATAAGCCTGGGATTCCTCACATGTGCATGGGAGCAGAGATTGAAAATCCTCAGCTAGGACAGGCACTGAAGATAATTCAGAGCTTTGGATGAGTACCTGCCATTATGCTGATACTAGACATGCCTGTGACACTTGACACCATCATCTCTACATGAAAGAATGAGTAATTCCCAATGGATGTGCTGTATTTCTACCGCAGCTGTACCTAGAACAGTGTAATGTCAGACATAATCATTCACATGCAGTAATCCAGCCCATTTTACTTATCGTGGTGCTTTGTAGCAAGTTGAACTGAACCATGGCAAAGGACAGGCAGAAATAATTAATGCAAGCAAATGCAGAATACGCCTTATTTTAAACATGGATGCCTTCAGGGCAAACACATACAAGGATCTTTACAAGCCTCGCTCTGAGTGCTACCACACCTCTTGCATATCTCATCTTCATGCTGCATCAGTCATGGCTGTGCAGTGGAAATTCCAGCGGGGGCTTCTGTAGCCCCTTCTCCACCTTGGCCCTAGGCATCAATCTTTTAGCCTTGCATGAAAGCTTATCTCCTAGCGTCAGACTAAATGTCAACCTCAGGAACGCTGAAACACCATTAGTTATGTCCACCCTATTAGAGCAGGCTAATTCCACATAAAAGCCACACACCTAATTTTAAACGAGACTCCCTTCACAGGTTTCCCTTCAGCTGTTTAAGTCTCAGCAGAGGCATGCAGCAGGGAGGATATGTGTCCCCAGATTCAATTATCATTGTTGTTAAAATACACACTTAATTACTGACATCATGAGGAATCCCTATTATGTAGTAAAGTGCTGATTGTTACAGTTTATGCAAGGAAAATTTTCAAGTTTGTTTGTTGTTTAATTTGATGGTGTGTAATGTCTGTGTCTCAAATTGTGCATATTAAATATTGCTCATACAGTGGCATGCTTAATGTTCTTAAAAAACTAATTTTTAGGCATATGAGTATTAAAAACACAAATCTTTTTCATCTCTGTTTTATGAGAGCTACACTCATGCTCTAAATTAGACTGATTCTCCAATTATGTTGTCTGATTAAAATCTAGGGTTTTTCTTCCAAAGGTTTATGCATATTACATTCTGACCTGAATTCATCTATTTCTATCGTTTTTTGCTCCTGTATCAGAACTGTGATTTTTTTTTTTTTTTAAATATTTACATACATTATTTACTAATCCACTGATGTTTTATTTCTGTCTCCGTAGGGGGGCGACTCCTGTTTCTGGTGATGTGGCTGAACCTTGTGCCTCAAACTGACAGCTGCCCTGCCAAGTGTGTGTGCTATAGTGAGCCCAGGCCCACTGTGGCCTGCCAACAACAAGGACTGTTTTCCATCCCTACTGAGATCCCTGTGCGGAGCCAACGGATATTCCTCCAGAGCAACAAGCTAACAGTGGTGAGGTCTACCAGCTTCAGCTCTTGCCACAATCTCACTGTTCTCTGGCTCTACTCTAACAACATTAGCTACATCGAGGCTGGAGCCTTCTATGGCTTGGAAAAACTGGAGGAGCTGGACATCGGAGACAACAGCAACCTCCGTACCATCAGCCCTACAGCCTTCCGGGGCTTAACTAAGCTGCACACCCTACACCTGCACAGGTGTGGCCTGTCAGAGCTCCCTATTGGGGTTTTCAGAGGAATGTTCTCCCTACAATACCTTTATCTGCAGGACAATAACATCCTAACTCTGCATGATGACACTTTTCTGGACCTTGCCAACCTCACTTATCTCTACCTGCACAATAACAAAATCAAGATAGTAACAGATAACATGTTTCGAGGCTTAATCAACCTAGACCGGCTGCTGCTACACCAGAACAGAGTTATTTACGTCCAGCCAAGGGCTTTTAATGATCTTGGTAAGCTGAAATCCCTGTTCTTGTTCTTCAATAATCTTACTGTCTTGACGGGGGAAACCATGGACCCACTGGTGTCTCTCCAGTATTTGCGTTTAAATGGGAATCAATGGATCTGTGACTGCCGGGCGAGAACCTTGTGGGACTGGTTCAAACGTTTCAAAGGCTCCAGCTCTGAGTTGGAGTGCAATGTTCCTGAGTTCCTTGCAGGAAAGGACCTAAAACGACTGAAGAGTGAAGACCTGGAAGGGTGTGTGGAAACGCCTCAAATCCAGACCAATCTCTTCAAGGCACAGTCAGGAAAATTCCCCTCTACTGAAAATCCTCTTGGGGACACTATTCCAAGGTGTTGCCTTGGAGATAATGACAAATCCTCTATCCTGTCTGGCAAGAGCCGCCAAATCACCAACAACCCTCTTAAGGAGAAGGAGAACATGTCTAAGACTAAGTACAAGGAGCCAGAGCGAACGAAAAATGAGACCCAGAACAAGCAGAACGATGGACCGCTGGGAACCTTGTCCAACAACCTGGACAAGTCTTTGGAAAACCTAAACCCCGACCTTATAGACAATCTGGAGTCTTCTACAGCATCAAACAAAAAGAAAAAGAAGTGTTCCAAAAAGCCCAAATCAGACACCCAGTGCATCAAAGGTCAGGGTTCTACTTTACAAGTGCTGCGCTTTCTCTTCATTCCCATGATCTTGATATCTCTAGCCATGTCTTAGGACTCCTGATCTCACTCTGAACGCAGGACTCAAGATTGTTGATGCTCATGACAATGATAACAAAAGATGCAGTGACATCTACAACAGACAGTGACTGAAAAGCAAGAAGTCATGTTGACCCAACATGGGTGAGGACAAAAGATGAGGACGATAAAGTACAATTAACAAAATGGATGCCTTTACAGAACACTACAGATCTAATGTATATAAGAATCGGTGCCCAAAATTATTTGTTCTCTATGTACTTAAATGTACTGTGTCTAAGCTACACTTTGGAGACTCCTTCTCCCCCCCCCCTCAAAAGTTTTTGCTGCTTAGACAGACCACTGGAAGAATAAAAAAAAAGAGACACAAACAGAAAAAACAAATAAAAGAAATCAGAGACAGAGCGCACACAAAGAATGTTGGGTCCGTTTAATGAAGATAAACGATCTCCCCTCATTATTTATTCAAAGTGATGCATTTGTTGGGTAATGTTATGTTTTTTTATGTTTTTAAAAAAAATGTTTTACTTCCCCCAATTTTAGTTCTATTTTCATGACAGAAAGGGTATATGGGTAGCATTTACCAAAAGAATGCTGTTGGTTTGTTTATGAAGACTGCAATGGAACCATAGATATGCATTTTATTTTACTTGTGTACAAGTATGAATATATTATGAATAAAAAGTTCTTATTTCGTAGATCTTTTGATATCATGTGGTGTTTTCCACTATCACACAAAACATGGACACCATTTTAAATAGCTGCTCCTTAAAGCAAATTAACATTGACATTGAATTTATAAATATTTTATAAAATTTTATAAATATTATCAATAATATTTAAAAGTTTTAAATTGTTAGTTGAAAAAAATTAAAATTTTAGGCGTTCACTTTTGCTTCTGTAGAAATTTGATGAAATTGTTCTGACGTTTAATTGACTAAATAATACTAAAGCAGTTAAATGATAAACAAATGATAAAAGTGATTGTTCGTCGTTGCTTAGCACCCTGGGAAAAATGGACAAGATAGTTCCTGGACTTTAGTGCTTCATACTTGCAATTCACATGGATCTTTTGTGCTCTATTGCTGGTGCACTATTTTAATGAGGTGAAGAAGAACAGCACTAGAGGGGACAGTAATCTAAGAATGTGTCAGCAAAACTGTTTAAATGAGTACTAAAATGCATTTGAATTTAGCAGTAACAGCAGCTTATATTACGTCTCAGTACCCATATTGAGATCCAAACAACATTCCTCCTCCCAAACAGATGGTGGGCCCACTGTGGCGTGTTCATTGCTTTCAGGATTGTTGGGAGAGTGATGAGTGACTGCTTTGTCAAATCTGGCCTCATCCAAAAACCTCAGGCGTCCAGATTTTATTTGTTTTCTTCTCAGCCTCTTCAGGACGTTGGCACTGCAGTGATTGACACGTTCCAGACAAGAGTGTGAGCTCACTCACACAGTTAAATAAAGAATAAAAAAATAAGAGTGACAACATGAATTACCCTCTCTATTGATACAGGTCTTGAACTTTTTACCTCTTCTTTTCAGCTGATGTAACTACCTATTTTAACTTTAATCTCATAGTGGTCAAAGAATCATTCTAAGAATAACTCATTTTGAAATTAAATTAGCGGGCCTCTGTTTGATCTTCATTAGTTGCGACTTCTGTTTCGTGGTGCAATCGCCTAAGGGTTTCTGCAAGATCAAACAAATTAATGATTATGCTATAATATGCAATTTAAAACAAGGTCACCAACCAATGTCAACATCAATCCATGCAGTATATTTACAAGTCTTAAGTGACTGCTGCTCATGCAGCATGATGATAATGAATGAAATGCCCCAGGCAGCTCAACAAAATCCAGCATTCGCTTGGACCTAGTTATGTATATTACAAACACTGCCACATTTCTTATAATTTTAAGTGAATTATTAAACAGAGTATGGAAATGCTGTGGGAATATTCAAATAGTGACTCCTCACATTGCAACTTTGACTTTGAGAGCAGAACAGACCCTTCAAGGCCTCATGAAAAGTACTACTTTGCCTTCCTCTCATGGAAATACGCTATGAAACATTTAAATACAAAATAATTTAAGCTTTCTGACGTCACATTTTTATACATTTTCAGCAGGGCAACTTGCTTGTTGTGAGTCCATGCTGGCGTGGACACAGGCCAGGATAACACAGAGAGTTATACTCTGCACCAAATTAAGTCAAGATCTTGTCAACAGCACTCAATTTATCTCGCACAAAGTGGAAGGATTAGAAGGCAGGGTCTCCACAAATCCCCAGAGCTTTCCATTGTCGTCTATTAACCCTAGAAAGTAAGAGGACTGAAGGGGACCTGAGAAGATATTGATCTTGAGTGGGAATCAACAGGGAAAATCAACAAAGTCCCCCTCATCAGATTCCTACCACAACCCTCTGCTGATACACAAGCAGATGCAGTGAGACAGTCAGTCAAACCTTTTTCTGTCTATCAGCCAGGCAATCATTAAAATAGCACTCCCAATCTGAGCCCCATTTATGTGATGACTCATTCCTATTATTTCTTTTAAATGAACCTCTGACGCCTTGTTTCTCAAACTCTATCAGGCATGCCCTCAAAAACAATATTTATCAATAATTAAGAATAACTGAGAAAGCATCTAATTAAAAAAGGTTGAACTCTACAATCCAAGATGGAATTTTAGGAAAAATACAGGGGAGCACAATGGCATCAGCATCTCTTGTTTGTTTATCGTCATTATATGTTTAGTTTCACAGTTTTCCCTGTTTGTCCAGTCCCCCTGCTGTCAGTCTGTGTCCCCATCTGTTCCCATCTAATAAAATCTACTATCGTGTCACAGATGAGAGATGTTTCAGCAGGCAGTTAAATGCTTCATGAAAGGCTAGAAACCCAAATTCAGTTTGTTTTAGAAAAACTACATATAAATTTAAAATGCATAAACTTTTTCCCTCCATTTTCAGTATAATGTAAAAACTATATTATAAAAACAATTATTGCCTTCATTTAAATTCAATCATTTATATTTAACATGTATTTAAATATGTATTTATGCACATAAAAATATAGAAAAATTGATTGAAGGTCATTGTTTCCTCTCCAGAGTTTATTTTTCATGTAGCTCTCTTCTTAGGGTTGTTACTTTGTAGGGAAGCTCAAAAATTTATAAAAAGACAAATTACAATCGACTGTGTAGGGCTCTGGAGAAGAATATTAAACTTCTTTGTCGTTATATCTATACCTGAGTAGGAAAACCATGCATAAATAGTCTTAGCATTTATATGTATATATAAATATATATATGCGTTATCTACATACATTACATGTAACAGTTTTTTGTAGTGCTTCCTTAAGTTTTGGTCTTACTACAACATTTCACTCCTGCTGTTTTTCTGATGAGGCCTGAGGAAAAGTATGTTTGGAGTATGTTTGCCTGACTGACCAATATAATTTCATTAATCTCAGTCACTCCGGTTTGTTTGTCCGTCTAAAGAAAGCCTTAAGTGGTAAACCACATTCTGGTTTGAAAATGTGTCTTCAGAAAGTAAAGGATTTAATCATTGACGCTGTTTTCATGTTTTTTTTACTGTCAATGATTCAGCTTTGGTAGCTGACACTGATAATACAACCATGCATGTCTTTCTGTTTTCATTTGAGCAAATTATTGCTGCTGTTTTTCATTTAGCAGGAATCACTGCTGATGCTTTTGGCAAACATGCACTGGGAGGAATCAACACTGTGTACTGTTACAGGAGTCCTTGTCCTGGATTATTACTTAAAAGGCACTTCTCCGATAAAAATATTATGAAGTGTCTTGACTTCAAGAGCACACTTTTAAATTAGCTTGATCATCAGAAGCATTTCCATGCTGGCAAACACAGGGCCTGTGGTTTGGAGACTTTGAAAAAGAGACTCATGCTGAGAGGAAGCTAGAGTTCCTCCTAGCATGAATAACATTTGGAACGTTTGGCAAGATACAAGGATCCGCCCTTACCAGTACATCACGTCTCATTCTCAAATATAGATTTTCCCTCTGCATCCACATGAACTTGATAATTTCATTTTACTCTCAACCTCCCTCTTATCTCTTTATATCTTAGATGATTCCTGGCTTTCATGCAGCTCTCTGTGGATTTTCCAATGTGATTTATTTCAAATGTCTTTTATATTTCAGTAATATTTTGAAAATAGAGATGGATTTTTTGGTAAAGAGGTGATTTAAACATCTAAAGATGCCTATAGGTATATATTGTATTAAAAACTAGCTACTGGCAGATGGGACCACATCTTGTGATTTGATTGTTACAATTAATACAAAACAGGATTCATTAACAGAATTATGAATAAGGGGATTTAGGTTTTTTTGTTTTGTTTTGGTAACTACAGGTCAATGTTGTTGGTTCGACTGTCCCACTCCATCATCACTAACACAGCTTCTTTTTAATAAAGTGCCACTGCAGGTATAAAAAAGGTGAAATGCACACAGATGTCCACACTGTCCTTCCTTCAGGTGCTCTCATTTACCTTTGGAAACCAGCAAGGAACAGTGAAATGGACACTTGCTGCCCACCAGAGGGCAATTGTGCCAATTGTGTTAGTTTGGATTCCTAGCCAAGCCAGATGGAGGTATATACTCATCCTTATTTCTGGACCTTCAGTGTGTGTCTTGCTTCAACACACACACACACACACACAATAACACACACCAACACACCCACACTACAGGATCATTCCAATTTTCTTCCAGCTGGCCACCCTAGGAGTCTAAAAACCCATCAGCCCTAGCCTCTTTGAAAGTCCCCTAAGTTGTCGGCAGAGGCTGTGAGGTCTGACAGCAGTGCCACGCTGAGGCCGCAGCTCCATTTAACATCGCCTGGACACACGATGACCTCAGCCTGGAGGCCCCTGCTGGACGTCAAGAACTTTGTCATCAGATGGTGCAACAACTGAAACCCATCTCTCAGTCAGAGTGCATTTCTTGGTCTCAGTAACAGCTTTACCCTCCTTTTGCACAGATGAAGGGAAATGAAGCTAATTATGGGCACTCCATCTGCAGTGAGGGTCCGGATGCAACATGCATTAGCATCTTGGCAGGGAATTAAAATAACTACAGGCTATGGAAGAAATTCTGGTAAAGGAAAATAATTAGCATAGCAAAATGTTGCATTTAGCTGTTATTCTGCACTCTGCAGCTGATGTCCGTGTAATAATGCTTTAACCAACACCAACAGCCCTTTTTGTTGTGATATTGTAAAAGGTAAAATGTGCAAAATAGAAGGGAGGGTAAGCATATTATCAGAGTAACCACTAACTACTCATTGATCAAGAGGAGTTTTTTGTGTTTACAATGTAACAGTGAAAATGAGCTCAGCCAAACTGGGACTGAGCACAGCTTTCAAGACTGATGGAGGCTAGTTTGATAACAGGGGTTACAGAACAGATGTGATTTGAAGCAGCAAAGACAGGATTTTGACTCTTCCTTCTTTACATTCTGTTGATAATCATTAAGGGGACATGCTACACACATCTCCTTAAAACTAATAAAATTTGATGATCATGGACAGGCCTGTCTTAGAAATTGTAGTAAAATCTGATTTTAATGGGTTTTAATTTGAATAACTTTTAAAATTAAAGAACCACTATTTAGTTTCATGCATCCAGCCATTCTAATATTGAAAGTGGAATAAAAACTGTTTCCTCTCGATCATTTTAATTGTAGGGTATAATTGTTTAAAATTGACAACTCTCATGACGCACTGCACTCCGTCAAAATCAAAACAGCTTTAAAAATAATTAAATAATGTCATAAGCTTTTCCAGCAAGGGACAGGCAGGTGTTACTAACTGCCACCTCTTAAGCAGGGTAAGAAATAGTGATTGAATTTTTGCTGAAAAATCAAGGGTATGTGAAGCAGCCATAGCAGTTGTCAGCTTTTCATTGTAATCTGCTCAGAGACCATGTAGTACTACTTTCAGAGTGCACAGCCCAGGACCCAGCGGTACTGAACACCTAAATAAAACATTATGAAATAATTATATTAACACAGAAATATATTTAAAAATTTAAAAATACATTATGAAATAAATTCAGTAAATTATTAAAACTAAATTAATGAACAGTATGGTAACTGCTGGAGAGACAGCCAACAACTGGAAAGACAGTAACCGGGGCAGAGAGGGTCAGCAACCCAAACTGCAGCTCCGTGAGGGGGCACCCACAAACAAGCTACGGAAAACTCCACTGGATTTTACCCCCAGGGTTGCCAGAGAGGGGGGAGGATGAGCACCCTAACAGGATGGACAAACAGGCAATGAACCGTGCTAACTAAAAAAAAAACAACAATGAGTGCAGTGTATTCATGTGGCAAAGTCTGCAAGAACCAGCATGGCCTGAAGATCCACCAGACCAAAATGAAATGTTTGAAGGGGAAGCAGATGGAGCAAAGCACAGGTCCAGTACCTGGTGAGACGCAGGAGGAGCCCGGCCAGGAGTCAACCCACAGTGCCCAGACCCTCCATGCTCCACAAGCCCCACCCTATGTCAGGCATTCAGAACAACGCCGGGTCATGTGGCCTGCTGTTTGATGAGGACCTGGACCAAGTCCTTGAAGCTACTGCAAAGGGAGATGTAGATCAGAAGTTGCTGACGATGGCTGCCATGATCATCAGCATTGGTGTGGAAAGGTTTGGCATAAAGGAACAACAGCCAACCAGAGTTCGAGGGGAGCCAAACGGAAGGGAGGTGAAGATTAGCCAGCTTCAGCAGGAGCTTAGACTGCTTGGGCGGCAGTTTAAGCAGGCAAGGGAGGAGGAGAAGGCCGGGCTGGCAGAGCTTCGCAGCATCCTGAGGAAAAAACTCACCACCCTCCGTCAAGCCGAGTGGCATAGGAGGAGAGGTAGGGAAACGAGCCAGGAAACGTACAGCCTTCATCTCAAATCCCTTTGGTTTCACCAAAAAGATCCTCGGGCAGAAAAGAAGTGGCCATCTTGCCTGTACTGAAGATGAGGTTAACAAGTACCTCAGTGCCACCTACAGTGACACTGCAAGAGAGGAAGATCTTGGACAGTGCAGGACCTTGATAACTCCGCCAGAACCCACCTCGGCATTTAACATCAAGGAGCCAACTTTGAAAGAAGTTGAGGA
>JAPZDZ010000022.1:10319259-10349379 GCA_029783805.1 Acanthurus tennentii
AATATTTCCCAAATTTCTGAACTATTCCTTTAAGTGCCGTAACATGTGTAACCTATACCGGACTGCACTGATATATGATGGGTAAATAATGTATTTACCATATAAAATGTTTCATCACACTTCTAGTTTTCTCCTCCGGCCAATGCACTGGCAGCACAAATTTTAGCTGTAGGCAAGCTTGTGTGTGTATGTGTTTGTGTGTGAGACTGTGTTTGT
The DNA here is from genome assembly GCA_029783805.1 of Acanthurus tennentii. Lineage (NCBI taxonomy): Eukaryota > Metazoa > Chordata > Actinopteri > Acanthuriformes > Acanthuridae > Acanthurus > Acanthurus tennentii. Next base: position 10,319,476 of record JAPZDZ010000022.1, read on the forward strand.
ATGACGGCCCAGACTCTATCTTTTCTCGTCTCATCTTCTCCAGAAAGGCTAGAAAAAAGGCTGATTACCCACCATTTGAACTTTGTGTAATACAGTGAGAATACATTCATGTGATCCAGGGTGTTTTTTCATCATGTGAGCGGTTCAACCACATTATGAACACAGCAGCTAAAATTTTGTAATTCCACCAACCATCAATGATTTCAGCAGTCTCTTGAGCCAGCCCCAGAATTGTGACTGTATTGGCTTTAGCCCCCGGAGCCCACTCGAAAGGTCACATCAGCAGGACCTTCATCCTGATCCTCTTTTAAACGATGAGGATCATGATTCTATTTTTGCCATTAGTGCTATCATAGCATGAAATGCTGCTGAGGGATAATCTTTGAGCGTTTTAGATGGGAGTGGACTTAGACTGAGGCTTTCACCATCCAGGGAAGGTCAGAGTCTACAGGGCTGACACAACATTTTAAACCAGACTGAGAATGAGGCAGAATGTCATGTGTTGAAAACAAGGTTGGAAGACATTCCCCAAATATCACACAACTATTCTTAGATTTTTTTCAGTACTGAGGTCATTGGCCTGATATGGAAAGTCCTCTTTGACTCGCACCAGAAATCTAGACTCGTCTACTCTGTGATCTTCTAAATCTGTATATTATAAAAATATTTAATTTCCCAGCCGGGAAAGAGGTGAGCTGTATAAATCAGAGGGGGATAATCTCGTGAACCATTTATGTAGGCTGAGCTGCTCATTATTTCCCAAATCACGCCTGGATTTGGGAATGTAGAGTGGCAATTTGCTCTCAATCCTAATTCAGTCAAATTAATACCACACGTATGTTCATAACCAGGCCGTCACCCAGGGACGAAGAGCCCCCACCAAAGCTGCAACTGAAGCCTGCAGAGCTTTTGCAGTAGATTAGGCCGATATCCAATAGGATTTGGCCCTGTACACCTCATGAAAGCACTGTGTAAATGGGTCCATCTAATGATCCAACTTAATATGATTAAAAAGAATAAAGCTACCCATATATGCATGCTCCCCCTTGTTTGTTTTAATGATCTGTCTTTCACTTACACACACATGCACACACTGCATTACCCAGAGCCCTTCACGTTACCCATTTCCATGCCAGTTTGTGTGGCAGTTTGTGCTGATGTGTGGTTATCCTCACAAGGCCAACAGCACACGCAGAGTCTCATAATCCGCTCCAGAGCAAATGTCCACAATCTGAGAGCAGGACTCACACCACGCCTTCTGCAAAAACACCCACAAGCACTCTGAGCGACTAATCCACTGTGACGTAACACTCGAACAAGAACCATTCGGGATGAATGTAAAGTGATAAAGTGAAAAGCAAATTCATGTTCTTATTTATGAATTCATAATTTGTTTCTTTTTTATTCATTTCCTTACGCAATATCTTTGGCGCTGAGGCCGGGAGGGTTTTGCACAGCTTAAAAAAAAAAGAAACAAAAAAAACATTTGTCTCTCAATCAGTGTTGTCAGCTCTGTGACGTTTTTTTCCTTGTATTGTTTTGCTAAAGCAGCTCTGGTTCCTGGAAGTGGCGCTGCTTTGCTTGTGCGCTCAGGAATTAAAGGTGAGACTCGGTGGTGCACGACTCAGCAGCAGGACACATTGAGGGTAATTGTATCTCACTTAAAAGCCAAAGTTTACATCCCCACATCCTTGAGATCACCACTTCCTGCTGGCCTTATTAATCCCATCTCTTTTAAGCAGGGTTTGTAAATTCTAAGGGTTTTCTCTTTCTTTTTAAGCATCAAGAGCAAAACAACCAATCACAACCAAACCATGGAAGATAGAAAGAAACACTTCAACAGCTGAGAGAAGAAAATGGCCTTGGAGTGTAGGGGAATCTGGCTATTGTAGAAGAATTTGGTCATGTTCCATGTACTGCCCATTCCTGGAAGTGTTTCCCTATTCCTGGAAATGTATTTCTGAAAAATAACACCAAATACAGTCTCACATTCAAACAGAGAGCAAGTGATTGACAGTAACAGACCAATATCACCTTGTGGGTGTCCTCTCTGCACATAATGGATACGTTGATTTACCCAAACTTTAGATTGGACTGTCACTACTGTCAAAAGGTGCATAGCAATAAGTAAACAACACAATAAATTTAGAAAGAGAAAAACATAACAATTCATTCATTAAAAGTGCACAAGTTCACAGTTCATACAGCTTTTCTTCTTCCTGATGATGTTTGTGGTTCTGTCAGTGAATGAAAAAAATCAGCCACATCTTTGCTCATGTCTGTGATCCACAACATCTTTTTTGTTGCTTTTGTTTACAGTAAACAAGCAGTTCCTGCTCCTATTATTACTGGATGTTTAAAAAAGCTGGAAATGTCACCAAATCACTGAGTGTCATCTCAGAACGAGAAGACTGGTTCTAAAAATCTAATTTATTTCTATAAAAATGGCATGGATTATCTCTTTAAACAGGACTGCTGGATTACAAAGTGTGAGCCTCTTCATCAGGACCAGCCACCATCCAAATCCATAGGTCACAGAGTGAAATGTAACATAGGACTTAGCCACTGTAGAGTAGCATGTTGTGTTAATGTACTCTCTACAGCGAAGCCATCTTCGCGGGCAAGAACATGCTCTTAACTGGGAGAGCTCGCCATGCCAACATTTCTTGATGTACCTCAGGGGCTTAGGGGGGACTGATGTCCAATTCTTTACACTTCCATGCCTCCAATTTTCACTCTCTAATGGAGTGAAACATGTTTCAGTACTAAGGAGTTAAAAAAAGGGAGCTTCCATTCCCCACAGCACTGTAGGGCTTCAGAGTCCCAAAACGGTAAAAACACAAATGGATCTATTTTTTTCCTGTTGATTTACTATAAAGACTAAATGTAAAGAAGACAATGTTCCGTTAAATTCTTTTGACTAAAGCTTTTTTCTCACTTAAATCTGTTAATGCCATCATCATTGATTTGTGTATTTATAGAGCATGTGAACACAAATAGGTGTTTCCACCATAAGCAGTCAGGACTTGTTTGTAATACTGTTCCTGCTTCTCATGCTCGCAATTCTGCTCCTCCGCTGCCAATAACCTGCTCGTGCCTCGCCGCAGGGTGAATCTGTCCTGCTGTTCACTCCAGTAAATATGACGGATTCCTTTTAATCTGCACCATTGTGTCTTCATTCCTCGCTCAGGTTCTTCTAAATCTCCTCATTCTTGGGTTTAGATAGTGAAGAAAGCAAAAAAAAGGAGAAAATAGAGAAAGGAGAGAAACGGAGAGAGAGAGAGAGAGGCAGTTAGGGAGCGACTTGTGATGCTGTTTATTGCTGAAGTGACTCCAGCCCAACCTATCTCATTAGTCTGTTTGTGATTAAAAACTACTCTCAAGCTGATATCATTAACCTGCCCACACAAGCATACACTCTCAATGGGGCCTTGCAAACTAGCAAGAAGAAATGAGCTTGCGCCTTGTGTGCGAGCTCTAAATTCACTCGCTTTACTCACAGCTGCACCAGCATAATCACAAGCAATGCTATTTTTTGGAGATATACTGAAAAGTAAACAGGCATATATATCAGATATTGGAGGGGTGGATGCACTAAGTAGCCTGTGATGTCGGTGAAAGAGGACATTCACCATCTATCAGAGATTATAGTAGAATCTATAGCCTTTTTCCCCACTGTCACATTAATAATCCTTTTTCTATGTTATCTGATTGCAACCCCAGTCACAAGCTTCTCAGTGTGAGATTACTAACATCTGGCGGGTCATCTACTCTCAAGCTGTTATGATAAACTTGGCAGCAGAGAGGACAGAGAGGGAAATTTAGTGATGGAATATCCCACACAACCCAAGTCCTAATGCAGTGCTTCGTCACTGCAATGAGATCCACCACCTAATGCCCTGCTGCTGTGGATATGTGATTAAAAAGCGTAATCTGAGAGGTTTGCATAGATTGATATGCAGTATACTGTATATCTTCACAGCCAGAGTTTCTCCTCTTAAATGCACTTTTTTTCCACAGGGTTACAGAGTGTCAAATATTGTGTCGAGTGGAAATAAAAAAGAAAATAAGAAATATGCAAAATTGCCCTTGAAGTTCAGGGAAAACACTAAAATATGTGATGAGAAGAAGAATGATATGCTGAATTTTCAAGCCTATACACACAGGCTTTCCATCTTTAGATCAAAAAGGTTGTTGAATCCTATCCAAAACTTCTGACTCGCAGGGTCTGGCAAAAGATCAAACCACATGCCAAATAGAGAATTGAAGCTTGTTAGAAAGTTCTTGCAGAGTAGGGCTGTAATTGAAAGTTAAAGAGAACATTAGTAGAATTAACAACACAGCCTGTGCGCTAAACACTAACATTTAACCTTAATCCTAGACTGTAGAACAAGAAGTTTTTGAGGGATTGCAGTGTCAGTGAGTTGATCAGTCGGTTAATTGGTTCTCTACTTTGATCCAAATTGAAATATCTCAAAATGTATTTGATGGATCACCATCAATTTTGTTGGGACATTAATTTTCCAATTGATGAGCACTAAAGACTCTGGTGTTCCTTTAATCCCACAAGTGGGTCAAAATGTTCCCTTTTCCAGTGAAATGATTGAATACCTGCAAACTAAATATGTTCCTCAGCTGCGCTTCATGTTTAGCACAAATTACCAAACATGCTGTTATGCGAAATGCTTCCAGCATGCCAACAATTGGCTTAAAGCATCACTGTATTTAAATGCAGCCACAAAGAGCCTGGCTGGTATCTTTAGTTTTCATCTCTGTGATTTAATCTTTCAGAAATTAAAATAATAATAATAATAAAATAAGAAAGTAAATAATTAGCATTTACAGAGTTGAGATTTTTTTTCTATATTACATGCATATCACAATCAGGCTACATTTCCAATAAAAATCTTTGCAATTCTCCCAACAATCCAAAGGGATGCAGATTTGCATTGCTAATTGTTTATCATTTTAATTAGAGACAATAACAAGTAAGCAGATGTCCAAACAGCAACTGTGGCTTTTAGCAATTAATCACTTCCAGAGTCCTAAATCTGACTCTTTTAATCGCATTTCCCATCAACTTTCATCAAGGCTGAAAAAGGACAGATGCACCATAAACTGAGATTTTACACTCTGGGCAAAGTTGTGACTCCAGCCAAGTGAGTGAACTTCAATGAACACCTGAGACACAAATTATGCATCCAAGCTCTCAACCCACACTGCTCCATCTCCTTATAACAACTTCATAGACATTCAAGAAACAGAATTTCCCTAACACCAAATATAACGCTTGAGTGTGGCAGGAGACTCAAGGAAACTTTCAAATGAATCCACCTGCTAACGCAGCCTTCAAGGTCTTGATCAAAATTTTACTGTTCCCTCACAGTGAGCGAGAGCTTCGGTGCAGATGCAACGATTTTCTTTTAGAAAAGGAGAAAATGAAGGGGAGGAAAGCTGAGACGGCGAGAAGGAAAAGAGACATTAATAAACAAATCGTGAATCCTCCACATCTCTATCATCCAACCCTTTGGTTCTGTTATTCTCGCCCAAATCTAACAGCTGGTGGCACAAAAAGGGAGAGAGTTTGTTTTGATGTTTGTGCAGAGTTGAGGCAATAAATTGGACAGGGATTTAGCAAATCAGAATTCATTGCAGAAACTTTCTGATCCTGGAGGTTCAAGGGCTCTGGATAAACAAGAGTGATTGTTTCAGAGGCGCATGCATATATTACCCCTGTTTGAGCCCGACCTATTACACACAGACAGCGAGGGGAAATATAAGCCAGGCTCATATTGAAACTACTTTGCAAAAAAACATGGCTAGATCAGTGGATTTCTTTATGAAAAGGGAAGCAGTCACTGAGAAACAGTTCTTACAAAATGCTCGAGCCTCGGTACATGACAGGCATGATGTTAAATGTCTTCAGTTCTGCTCAAACAATATGCATGACAGAATAGTTCATCAGGGGCCAAAAAGGAAAAAAAAACAACAACAAAGCTGTCATGTTTCCTTTTCATCATAAACGTTACTGACAATAGCTGACAGCAATATTCTGACAATATTAAGAATAGACTCTAAATATCACAGCTATCATCATCTCCATCTTCTAACATGACCTGAGTTCAGAGGAAGAGAAGACGTCTCTAATAATACAGCACAGGAGGTGTTGACAGGTCAAAATCACACCATTTTGCCGCACAGTTCTTGAGGACAGGAAATGTGCTTTTCACCATCACTCCGCTGAGACTAAACAACTATTTGAGATCTTCATTTACCAGAGAAAACAATCTCAGATAAGTTATCTAATTTGCAAGTGTTGTCACTGGCCCACCTTTCAGGCAGGCAGAAACGGCTTGATAAGAAATAAGTGGCAGCAAGAATGATTTTTACTGCCTCATTGCTTCAAATGTTCCATATATATGTTGAAGGGGACACTGTTAATGGGGTTGTTGATTGAATACCTGGGCCTTTTTACGATAACCAGGTGCTGATATTTATGGCTTTCAAAAAAAAAAAAGAAGAAGAAAAAATTCTGTGCCCTGTGGGATTTCAAACCCCCACTCACGACTTGACTCTGACACACACGCTCCCACACACAAACACGCACACACACAGAAGCGAACAAACATCAGTTTTAACTGCTCGTTTCATTTACAAGGATTTTAAAGCCTCATTCTGAAGCCTTTTACTACAATATGGACCTGCAATTTCTCTTCCTTGCTGGCTGGTTCTGTTGTCAAAATGTTGATGTTGTTTAAATCAATCACAGAGTGACTGTAGAGGACATGAAGGGTCATGAAAAAGCTTTGTCAGAGACTTGTGTGGGAGGAGATTATGCTACTTGTATTGATAAGGTAAATGATGATGGTTACCAGCCAGGTCAGTAAGGAAGGTCACACAATACTAAATCAATTTAAGGTACATTTTTAGTTGTGCTTTGTGCAGCACTAAGAAGTTATTTTAGATAAAAAACTGGGTCCAAAAATAAGGATTCAGAGTGTGAAATAAACAAGGATCCTGTCCTGCACCACCTTCTCATCTCACCTCTGCTCCACTCTGCAATTAGGCAAGTCGTGCATCTCTGTTACCAAACAAACAGCATAGCAATTACAAACTAGTTAGAGGAAACTTCTTATCTAAGGGTGTTATCAAAAAGATGCATCTCATGTGAGGAGAAAGACCTGAGCTCCACCTGTGGTAACCATAGAAACAGCTGCAGCCACAACTACTACAGTAGTTTCCCTTTTTTTCCCATTTATATTTCACTTTGTCAAAGATATTCAAAAGGAAAACTATCTCTTACTTAAAAGAGACAGTAAGTGAAGTAATTTGCCAAAATGCTCAGGCTCTTCTGGTGAACAGATAGACTCACTGTAACTTTTCACGGAGGAACTCATCATGTAAAGAGGTCATTGTGGAAAATGACTTCCACTCTGGAGTGTAACTTATTTATAAATATCGCTCGACTTTAAAAGATGAGTCATTTATTGATGAATTCAAATTGCGGTAACTCTGAGGTAGGAGCTCTCAGCAACATAATACAACCTCCTGAGCTCCAAAGAGTTTATATAAGCTGAAGTGAAAAACTTCTTATGCATAAGTCAAAAATTATATTATGTAAATATATAAATCTCAAAAAATTCTTTAATATTTGCTTCCTACAGGAGTGGCCAGTAGCATATCTACCCCGTCGTCCTCAACAAAAATCTCGTCTCCATGAAAGTATGCATTACCCACCGCTCCTGTGTATTAGGTTGACCGATGGGAGAGATGTATGCATCAATGTTTGAAAATCAAATTGAAGCTCAACTTGCAGACAAAGAAAGAATCGTGAGTCTTTTGTGTATCAAACTGAAAAGTTTTGGGAGCCCTCTTCATTATCACAGCTCTCTGTTTTAGCCATAATTTATCTTGCTCAGGTTGCTACTTTTCAACAATAGCACTGCGGGGCCAGACAGCCTCCACTTGTCTACTCCTCATCTGTACTGCCAGTTCTATACTGAGTCTATGAGGGCATTGTGCAGCATAAGCAACTCCTCTCTTCCTCCTATGTTTCATTGAAGTACATCTATTTTCTGTCGTAGCTGTGGATTAATTGACTTTAGAGCAGAATGTGATTATTAATAGTATCAGACAGATCTTGACCCCTTGGGATGAGGAGTACAGTGGGAGTGCCATTACAGTCTGCCAAGTTCCATCTACTGCCTCGGTACACTAACAAAAACAAACCATTTGGATGCACGTGCCACATCAGCACGATGCATGCCATATCAGATTGGCTGCGTGTTTTTTTTTTCCTTTGAGCGACTTACTGTAGCATGCATACCTGCATAAGCTCCCGGCAGTGTGTCTATCTGAGTGTCACACTCTAGAAAATTTCATTTCACAGGCATCTGAGTAAGCTTGCATCCCTGATCCACTGTAAGAGAACTATTATGTTTGTTACATCCCACATGCTCTATGAAAAGCTCGGATGAAAGTTATTCTTTTGCATGTGATGTATAAATGATTTTGGGGCCATATTGAAAAGGAAGGATTCAGCAACTTCAGAGAGAGAGACAGGATCATACTGTTGCTCCACATTCCTATTAAACCCGAAGACAGAGAGGTTGTTTTTGTAAAATCTAAATGGATGAATGGATGCTTAACTTGCTCCTGACAGAACATGGCTTTTCAATATGACTGCTCTTCTTGCTGTCTCAACACCTCGGGGTGTTTTTTTGTGAAAGAATTCATCAGCGGGGAAAGGTCATCGAAGAGGCATTCACCCTACGAGCCCTTCTTGGAATAGAACACATTAAAGAGGGATGAGCCTCCTCTCAGGGAAGAGGTTTGCTGTTTTCATACTGTTGGCAGAAATATCACCCTAAGTCAGCACAATGGTGATCAGTCACCGTTTTATCCCGAAATGACAAAACAATTTTTTATATTGCTAGTAGGTCATTGCCTTCAAGCCACCGTTTGTCAGTCAGTCAACCCTTTTCATTAATTTAACTGCAAAATGCTACGGTAACAGCTTTAATTAGATAAGATGTCCCTCGTGTTTGAATGCCATAGAAAAATTACACCAAACAGTTTCTACAAATAAACTTTAATTTCTTTTAAAAAAAGTTCTCTGAAAGAGAATATATTTTGATACACGTCCTCTATTGAGTGACAAATTGTAAGCAGAGGACAGTAGTTACTCATAGCTTATCTCATCAGAACCCATTGAACATTAGCTTAAAGCTGCATTATTAATGAATTTATTTGGATTCTGTAATTTATTTTAATTTTGTAACTTGTCAATTTCTCCCCCCTTAGGATAGAGGCACAGGCTGAAAGCACAATGTCTGACACATCACCTTAAAGCAGCTTTGAGGAACCCTAATTTTGTGCTGGCTTTAGTGGCCCCTGTGGACAAAGGTGGTATAGCATCAACACCTCCAGTTGTAAAGATCTTGCTCATGCTAGCGAAACAAATTAAACTGAGTTTTAGTATCTTTATTGTTCAAGCCCCTGGGTTACATGAAAACTGCCCTGCTACCAGATTTGATTACTCTGGAATAGTCATTTAGTTGAGTTAAAGCTAAAGTGTTAAACATTCTCTCGTAAAGTTATGTCTACATAAAAATTAATCAACAGTGAGATATAAAAATGTTACGTTGTGAGCTAGTTATTCTTCTACCATCTGGCAATACAGAAGTATCTGCTGCCGTACCACCAGACTACAGAACAGCTTTTTTCCTCAGGCCTTGAGACACCTTAATTTATCCTTTGTGCCCCAAATTAAAAGAATAATTCAACTTTTTAAATCAAGAATAATTATAAACAGCTGTTCCAACTAATGAGTTTGTTTGCCTGTGTCATAAAATTGAGACTTTTATAATCAGTAAAAAGTTCTTCAAAGTACATTTTAGCTGGTCCGGTGAACCTGTTAGCAAATAATTGCCTACCTATTTTAAAACAAATAATGTCCGTTTAATGTCATAAACCTGAAATTGCTCATTTTTGCTAAAGAAAAAAAAACGTTGTGATTCACATCTCTGTGATTAAGGTATTTTTGTCATTTAATATCATTGTGGACGCATTAAAAAGGTGGCATCTACCTTGATTAATCACTGATTTAATGAGCCACCAGTGTGACACCTAAGCCTGCATGGATAGCATATGCAGTATGAGTCTGGCTAATTGCTAAAATGTTCACAGTGGATCCTTTTGATTTCTATGTTTGAACATATTACTTATGAACTTCTGCCTTAAGTGAGGTGTCTGACAATTTCTGTCATTGTCACTGACTTTTACATTTTTATTTATAATTGATTTATTTGAATTATTTTTATTTGTTGTTTTTGTTCTGTTTTTGGTCATCCAACTAATATATGTCCCATTTTAACTCTGTTTTGGGTTGAAAAACATCTGATTCTTCCTGATTTCAGCAGTTAGATGCATAACACTCTGTCTAAGGGTGCATGAATTATCATGAATTCATGCATGACCTTATGCATGAGATATTCTAAATTCACATACATTCCTGATAGTCCATATGAATGAATGCATGAATATTCCATAAATTAATTCATGATTCACGCCATAATGGTTCATTTGCTATTACCACAAAGTTTCACAGGAGCTCCTTTATGTCCGTCTCTTAAAAGCATGAGGTAAAAAGTTGGGTTGAAAATCCTCTGCTTGAATACTGGAGGCTGAATCCTTCACACTGCACACAATTTTACTCATTTTCTCAATTTGTATTAGAAAATTAATTAGACTTTTTTCCAGTCATGTCTAGTCATGATATTTGAGCTTATGTTTTTACGATCTGCTGTTTTTATTCTTGTAACAAGATATTTTAAATGTTTTTCTTAGCCTTATGCAGGAAATGCTAATCATCAGTGTTTAAGGATCAGACATATGGGTAATAAATAAGGGTGCATTTATAATATTTTTATATCTTAACATAAGAAAAAAGTAAAAGATTGCATTATAACTCACATTACAATACCTGTCTTTTCCAGTTTCTATGTAAAAAAAAGTTTTAATCATGTTGAATGGGGTTAACCTGGCCAGACTAGTGCAGTAAAACTTTTTTTTTCTCTGCTTCATTAAAATGTTATTGGTATTAAAGCCCATGAATGTCCCTGCGGCCACAGCTCACACAATCAGATGTAACTTTTATGGCAAATACAAAAAATTCTAGCTAAATCTGACAGCCACCAAATGGCTGTGAAAATATGTTAACATTACAGGATTATGATCACATAGCCTAGGTTATTTTGCTAATGTGTTTTTATAGCAGATTTCTGTGTTTCCATAAAGTTATGCATCAACAACAGAGAGAGAGAGAGAGAGAGAGAGGGAGAGAGAGAGAGAGAAAATAAAAACTTTTCAGCATTTGGACACAGTAAAAATCTTAATGGTACATAAAATTTCAGTAAGGCAAAAAAAAGGGAAACAAAAAACACTATAATGTGGCTTCAGTGCTTCTTCAAATGTTTGTCACATCATACTAGAATAACAAATTCAGACTGAAACCCTCTCTGCTGCTTTTATAGTATTCTGCTGTTCTCAACTGGTTGTTACCATTCCCCACTTTTGCAATCATTCAGCATTTATAATGCATTCTGATAACCTCTGCGTTTGAGAAGCTGCAGTTTGAAGGCTCCCAACGACTTCCTGTAAGGAGGCTGATGAATGATTTCCCCAGGGATGAATGACAGGCAGGATGGTGTCAAAATGACTTAGTGCCGGTAAAACTCAGAAGTGGCAATAACATTGGAACATTAGCTGATGACAAAATCTTATGCTTCTGTTTGTTGTGTGCTCAGAAAGAAGTTAAGCATGGCGGAAAAAAGGGAAATACCAAGTACAGAATGTGAAGATTAACATTGTGTTTAACGTCAGTTTGTTTTGGCTCATCCAGGAATGCAAGGTGTGTTGCCAGAAATGCCACCTGGAACAGGGAGCCTTGTATGATTATAGAGAAAAGGGTGAAAGCTGCCAGGTACTGCAGCTACCATCTCCCTCAGTACATTGTTATAAAAAACCTTATTTTATGTCACTCTCAAAAGAAACGTCTTCAACATGTCCTGCAGCACTGTCTCCTTCAGCATATCAGTATAAAATGAAACATTTCCTCACATTTCTTTGCATTTTCTGGGCAATTTGCTCAGGCAACTACAATGCATTGGATGATGTACAATACTGAATACATTTGAAATTCAATTCTTTTTTTTCTTTTTTTTTTTTACTTAAAATCAATATGCATCTAGTTCAACTGGGATATGGAAATTTTGGTAAAAAATGTAGGTGATCGGCGCAGTAGCGTGTAATATTAACCGCAACCTTCAAAAGCCATTAAATAGAGGTCCAAAGAACAATTTTACAGACTTCTATAGGCATTACAAAAAAGACATAACAAAAATAATAATGTGTCCTGAATATAAAGCAAATAAAATAGAAAAAAATTGCAAAAAAGGTAAGGGTATACACATTTTGCAGTCAATGTTCAAGCTGATCCTGGCTCTTGATACTCCCTACTGAGAATGGAGTAGTGACAGCTGTTGCAAGGTTAAGATGGAGAGATATAAGCATTGATGACTTTTCCCAAATCTGTAGGAGGTCGGCACAAACAACATGATATTTTTGATAGTTCTCTTCTGAAGAGAATCAGGATAAATTCTGCTCTTTAACCTGCTCTTCAAAGAGGCTAAGTGTACTAAAAATCCTGCAACACTACGCTCCTGTAAACTTTCTCCCATCTCAGAGATAATTTCTGTTTATACCACTACAGTCACAGACACTATTCAGTTTTCGGATTTCAATGCATAGAAAAAGTATTTAGCCAGTGACTAAGAAATGCACAATTAAAGGTATCATCATCTTGTGTGGGCACTGATAAACTAGATTTTAATAATATCAGTATGTCTTCATTGTAAGAAAATCATCATTAAACAACTGCAAAGCAGAAAATAGAATCAGAATCTACTTTGTCCTTGTCCATTACCAGTTACAACAAACATGGCTTGTTGAGTTACATGTGAACGTCAATCAAAACAAACTCATACAACTTACAAGGAACATTTATTGTGAACCTAAGACTGAAGGTTGCCAGTCTATGGCATAATTTTCCACTAAATTCAATTAAAACAGATCATCAGAGTGAAAAACATTGATAGCTCACAGCACCCTTAACAAGGCTGCTCAATATCTCCCTAATTTTTTTAAATGAAAAATGCCAAATCTCATTATGTTAAGAAAAAACAATCCTGAATCCTCACAGGCAGTAATAGTTTTCTTTTGTTTTGTTTTTTTTTATTGCAATTTGTTCAGTAGTTTTTGAAATATCGTGTCAAATCTTAAACAAACACAAGCAATGCAAACACACTGATGGTCTTTTTCAATACCATACACAGCCATTTGTAACCACTGTGGAAAGCCATTATATCCTGTCACTGTCAGAGTAAACCTTGGACACTGGCAAAGAGTCTTGCAGCCACACATCCACTGTGTACCGCCATCATTACCAGAGTTTCTTTAAAAAAAAAACATCATCATGTCCAGTCCATTTCTCAACCATCTCTGAGCCTGCCAAGAGAAGCATCGATGAAATCTGTTTTCCTGGCTTGTGAGGATGACCGGGCTATTTGATTTTAGCCACAGTAACCGAGGTAATCAGAAGGTGGTGAGGAGTGCACAACGGCAGTTTCCGGAAAGGTCACCTCTCTAATGAGGAGCATTAGCCCGCTCACCAGCCACAGAGGAGCTGAGAGGACCATTTTGTGGCACACGAGCAAGTGGAGGCTGGCAGCAGAGGTGCCTTTAGGAAGCGAGCTTTTCAGGTGATTTCTGTCTGTGGGTTAACTATAGTCTGAGCTGACCTCAGAAAAGGCAACTAAATGGATAATGACGGCTTTTTAAAGCAGTTAATGTACTCCAGCCTAATGTCTACTCTGTTCAAGGTAAATCCTCCAGACGATCTACAAAGGAGACTGGCTGATGACTGTATCTGAATATTCTGTCGAGGTCTATTTTTTCACACTCTGTAACTGAACTACCTTTGAGAAACTCACTGCATTCATGGTATAATGTGAGGATGTTAGAAACCCAAAAGGCAGCTCTGTACGATGAGGTCAAAATGAGCTCATTTAATGATGAAGCCAAGCTTTAATATACAGACATCACTTAACACAATTCTAATAAGCTGCACAGACATGTTTACTGACTCAGTTTTGTTGTTTAACTAAAAAGATAAAAATGACAGGCGAACACAGAACTGTACATTCAGCTGTTATAGATTTGGACATTGCTCTAAAGTTACATTGTCCTGCTCTGTGAGCTGGGGAGAGTATAGTTTCCCCAACAAAGAATAGTGCAATTCTCTAATGCCTCAGTTAGTAGGAAAAGAATACCTTCATTTTTTTTTTTTCGAAGGAAAAATTGTAAGATTTACAGTGACAAGACATATGTGTTCGCACATATCGCCCAAGCTTTAAATTGTTCTTCACAAACGCTAAAAAAAAATTGCAGCATCAGTTTCTCCTCGTGCACCAGAATCAAAACTATCGAGAATGTGAGGAACCTTTCAAGAATTTGTGACAATCAATTGAAAGGTGAGCCTCTTTGGCCGGCATCATTAATGTCAAAAGAGACTAAACCGAGGGTCAGCCCCTCAAACTTGAGTGGCAATCTGAGTGTAAACATTGCACCTGTCAGCTCATTACTGGGGCTTCAGTGTGGCAGCAAAGCTGTTTGCAGGATGGACGGCAGTTGCCTTGCAGCCAGGGTAAATACCTTGCCCTTCTGCTGTATTCCCAGGATTCATTATACTGCAAGCCAACACACAGGAGGAGCTGTCAGGAGTTACCAGTCCCATTACCCACTAAATCCTTTAACAGGAGCTTTAACTTGTTGAATGAGACTGATATTGATTTAGGGCGGGTGGTGAGGTTTGGGAGCAGTAGATGGGTTGATTCAAACCGCTAAAGTACTTGAAACAGACCTTTGAAAATCAGATCCCACGCAAGTATCTACACCTTCTCACTATCAAAGTTATTTCTGCAGTGCAGCCATAATAATAGGACTTTTCATAAATTTCCATTAATCCAAATCACTCCTCCGATGGCACTCTAAAGTTGCTTATTAACTGTGTTAAATAATGTAGCCCATGAAAAAGAAAATCCCTTTAATTGCAAGCAGATAAGCTGCTTACCTCATCTGCAACACAGTCGAGCTCAACCTGATACAAGACTTTGTCTTCCTTTATCTACTATCCTGCTAATAAAGTGATTCACCTCGAAAGTGCAGTCACCCTCAGCCAAGCCAGGCTGTGTGTTCGTATTTTTTTTTACTTTGTGTAGTTTGAAAATTCTACATCATTTGGTATTTTGGGAAGCAGCATCATCTGATGATCACTGAAGAAAGGTTTGACTTGTTCACAAGGTCATGAAGTCAGCAAGAATGTGAGACACAAGCTGTTTCCAAAGTCGCTCTAATTTATTGATTCTCTAAACATTTAGTGCAGTAAGAATCTAGTGTGATTTTGCTTAAAACTCTGAAACATCATCATCTTCATCATATTTCAGTATAACTGAAGGCTGTTTTGCTGAATGCCCACTGTTTGAACATGTCTCGTGGGTAGAACTTTGATTTTTATTTTTAAAAAGTAATGTGCACACTCTCTGGACAATACACTCTTCTGACAGAACTGAAAAAAAGGGAAAGAATAAGTTTTATTTTGTTTAGTGCACTGCAGTATTTCTCAGTGATGAGTGTGTAGGGTTTACAAACTGAAAGTTAAATGACCTCAGTAATGCTGTATTACAATCAGCATTGTGACATTTTTTGGTTTGGCCTGTTTGTTTTCTTCAGTGGGATTTCCTCAGTCAGCCCTGTCACCAGCCCTGTGTCAGCACTGGAGAATGGCAGCACCTCTGGCTTGTTTGTGATTCTTTAAACCAGTCACAGCTGTTGGTTGTTGCACTAAGCTAAGGATGCAGCGACAGTCCCCTTACAAGTGAGAAGCTCACAGTCAGCCAATGACAGACTTAAGCTACATCTTGTGAATTAGACTTATATTAGTCGTTGCTGTACATTCAGCAGATAGTACAACATTAGCTTGTTATGGGGACTGAGGGTTACAGTTAGATTTTAACAAAAGAGCAATGTGACCCCCCAGTAATCCAAATCTAGTTGTGGATGATCTCGAACACCTTTAAAAGATAGGCTGGCTGCTTTTTCTCTGAGTTAAGTCAGTAATCCAATAATTCAAACCGTTGCAGACCTAAAATAAATCAAGAACTCTAAGTAGCAAAGAGGGAGTCATTCAGACAAAACATTTTTTAGGCCTTTGGAAATGTGAGAAGGCAGATTAGACAGCATTGGAAATGAATTGCTCACTCAAGAGACACCAAACAGAAAAAGTCAGCTTTACGGTATTGTTAAGTTATTTTTTACAGAAAAATCATTTGCAGTAGAGAAATTTTCAAACTCATAACTCTATTTCTGACAGATATGTATCTTAATTGTACATGTTTTTTTCTAAAACTTATATTTTAATTATTCAATTCAGGGTTGTGTATTAAATTGCTTCAAATAAGTGTCTTTGTTCTCTTATATTTAGGAAACACTTTCACCTAATGGAATAAAACTGAAACAAAAATACAGTGCTTGGGAGTGTATGATTTTTACAGTACACAGTAAACACAACTGTGCCTGCTCTATTGATAAATGAGCGACTCGGGTGACAAAGGGTTCTCTAAAAACTATAAACCTTTTTTATATCTATTTATACTCACATAAATGTTATATACATTCTATTTTCTTCTTTGTGGGGGGAGGTGTGCTGTAGCTGTGTGTTGTTCCTCCTGCAGGCAGGTCTTTATATCACTGAAGAGTCATTTCCCATTCCAAGAGTACGACTCTCCCAGGGGAATATTTTGTGTGCCAATGATTTATGATGCCACAGTGTCTTGCCTTGAAGGAAAACTGACAAATTTCTGCAATAATTGAATTAAATGATGTTTTTGTCTCCTTTTAATTGATCATTTCTACTTGGAGTTCTTTGAGCACGCAAAGCTTACAGTATGGATGTCAGCATGACACACAGGGAGGTGTGTTTATGTGCTTGCTTCACGTTAAGGGAAAATTGCTGGTGTGTGCAGCAAGCTGAGTGCATACTGTCCATGCTGAGATATGAAGACTTGCTGCATAAATTCAATAGAATTAGGAATGCATTGATTTTTTTGCACACTTTGCTTTTATTGACAATTATATATCAATAAAAGCTGCAATAAAAAAACAAGATCTATGACCTTGTGGAATTCAGTAGCTTTTTTTTATCCTCTGCAGATGATTATTTATTTACCCTTGACATCTCTGCAGGCAATTGAAATCCATCCTACACTGAGGCCTTAAGGGGCTTTATTCTGATTAGGAAATGATCAATGCCATAAGAGAAATTGTCCATATGCCACACATCATTAGCCGACTCTCCCTGCACGCATAAAACTGCCAAGGCATGTCTTCGAATCCATCACTCTCGACGTTCCCGGTGATCACCTCTCAGTCCGGTAACGTTCTCTCTCTCTGCCTCTGGCCTTTGTGTAGCACAGGATAGGTGAAGACTCATGGGATAAGCTCATAGACGTCAGCTGATTCACGTCTTTGTCAAATCTACAAACATTGTTATTTTACCTCTGACAGTCATATCGGGCGCTTGCAGGGGGATGCGTGTCAAATCCATGCCACACACTTTAGACCATGATACCTTTCTCTGTCAAGTAACTGCATCAAAATGATAAACACGCTTCATCTGCTGGTAACATTCACCCAAGATAAATGTTATGCAGTTATAGCCAGGGGGGAGAAAAGATTTAGGATTCATAGATGTTGCCAGAGTTAAACGTTTTAGGGGCAAGGCAGCACTTGTTCTGCAAATTAAGGACGAAGTTTACAGCTCGTCTGCTGCTGTTCAGATGAACAGAGTCATGTTGAGTTCAGAGGAGCAAAGTGGCTGTTGTGTGAGATTGTTTGCAAAACAAAAATAGAGCGACGTTGGCGCAGTGACACCTAATGTTACTTTTTTCAAGATCAACCCCCGGCAGCCACCAGTTGCTCCTCAGATGTAGCGCAGCATTTTAATCACTAATCGTGCCTCTGGGATGGGGAAAGTGTCCCAGATTCAGAGAGCCGCTGGCTGACAGATCAATTTGACATTATATTAGTGGGAGCCTCACAGCGTTTGGAAAGCAGTCTTTAATCCAATGAGGTACAAGGAGGGAAAGTGCAATGAGAAGTACAGCGAAAAGGTCTCACACCAGAGGACTGTAAGGCAATCAAGAAATTTAAGCAAGTCAATTTGTTCTGTCTGAGAGAATGATGCTGTGTTTGTCTGATGCACTGTACACATTTCCACACAGAGTGGTGGAAGATTTATGCAAACTGATGTTTCTTTCTCATGCAAATTATGCCCTTTTATCATTACAACTGAACGGAGACAAGCATTTCTGTTTTGAAACATTTGACACTTTTGTGCAGACGGCAGGCTGGGAATTTAAAACTACCATACCTTGAATCTATGGATCTATTTTTGCATATTTTAAATGTCACATAGTATAGGATTAAAAGAGATTTTCAAAAAAAAAAACGTGCCATGCATCCGTTATTAAAGCCTTTCACACATTTTTGCCAACATGAGAGTGTATTCTCATTAAAACCAGGTTGTGTATCCTGTTTGTGTAAATACTTGGCCTGGCTCCTATAATTATTTGCCCATCTATTGACTCTCAGGTGTTCTGTGTGCTGATTGCTGTCGGCCAGTAAGAAGTCGTTTGCTCTGTTCCCTTGATTTGCCATTGAGTACACCTGTTAGTGCAAATGAAGGCAATGCAACACAGCTGCAGGGCAGACCACCTCAGTGAAACATTTGCAGTTTCTCAACGTCTAGCTGTTTTTGCACAAATGGCTTGTAATTTCAAAATCCAAAAAAGGAGTTTGCACATTGCATTGCGAAATCTGTATGTGCTTGATATAGATAGTATTTAGTTTTGTGCTTTTATTTGTATCCTTTATTAGTGGACATAATGCCCTAACAGTATCTAAATAAAGGAAATAATGGTCCACAAATGCAACAGACTGTGTGGGCTCATTGTTAATAGGGTTTGAGGCAAGAGAACATGGTTGGCATATAATGTAGGGCCTTGTACCAAAGGGTTCATCTCATCTTTTTAAAAACAACAGCAGCTGCTGAGGTGAACTAAATACACATCATTATAGATGAACAGTTGGGTTTAATAGAGTACTTGGGTCTAAGACTGTGACTGTGAACCCTGCCTCTGTTAGTGACTCGCATTTCCGTGCCTATAAATAACTTCCCCCATCTGATCTGAATTGCGATTAGTTGTGCGAAAGCCCATTAGGAGGTTGCTGATTGGATCTGCTGATTAAATGCTGGTTATATTTTTATAAAAATATTCATAAGATTAAATGAAGATTTTCCTCTAGACATTGGAAATTCAAAGCAGATGATAACATTACACAAGATTCATGTTGTTTGTTCAAGTGTTTATTTCAGATTGGTTATAAAAATAGTTTATATCACGGACTAAGAATTTTTTGAAACAGTAGCACAAAGGCACATGTTCATTGGCTTTGGGCAATCAATTAGGCTGTAATTTTGCAGGAAAGGCTACAACAACCCTCAGTTGTTTAGTTAATAGAATACAAAAAACAGCTAATGAAAAGCAATTGAACCTGCTATTAAGTTTTAAGCACTTCACTCATTGAGGAAGCCTAATCTGTACTTTTGTTATTTTTTAAAGCATCTTCAAGATCAAAAGTGTTGAATAAAAAGAATTCAGAGAGACAGAACCAAAAAAATGTTCTTAAAAGGCAAAAGAAGAAAATGTTTGTTTCATTTTCAGTAAAGAGGAGAAAAGGTGAAAAAGTAAAACAAAAAAGGCAAAGTGAGTTGTTGAGACTTTTTGGCCACACCCACCAAGATGATGAGTTAATCAGAGACACAATGTGCCTCTCATTGACCTCCTTCTGATCTTGCTGAACGCCTTTTATAGCCTCCAGATGAACACAATGTAACCTGAACCGACACTGGTTTCAGAACTGCATTATACCCGTTTTAGATTTTGCTAATAGTTTGCTGATCACATGATTTCCAACCATGCATGAAAGCATGTCGAGATTGTGTGGCAATAAATAAACAGTTAAAACGTTTTCTAGAGGCCATAAAAAGCCCAGACAAACAGCACTTGACTTGTTACAGTGACTTGTTATAGGTGTAGCATTCGAGCTGCCGTTTGGTCTTGTCATCACTGTTTTTGGGTCTTTTTGTCAGTTCTGCTTTGGAGTTCAGACATATTAGCCCCTGGAGCTTACATGCTTTCACTGAGGTATAATTCTTGGCATTAACTTGAGTTGGACCAAAGGGCTGATGCATTTAAATCAATATTCAAGCCCATTCTGGGATGAATGCCTAAAGCTCCCGCTTATGTCTTTAAGGAATTGGCCCATCTCACATATCCTAAAGATGGTACAGATTTTTGATTAGGGTTAATCTCAATAACAATTGAATCAAATCTGAGGGCTCACATACACACCGGATTCACATCAGCTTTAATTTCTTTCTCACGACCTGATAATCTTTTAATAAACCGCCTCTAAACTGGTTTTGCTAAAATAAATTTGTTGCAATTCTGTTGCCTAATAATAAAAACTGTTTCAGCTCCATGTAGATAAAATCTATTAGGCCAACACTTGTTTGTTTTTTTTCTAATGCTGTCTGAGCTTCTTGGCCCAGGAAAAAAACCCCTGGTGTAAAGGAAGTGAAGCATTTTACACTAATTGTTGCCAAAACAGTGATTCTTGGGGAACATAATTGCATTTTGTAGTAATATTGTAACATTGTGTGGCCAATTACCCACAGAAATTGGAAAAATGCGCTATAAAAGAACAAAATGGAGCAAGAGTCAGTTAGAAACATATTGTTGCATTTTTAAGCGTTACCAACATTTCAGGATGAATTTGTTCTTTCCTTCATGTGAGCTTTTAAACAAACTTTTCTTTCAGAATGTCAGCCTGTCACAGATTGTTCTCCAGAGGTTTTCTTTATTTTCTTGCTTTCTTTTTCCAAAACACTTTCACTTGCCTCTAAGGGCCTGGGGGCGGGGCTTTACCACTAGAAAGCCCCCCCCCCTTCTCTTTGACTCTTCCACAAAGTTGCACGTCACAAATTACTTGTGAAAATTACACAATAAACTTGCCCTGATATTGATGCAATAGACATTTTATACTATTTACACCTGTACTTTTCTTATTGTGACAAATTGAAATGCGTATCATGAACATGACTAGCAGCCATGTTGCTGAATTTTCCTGAAATGCAACTTAAGTTAAAAGGCTTGTGTCAGAAAACTGACTCGCCAGATTAATGTGTGACACCTTGATTACACACAGGTGATCTCTGTTCAGCAAATCAGGTGACTTCTCATGGCTGTATTATTGACTTGGGCCTATTTTACAAGGTGCATCATCGTGAAATGTACCATGTGAGTGAATTATCTCCTAGTGCACTGAAACGAAATGCACCATTTCTCTCTGTGTTATTCCAATGGATTTAAAAACTTTTGGTGTTTGGGTTTCCACTATAGGCTCCAAGGGACCAAGAAGTAGTGTTGTCATATTTTCAGCATTCCCTGTAAAGTATGACAAATGTGTGACAACCAGACTCACATGCATCACCTCCTCCCTCCCCTCAGCATGCTCAAGAGATGTGACAAAAGAATTCAGAAAAGTGCTCTGTTTTATTTAGCACAGCATGAGTACATTTGGGGTTTATTTTGAAAGTTTTGTCAGAGAATTCAAACTAAGAAGGTGAGCTTGGGATACCTAACAGCTCTTTTACCAAGCATAAATCATGGAAAGTCTGGCCATTCAAAGCATGAAACATGATTTTTCATGTAAAAATAATCAAAAGGTGCAAACATAACGCTTTAATGAATGCTTCACAGATTTGATCTAAGGTGGTTGAACTCTTGTTATGTATTATGCCCACGGTTTACTCCTCTGAAGTGATGAAGCATGGCCAGTTAGTCAAATATGCACATTACAATGACAAAAAGAGCAAATGCAACACTGTCAGCAACATCGGAACAGATATGCCCACTTTTCATAAATATCACCTTGAGTGCAAGTGATTAAAAACAATTCAAAGTGAGCTGGATTCCTTTTTTTTAAGTGATGTCTGCTGCTGGAGACAATCTGTTCAATTTATTTTGTGATGCAATTGTTAGGACAGGTACAAGCCAAACCTACAGATAAGCTGAGCAGCTGTGCGAAATCACAAAGCATAGCCTATGCAACATGATTAGGAGGGTTTGTTTGTATTTCTGCTCTCTGCGTGCCAGCCTCATCCTTGACTCGACTCCAAGAGGTGATGTGCTTCCTCTGCAATTAGTCTTTGATAAATCTGTTTTTGTGCAATTTCAGAAACGGAGGGAGGAAAATTGAATAAAATATTTCATAGTAGGTCGGAAGCTTTCCCATGCAGTACCTTAAACACATGAAAGGGATGTTCCCGTGCAGTGCCCTGGTGGTTACTCTCTTGCAGTGGCACCATGAGACGGTAAAACATCTGCATCTTGCATCATATGTGCTCAATCTGTACCAGGCCTCATATAACGACTGAATGAGGTCAGCTTCCACTCACCATCAGTGTAGTTCATGTGGCCATATGGCGTCTGTTTTTTATTATAAATTAGAACATATTTGCAGATCTAGATTAAGATATTTAGAGCTGTTTCTGTGTTTGAAGAGGAAATATCTGTTTTTAAGCTGTCAATATTTGTTTACATCAACAGATCAAGCAGATTTTTTGTTTTTGTTTTTCCACTTTTTAGTTTGATAAGGCAGTTGAGATGCTGACAGATGCTCATTAGGGTCATGTTTTATGGAGCTCACAGCACATTCATCTGTCAAGACACACTACTTGCCCACTTCCTAAGCATCACCTGGTCAGCATGTATCACCTTCCGCTTTCACAACATGTTATGAAATAATAGAGCAACATTTAGAAGAGTACATTACGTGTTGGCTCAGTGTAGGGCAGAGGAAGCCTCCTACTCTTCCCTTGAGGAACCAAAGATGGGCAGAAATGGGGAGAGAGGATGCTTGAAACAGGGTATAATATAGTGTCATCTATTTTAAGTGCACTGTATTTCCTCCCACTATGATTTAATGTACAGTAGTACAGGAAACCCATGTATGGTGTGAGTTTTTCCACATTTCCCGTGTGAGGCCTGATGAATGAATCAGTAATTCACATCGTATCAACCAAACTCACTTAGTTTTATTAATGCAATGATTGATATGCTGTAATTAAAATTAATATTATGAATTTACAGCATGAAAGTTTGGGTTTGAAACTGGCCTTTCTGTGTATAGTTTGCTTTTGTCCTTGTGTCTGAGTGGATTCCCTCTGGGCGCTTCCACAGTCCACACAAAGTCAGGTTGGGTTGATTGGCAACTTGAAATTGCCGTAGGTGTGACTGTGGCTGTGAGTGATAATGGTTGTTTGTCTCTGTGTCAGCGCTGTGATGAACTGGTGACCTGTCCAGGGGTGTACCCCCGCTGCTGGCCCAGAGTCAGCTCAGGTCGACCCCATGAAGGATAGGCCAGTGTAGATTATGGAGAGATGAAAGATAGTTTCTCAGTAGCAAACCTAAAAAATTAAACATGGGGTAGCAAAAGGTTTGCAAAGTAAAGAGGCCTGGTAGATACATTATTTAGTTAGATGAAAGTCTGATTGATATTAATGAAATAAAATGTTCCAAGCATCCACATACCTGATCATAAAAAATTTGGTATCTGGTCTTTGCCAATTAGAGATCAATGTTCTGAGTGCTAACAAAGCACAATTAATGTAACTATACACGCAGCATGAGCAGACAGTACTGTATGCCCTATATATGCAGCAATGACTAGAGTTTACAGAAGTTTTGTCACAAGACAACCGTTTTTATACAACTTGACAAAATCTGTTAAAGTTTTAAAAAAATCTTCAACAATAGCCAAAGAGGTTGCAAGACTTGGTTTAAAATAGAATCATTTTAGTGCAAAATCCAACCAAGAAAGAACAATATTATGTCACCGGAATGCCATGTGTTATCAGTTTAATGCATTAATGTATTTAATTCATTTTTAATAAAAAATTAAATCAGAAAAACTGGTTTAGTTTGTGTATTTGTGTGTGTGTGTGTATGAACACCAATTTCTGCCCTAGCTGTGTGACTTTGGCACTTTATCTGTTGGGGGGGATTATGTGTGTGTATATTTATGACTTTTTTTGTGCCTAGTTTGGAGACACATTTTAAACTAAAGACCAGTGTGCTGGGTACAGCTTGTCCAACGGGGAAAAGGCAGACTTTTAGGTCAGTGCTTATGGTCAGAGTAGGTCTGGAATAAGAATGTAAATCTATAGGTCAGTGCGAATGTGTGTTTTCTATATGTCCATCTTACACTAAGAAAGATGAACTAACATTTAGGTGCAGAATTGGGAGTACTGCTGATGGCATTTTCATTTAAAAGGTGTGTGCAGTGCTGTGAAAAGAAATGTCAGAGGAATGTCAATCATTGTCAGTTGAAAAGCTGATGTATCACAAGTATCCTGTATTTATATGAACATAAACCAGAAATTACTGGCTGCTAGATTTGGTGCAAAATTGTTAATTTTTCCAGTATTGCATTGTCTATACCAACTCTAACATTTCAAAGCTTGCTATAGCCATAGCTATTTGTATTTATTAAATTTGTTTCTATCCCTGTAATGACATTGATGTAATTAAAAAACATGAAACTTGAATTTGGCAATTAAGACATGCAGTTTTTCTTTCTTACAGACATCTTTGAATTTTGTCATCAATATGACAGTACAGCAGATGTGAACAATTATAGAAGCCTCTGCAAAATATATAGCAGACATATAATAACTCATGGAAAATCATTAGTTGATGAATGGATACATCATGTGTGCTGTTCTTTTGCTGTTCCCTGAGAAAAGGTGAACATAAAGGGGCTGTCACGGAGCCGTTTCAAATTGATGCATAAAAAATGAATCTCCATGGACTAATTACAAAGCGATGAAAAGGGTAAATTGCCCGTTATATTTTATGGGCTAATTCAAAGAAACTGATAATAACTCTAATTTATATCTTGAAACATGGAACATTAGCACCTTCCATATAGAGCATTTTAATATGTCTTATGCCTGTCATTTATACATCACAAGTGCAGTTGACATAAGACTCCACCATTACATACTTTAGTACGGTTGCAGTGGCCGTATACCTCACTACTTCTTTATGTTCGAAAGATATTGCTGAGAACTGGATATAACTGGTTGCTCCTGAATTCTAAAGAACAATGTAATATCTTTGTATTACTGTCAGTTCAATAACTGTTAACAGTTGTAAATTATTATTGTCAACAATTTCTGCGGTGAGACCCACTGACAGGGGAATTGTGACTGAAGGAAGGAGGCAGGTCATTCAGCCCACAGCTACCTAATATCTTCTTTGTGGCTCTGAAAAGAGGTACCCCTGTTGTTCTATGGATGACCTTGGGAAGGTTACTTTTGGAAACACCACTTTAGGGATTGTATTTTTCCCCAGCTGTTTGCTCCAGAAGACTATTTCACATACAGTACATTGTAGCATCAATTTTCTTGGTATTTTTCCCTGTGGGATGAAGTATCGATTTTTTTACATTACAGCAAACTCACGAGAGGTAAGCTCAAAATGGGAAAAAAAACAAAAAAACAAACTGAATTAGCCCTTTCAGCAACCGAAAATTTATATCATGGTCGTAATAGTAGTGATTTTGTCTGCAAACTATCAGTGCAAACTCGTAAATTGTCTCATCTGTATTCCAGCTCTAAAGCTGTTCTTTTGGTTACCTCTTGCAGCTTCGGAGTGATTGTTGCAGGATTTATTAATAAAACATACAGTGCCTTTCTTCTTTTTTTTCAGTGCTCTCCCTAACCAGTGATTATTTTTAATGACAGAGGAGCACTTTTGTCCCAGGGAACCTGATGACAAAATCACATGACTAGGGGTGAGCTTCTAAGAAAGCTCATACAAATGTCCTTCCTGGCAAACACCCATAAAAACCTTCACTAAGTGCGATTAGATTGATACCATATATCAACGCACACAGGTCAAATCAATAAAAGTGGCATATACGTTTACAGCTATAGCCAGACGGGAGCTATGGCAACGCCTTTATATTGTGATTCATTAAGCTATTAATGAGGCATTTTACAACATGTCAGCTTTGAGATGATTGACAAGCTCTATTTGTTCTAATTGTACGGTATGATTTCTCCGATCGGACCCCCAACTGTGAAACGCCTGTATCACAGCTGGAAGAGACCCAGTCAATAAAGCAGTAATCTATATAGAGAAGTCATTGTGACGGGTTCTAAAGAAAAGTGAGTAAGATATGCCACTGGAGCCATCAAAATTAATAACACTGTGTGAAATTGGACACATTTGTTCAAAGGTATCAGATATAAAGCTTTCAACCTCAAGTGCCTTTGATTAATCATGAAAGGACTATGGCCTCTAATACACCTTTGCATTCAACTGATAATGAAAGTAAAAATAATATAATGGGACCTTTTATGCACAATTAAGTCTTTGGAAATGGATTTGTATATAATAGCTTTGACTTCCTTTCATTTCAGAGCGCAGCATTAAGGTAAAGACAGCAATCAGCCACGTACGACATGAGGTTTTGGATAATATGAGGTGGGATGAAGAGGAGGAGAAACTGTCTGGTATTCGTCTTTGGGCACTGACAGTGTCGACATTCGATCCCCAGCACACCTGATAGGGCAAAAACCATCAAGCAGAGTGAGCATACCGAACTCGAACTGTATCGAGCAAGAAACGAAGGTAGACTAGGGATTAGAAACAGGAGACAAGGAGGTGAAATTGATTGTGCATTTGCCGAGACAAGGCAGGGCCAAAGTATGGCAAATGCCAAGATATCTCAAAGTTGTGTAAGGGTTTAGTGTATCCGTGCATTTGAGCACTGTTCAGCTGATGGAGGAAAATGGCATGTCAGTGAATGAAGTTGTGATTATAGCACTACAGATTGTGGCAAAGAAGTTCTTCATTACACAAATTGCCCGTAGTTATCGGACATTCCGATCGATAGTGCAACACAGCCTCATTCTCATGAAACAGCCCTGTTTTCTGAATCAAGTGCCGCGGCTTACATCTCAGGAACTTTCACTGCCATTAATAATGCAGCACCCTCTGACTTTTCAGCATAGAGGTCTGTTGTGTCCACACTACGCTCACATTCATTTATATTTTTTTTTTCCAAACATGGAGTACTGCATTATAAGGAGGAAAAAAACATGCTTTTTAGGGAAATGTAAGGTTTAATATGAAAACTGGCACAAGCTCACATATGCACATACAGTTCTTATAGTGCAGTTACTGCCTTTTTGACTTCATGCATATTATATATGTTGCTTTTATGTTCCCATCAATACATGCATGCTTGGAACCACATCTACGTATTTCTTGTGCTGCATGTGGGTGGGTACAACACTTTATATTTCATGTGTGCTTTGAATTGCCCAAATAGACTTCAAGCCTAAGTCACAAGGCTTTGCAAACAACCAAATAGGAATAAGCCGTCTATCCAATATTGGCTTTTTTTCCTTGTGAAACTCATTAATATTAAAATATTGAAGTGCAAAGTAATCTAATTTAATAAAATGTCAGTTGTTCTCTTGTTGTACTTTTGTTACAGTTTATGCTTGTATTGGTCCAGCAATAAATCTCAAGTTTGTTTTTTTGTGTGTGTGTGTTTATTTGCTTTAATAAATGTCACATATCTTCGTAGCCCTTGGAGCAGTTGTTATGGAATTAAATGATTGGCTGTCTGAGCTTCAATAATTTAACCTGTGCCAAGCTCACAGCATGTAGGACTTTCTGGATTAACTGTAGGCAAAGAAATAATGAAGTCCTATGTTGATTCATTACTTCATTAAGCCTTCCAGAAACAAAATGGATGACTGCTAACTATGCATTTACAATTCAGCAGCCTGACACTGAGATGTAATTGGAAAAGGCAAGAGCTGTATTAAATACCTTCAGAAAGAATGCAGTGCTTTATTGAAAAAAAAAAAAAAAACTTGACATGTCTCTCACCGTGAGTAGTTTGATCCATGATGTAATTTTGTGAAACATGTATTGGCTAAAACAGAATTTTCGGTTTCAAGGAGAATTCTTGACTGTATTGATCACAAAGCTCTTACACGACAAGACTGAATGATCCGCAGTGGACTGACACTCCGAAGAGTTAGCACTGCGTTTGATCTTGAAGATTTCTAAAATGTCGATGTACAGTGGTAACTACTGTAGAAATCCTCTATGCATTTTATTTGCAACAGTCCTTGAAATCTCTCTGCAGATTATGATGAAACTTCCCACTTAGCTGACAGCTAACTGGAACTCTGTTGTAATTTTTAGGGACAACTAAAAGTGAATGCGAATGGGATACTCAAGCCAGCAGGAGGAGTGTAAAGCGGCACTTGTGTGGAATTTGTGGTGATATTATCCTGAATTGTTGCATTAGCACTCATACTTGCTCTATTAGTGTATTTCCACTTTGCATCTGCTGTATATAAGTCCATTCAAATGCTGCTATCATCTTTGATATGCGTTAAGCTTTTAAGTAATATGGATGCCGCAGAATCTACATTCTGCTTGTGCTGATATGGAATATTAAAAGGTGTTCTCCATGCAGCCTTACAAACACAGAGAACACACTTCTCCAAAGTAATGGTTTATTTTTTTCAAAATTGCCTCCACTGAGTTTACTGAGGAGGCACTAACTGGCACTGGTATTTACTTCCAATTAGAAATAGCATTTAACTATCATATAAATATCAACTGTCATATTTCTTAGTTTTCTTCATGTTTTAGGGCTCTGATGAAAATTTGCATTCCTACCAGTGGATACAAAAGTGTATTGTATTACCTTCATGCTTGTTAAGAATGGTAGCTAATTTACATTTTTGAATCTGGAAATCACATAAAATAACAATGCCAACAAGTTTCTTATCAAATCCCTTTTCTTTTGTTAAAAAAAGCATAACATGAAAAAGTAGCTCCTTATCATCAGCCAGTGCTGAGTGGTGCTTTTGCTGCGTAGAATAACAAGCATCAGTGGCATCACAATGAGCTGTGTTAATTAATATGAATGCAGTGGTAGATACAGTAGGATTTTACTTTTGGCTGATATATGGGAAAGTCTGTGCAAACCAGAGTCTGTTCAATCAAAGATCCTTTTTGTGGGACAAAAAAAATCATTCTGTAACACAGCTGGGACTGAAAGTGAACTGCGTTTTTTTTGGTTTAACAAAAAGCAACAAAGTGCTCCCTCTTCTCTTCTCTTGCCTTTTTATGTCATATCAATATTTTCCACCTAATTTAACAGTATTACACCACATATGTACCTCCAGTTTATGGAGCAAATGGCTTTTGCAAACACAAGAGAAAAAGGCTAAAATTGTTACTTTTATTTAAGTGTATGCAGGATTTGATCAGTCGTTTTTTAGCAAGTTTTTATGTTTTAGCTACAAGTCATCAACATTAATATGAAACCGCTGAAAACTGCCTTATCTTAAAAACTGAAATAACAGATGTATTTAAAGCTTAAGTGCAGATGTTAAAAGCTAAACCTAAATAGATTCATGCAATCCTCAGTGCATGTACACGTGCGTCCTTGTGCCCATCCTAGAAAGACATTAAAGACAAACAAAACAGAAGTCTTTTTAACCTTGTTCCACAAGCGGCACTATTAAGTGTTCAAAAACTTTACAGGTTGTCCTTAAGC
>JAPZDZ010000022.1:10367232-10378429 GCA_029783805.1 Acanthurus tennentii
TCTCATTGGAGCCCATGCTAAAATGGCCAACTTTAGAGCAGAAATAAACATATTAACAGCCTGGTTCAAAAAACGTTTTTTTTGTCTACAGCTTCTTTACCATCTTGTGAAAACTCTGACTTTTTTTCCTAACTCATTTGTTAATTTTATATTTAAG
The DNA here is from genome assembly GCA_029783805.1 of Acanthurus tennentii. Lineage (NCBI taxonomy): Eukaryota > Metazoa > Chordata > Actinopteri > Acanthuriformes > Acanthuridae > Acanthurus > Acanthurus tennentii. Next base: position 10,367,390 of record JAPZDZ010000022.1, read on the forward strand.
CTTAAATTTCGGCAAATTTTGTATGCATTAGGGAGTGGCCTCGTTGATTGACAGCCTATTGACGACTAGCCTGACTGACTGTTAGCTAAGTGGGTGTGGTGTCTGTCCTTTGACCCCCACCTCTTTTCCCATATTTGGTTTTTCATCGCTTAGGCGGGCTCTTGGTGGAGTCAGGCACAGGCAAATGGTGGCACCGAGGACGGGATTTCTGAGGCTTCACTTTTGCTCAGGCTGAAACCAATGGGTGACGTCACAAAGGGTTTGTCCAGTGTTTTATACAGTCAGTGGTTGCAATCTAGTGGCTGCAAATGAATGTATCCACTTGTGAAAAAATACTGAGTAGACTCACAGCGGCAGCTTGAATATGATATTCTTCAAACAGACATTTCAACTGACTTCAGTGAATGTGGTGATAAGTGGTTCGTTCCACCGGGCCAATCAAACTGTGTGTAATAATGAAGATAGGTGAGGCCATCAGGAGCAGCATTGAGGAGTTATATTCCAAACTGAGAAATACACCTCTTAAAAATCCTTCTTACCATAAAATAACTATTTCCTTGAAAGTAAAAAGATGCTCCTCATCATCCTTAAATGTACACACAGACCAGTGTGTGCTTGTTTGCTTCTTTGCATAGGCAAGTCCATACTTTTGTTCTGTTTCCTGATGAAAAAGGAAAAAACATTTCAAAATTTATAAGGTGTTTTTGTTCTCGACTCTCAAGTCAAACTGTTGAATTAGATTTGGGCTTCCAAGGGACCTAAATTTACATAAATACCTAATGAATTGCTATTAAAATGACATTTATAAACTAGGAATTAAAAACACAACAAATCTTGAATAAAATTTGTGTCTGAAATGCATGTATTTAATTATTAAAGCACAGCACAGCAATACTTAAAATTACCGAGTGAATTTTAAGTTTCTCACTTGCCAATACTGAATTCACTTACTAGCAATAAAGAACGCTCAGTATTTTAATTTTGTTAATTAAACGCACATATCACAGCATTCAGGGCTGCCGTCATGAAGGAACCACTTTGGGTGGATGGGGGTCCAAATGGGCCTCTAAACTACAGATAATGCTCTCTTGCAATGTAGTCTAATACAGTATGATACAGTATAGTACAAAGTTTAAAATAAAGCGTTTTGTTCTTGTTCCTTTAATTTTCTTGACACAGTGGTTGTGAAAAAATGTATATTTTTTATTATAATAAAATGGTTTGATCCAATGTTATTTTACTTTTGATCTCATCATCCATCCGCCGCCCTGGTTGTGGGGTGGGTGCTGTTTCTCCCTCATTCTCTCCAGCACAGCTAAACTCTCCCACTCTGCTGTTATCTGCATCCTGGGTCTCTCTTCCTCTGTCTTTCCTGTCTGACACAGCTGCTTCCATCTACACACTCAGCTGTTCCTGCCTTGTGTTAGGCTGTCATACACACCGGACGATAAAGCTAAAGCTAGGTTGTAGCTTTTAGTGGCTGACAACTTCGGCGCATTATGAATGGCAATGATAACATGTATTTGATATATACGTCTGAATTATTGTGCTGGGACCATCTTTTCTTCAAAATAAGTTTGTGTTGAAAGTGTGTGTGTGACAGGGGAGCTTTTGTCATGAACAAATGGAACATGACTTATTGTAGTTCACTTTGTCTTGTTATACATTTACTCTGTCAACTATCTAATCCATTAAAACATGTATGCAACTCATAGATGTTATGACCATAAGTTTAGGAATACTAAACTAGATAACTCATTACTCAATGATCACTACATAAACACAGCTAAGTGGATGGATTGCCAAATAACCTCTTTTCAAAAACCTGTTGTATACAGCCATGTACATGAAAGCCAAACACACATTACACAACTGATCTTTTGCTTAACCTTGTCACCTAGTGGACTGTCCAATAATTATGTAGCAACAATTGCTGGTTACAGCTTGTCTTAGATTTCACCACATGCTGAGGGACTTGGCAGTACTTTGAATCAAAATGTTTAAAAATGGATGTCTAATTTTTTGGTTGTTTGTTTTTTAACCAAATGGATAAGTGTAAGGAATAGATTAAATGTCTTTTGCTGCAGTGCTGCTGTCCAGCTAACTGATTTACTACAGAAGTAACAAGCAGTTGGAATCAAAGAGTTAGTCATGATATAATACTATCAAAAGACATTGCCAAAAGTAATGATGGTATCACAATACAATCTGTTAGACCTTAAACGCTGCAGGACATTCATCTACAATACATTCGGAGGTCTGTCTAACTGACGAAGAAAAAATACCCCTTTCCCTGAAAAAACAGATGTCCCTGTACTCTAGGGACAGTTGTCTTTTTTTTTTCTTTTTTGTGGCCTGTCCTTGCTGAGTCTGTCCATGTTTTTAACTGTTCATGAAAACAGACCATAAAGTGGCAGAACATTTAACTTGGCAAGAACAACCAGATAACTAAAACCTATGATTGTTGTCTCTGTTCTTGTCTTGGCCAACAGAGGGGGCTGTTCATTATGTCTGCATTGAATCTCGCTGAACTCCAACAATTTTGCGGTCATGCTGGTGTTTAGAAAAAAAAAAGGATTGTGTGTAATGTGTATTTGACATGGTATATTTGTAGATTATTGTTATTTCTGAGGCAATGATCTATAAAAGATCCTCCTTCCACCCCTCTACAGCCTAAACTCTTGTTTTATGTGCCAGAGAGGCTTGTTCGCTCTTGAACCAGTGAATAATATTTAAACTCTGCCTTGCTTCACTACCCTCTCCAGACAACTGCACAGAGGCTTTTGTCTGCTGATGCATTCTGTGCTGAGAATAGGTAATATGTCAATCTCCATTTTCATTTTAAGCTACAATACGTAAGAGAATAAAAGGAACTTAATTATCAAATACAGCCAAAAACACCAGTGAGCAACCTCAAATGTAACCTGAAATGTGAAAGCTTAAAAACAAGATTGAGGTGTCTCACTGTTCAATTGCTTCCTGCTGAACATGCAGCTGTTAACAATAGGTGATTTCAAGGCTTTCTCTTTGAATTCCCCCTCCCACTCACCGCTGAATGGCCCTGAGCCCACGAGCTGAGGGATGGAAACAGCACGGCAACATTGTGGATGCAGCAGTAGCAGGTCAGGAGTGCTGTGTACCGCCCCCCCCCCCGCCAATCTTTCGATAAGCTCATTTGCATGCTGACCATGCTGGACCCTGCCCTGGCCACATTTGCATTTCACAGGTGGAAATGCAGCACCCTCAACCATGACACATCAATACTTCTTTGTTGGTAAGTGAATAAACCATCAGTCAGCCCCCATTCAGTAACAGGTGGTCTCTGCTGCCTAAAAAGACTCAAATAGAAGGGTATTAGAGGCGTGTAATTAGTTTATTTGACTATCCAAACAGCAGCAGCGTGAAACAAAAAGGAGGCTGGACACTGACTCTGGAATAACATCAAAGGCAAATCATACAAACTGAACTAAAACGTGCAGCAATTATCCCCAGCAAATCCCCCTTTTCCTGTCTAATCCATAATGGAATTTGCACCCTATTTGATTAAGCTATTAGCAGAGGTCACAGATACACTTTGATTAATAAAGAATGCAATCAAACCAACAATTACTACAATAATGTTGGGACATTTGGTGTTAATGGTTCTTAAATGGAGTAATTGCGTAGAGGAGCACGACACAGCTACAAACTGTGCTGCAGCACCAAGATAATTATCTCAGTCTCATTACGCAACCTGTTTATGATTCTCCTCAGTTCCTTTGTGTTTTGGGCCCTGGATGCTGCACCAATGCATGCTGCAAAATAGCCACGACATCAATAAACTGTCAAGTAATAACAGGGAGAATTGTGGTGTCGCTGTAATTCAGCACCTCAGTCCAACTAAATGTCGACTAGCTGAGAGCCATCAAAGGAAAATCCCAAATCCTATTTCAAATCTCTCTTCGATTCCTATGTAAAGCAAAAATGAATGTGAGCCTCGGTAATATGAACATTGGGCATATGTCTGAAAGACAACCTGTGAAGGTGTTTCATATATTACCATATTAAGAGGATTATCAGCACTGAGGAGATAGGCTATAGGGATGTGGTGAGCTTATCTGCAGCAACCTGAAATGTATTCACGTTACCGCCTGTCATTTAAAAGCATATTTTCACATTAATTGTGGATTGTCTTGCCATTTTTAATTGAAATGCATGGGATAACCTCTAGAAGTGACATTGCACTGCGTTAGCCGGGTTGTCATGGCTAGAAAATGTAATCCCCTCAATTCCTTTTCATCTGTGGAGGGAACATGCCCTTTCTTTTCTTTAGTAATACACCTAAAGGCTGCACTTGCATACACAGTGCATACACATTAAAGATTTTTGAGGCTCACAAGTTAACTTGCGTGCTAAGTCAGGAAGATGTGGTCAGTGAGCGCACTGGGAGATCAGCGCCCTCATCGTTCATTTTGAGCGACCTCTTCTTGTATACGTGAATCTCAGGGCACAGATTTAGTTTCTGCAGCAGTGCAGGTTTCTCACATGTCAGCACATCAGATCATCTTTACATTCACACCACATACTCTCTGAGCTTTACTCAGGATTTCCACCACTGAAAGGCGTCACTGTGCAGACAAGGCAGGATGTACTGGAATCAACCGGCTCCTTTGACCCTGTTTGAAACCTATAGGTCGTTTTTTATTTCTAAAGAGTAATTGCTTGAACTTTTGCTCACAAAGGTCAGTGTTTGTGCATGGAAACAGAACATCTGTGCTCACAGAAAATACGAAAATACAATACAGCCATGGATTTTTCCATTTTGCTCAGAATAAAAGCATGAGGTGAGGTGCATCACTCAAACCTGCAGTGAATATGTGACCAGTGATCATAAAATTTGCACCAGAAGGTTAAACACACAAAAAAGAAAAGAGGCAAAGAATTAATGATACTCTTATTATCATATCAATTATTGCGTGCAAAAAAACACAAAGAGCCACTTTTAAATAGATTTTTTTTTCATGTCAGTGAAACCGCAGATATAACACCCAAGTGGCAATCCTTGTGAAAAATGGAGCTACCATGAAAGAGCCAAAAACTGCAGTTCTGCAAATGGCCACTTGAGGCTGCCTACATAAATGCATCAATCCCCATGAAGGCACATATTTATGTCGCCAACTTTCATAAACATGCTTACAGCCTGGTACAAAAATGTTATTGTTCTCTGTAACTCATTTGCACTCTTTATGACAACTGTATGGGGGTGTGTTTTTATTAATCTCATTTGTTTAGATTAGCATGCTAAGGTTTTAAAGAGAATATATTATGCAAAAGGCTACATTCAGACCGAGAGGCTAGGGTAGGTGTTTGGGCTTGTTTATTGCCGCTATGGCTGGACCACAGCGCTACTACGAGCCATACCGACATACTCTGTGTAAACATTAGCGCATGGTACCGGAGCGCAAGCCACGCCCCTCTCTTCCAGAGAGACAGGGAGGGGCGTGGCTTGCGCTGAAGAGGGCTAGACAGGCTTAGCACACAGAAAAAGCGTGTTCTCGGTAGAGCTCACTAGAGAGAGTTTTCAGGCCACTGAAGTCCAGGAAAAAACTGAGTTTTTAGACAACAAACTTCAAATTGACTGTTCTGGGACCTCTGAGACCTATGTGAACCTGCTGAAAAGGAGTATAAAATGGTCCCTTTAAGTTTTAGGTAATTAAGGGCAAGGCTGTTTTGAGTCACAGCAGCTGCTAACAGTCTGTTGAGCATCACACAGACATTAATAGCAACGTGTGTCCAACTAAGCTTAACTGTCTTGTCTAATTATTGTCACTTCTGACTCTGAAAAAACAAGATAAAAGCAGCCATAATGGCAAAACTAAAACTCCAAGATGGTAATCCACAAAACTAATACATGAGATGCCTCTGTCCATTATTTATTACACAATCTTAATATAATCTATGTCTCAGAAAAGTATATTAAATGTAAATAAAAGGCTGTGTGGTTTTTCTTTGATTAATAAGTTCATGGCCTTAGATGAATAAGATGAGTTATACATCTCTCATTACATGCTCATGCAGTTCACCTCTTTTATGATTATGTAAAAGTTTGAAGTTAATAACTTTTGTGAAAATCCTGTTTCAGGTAGTAGAGAATTGCAAGTCAGCACTTTCTGAGAAGATTGACAACATTGGCCTTTGAGCAGTTATCACTTTCTCTCACATTTGAATTCAGCATCCACCTTCTTTACCTCACTGTAAGGATGTTCAGCCTCCCTTATTGTTGCCTACATGTTCTGACGGATCTTCTTAGGTGAGCCTTTAAGATGGAGGTAGCAGATGACTGCAGCTAAATCATGTTTTTTAGTTGTGCACATCAACGATTATCAATCAATCTGGTTTGTTTTCTTTTTTTAAATAGCTCTTTTTTTCTTTTTTTAAATATAATGTCAATGATATATCAGTCAAACTGGTGTTGGTTCATTGCCTTTAAATGCTCAAGATTATTATCATAGTATTTCCATTTAATTTTAGGTGTTAAGTTTCTATTCATTGTTTGACATTTTTAGTGTATTGAACTTTTAGTGAAGCATTGTATAACTGTTTTGAAAATATCTGTATAAATAAAGATTTATTTATTTGCATTTTTGTTAGTTTTTTTTTTTCTTTAAGCTGTGTTTTCAGCCTTCTGAGTGTTGTGTTTGCATGTGCAGATTGCTTGTGCATTTTTTAATCCGTACATACCAGCAAAATGCATCATCCATGCGTGTTTGGTCAGAATCAGAACAGGGTTGTGTGAGATACAGAAATCACGTATCACAGAGATTAACAGAAGGAAACAACACAAGTAGAGCTTTACTTCAGCTTCACCTTCTGCTTTCAGTGTGTGGACGACAGTGTAAGTGGGATAAAATAAGTTTATTTTTCAGTCACTGGACAATCCCAGTCAATCCTATTTGTACATCCCAGGTGTTAAAAACCTGTTGTCAGTACAGCATCATAACATAGTATATATATATATCAGTATTGCAGCCTGCAGGTCCGGTCGATCCCTGTTCCTCTCCTTGTGGAATTGATTGATATCCAAAGTTAAGCGGCAGAGTAAAGTGCACAGCCAATAATCGCAGCGTGCACAACCTCTCTCACCTTTCTGCCTCTTTTTGGATGATCTGCGACAGCAACTAAGAAGTCTGTAAAACAAGTGCCAGCCTCTGTGACCTCCTGCCGGAGACAGTTCACGGGGCAGAATCTCTCACCTAGTGGGCATGGCCGTTTTATCTCTACAGGCAACCTTGAGAAACGAATACCAAAACTGAAAAGACTGAGGATGAGATGGGAGTTGGTGAAAAGAGAAAGAGCGAGAGACAGACGCAGACAGAGAGAGAGTGAAACGGGGGAGTGAGAGAGTATCGGGAAGAAAATGACTTGGCAGTCACCCAGCTGGATCATTACCTTCTGCTCCACAAATGTGATGTAGTGGAGAAGGTGAAACTGATAGTTTGGAAATGTGAGGAGGATACCGGACTGATACTTAATCATCGCCACCACTGCACCATGGCAGATAGCAGCTCTGGGCTTCAAGGTGTTCTCCCCTGATGTTCACTGGAACAGATCGACAAGCTTGTTCTCCGCCTCCAAAGGGAGGACTGTGGCATGAAGCGATTAAAAACACACTGCCCACTTTGTAACTGTCCGCTAAGCGCTTGGGCCCAGCAAGAAAATGTTTGCTCTGTTTCTCAGTGTTAGTTTGATTTATTGGCACTAGAGTGTAAACACAACATGTGGATGTGTCACTGATCTTTCCACTTTTGTGTCCAATTTCTGCTCTGCTGTATTTAGGGTGCATCATTCTGGTCACTTTAATAGTGGAATGTTAACATAATGCAACATTAATGCAGAGAAACAATAGAACTTTTTTGCTACTTTATTTGAACAACTTTAATGATGCCTGTAACCCACATTGGATGCATCATGTAGACAGAAAATGTTCTGAGGTTACAGCTTTCTGGTTCTTCTTCCTTTATACACAATGACACGTGGAAATGGGACAGCAGCGAATCCTGAAACATCCACATGCATTTAAACACAGTCACATCCATTTGCAAGATGACACCAGCATTATGTGTTGTTTTTTTAGCAAATTAATGAGTTCACGAAACCATTTAAAGGTGCTCAAAGTAACGGTTTAGCACCAATTTGAGCACATTTGCTAGAAACTCTCATCATTGTGTTCAAGTGTGTCTGAAAGTGTGGTCCAATCCAATTAAAACATCCATCCATCCATCTTCTTATTCGGAGTCGGGTCGCGGGGCAGCAGCCTAAGCAGGGAAGTCCAGACTTCCCTTACCCCGGCTACTAATAGTGGTACATCCAGCTCTTTCCGGGGGATCCCGAGTCCCAGGCCAGCCGAGAGACATAGTCTCTCCAGCGTGTCCTGGATCTGCCCTGGGGTCTCCTACAGGTGGGATGTGCCCTGAACACCTTACCTGTGAGGCGTCCGGGAGGCATCCTAATAAGGTGCCTGAGTCACCTCATCTGGCTCTTCTCAATGCAGAGGAGAAGCGGCTCTACTCCGAGCTCCTCCCGGATGACTGAGCTTCTCACCCTATCTCTAAGGGAGAGCCAAGCCACCCTACGGAGGAAGCTAATTTCGGCCACCTGTAATCGCGATCTTGAACTCCTCCACTCGGGGCAGGATCTCATCCCCAACCCGGAAAGGGCACTCCACCCTTTTCCAGCTGAGAACCATAGACTTGGATTTGGAGGTTCTGATTCTCATCCCAGCCGCTTCACACTCGGCTGCGAACCAATCCAGTGAGAGTTAAAGGTCACAGCCTGATGAAGCCAACAGGACCACATCATCCGCAAAAAGCAGTGACCCAATCCTGAGGTCACCAAACCAGACCCCTCAAGCTGCAGTCCTCTAGGCCTATTGGTACCTGTCTACTGCTTTGGAGTCCCACAGGCCAAAAAGGCCCTATAGGACTCCTTCTTCAGCTTCACGGCATCCCTCACTGCCGGTGTCCAACAGGGTTCGGGTATTGCTGCCACGACAGGCACCAACCACCTTACAACCACAGCACCGATCCGCTGCCTCAACAACGGAGGCACGAAACATTGGCCCACTCGGACTTAATGTCCCCCACCTTCCCTGGAATATAGTCGTAGCTCTCCCGGAGGTGGGAGTTGAAGCTCTATTTGATGGGAGTATCTGCGGCTGCAAGTTCAACGACATGACTACAAAGTCGATCAGTGAACTGCGGCCTAGGGTGTCCTGGTGCCAAATGCACATATGGACACCCTTATGCTTGAACATGGTGTTCGTTATGGAAAATCTGTGACGAGCATAGAAGTCCAATAACAAAACACCTCTCTGTTCCTCCCAGTCATGCCCCTCCAGGTGTCACTGTTGTTGCCGACGTGAGCGTTGAAGTCCCCCAGCAGAGTGAGGGAATGCCCAGAAGGAGCACTCTCCAGCACCCCTCCTAAGGAATCCAAAAAGGGTGGATACTCTGAACTGCTGTTTGGACTATAGGCACAAACAACAGTCAGGATCCGTCCAACCACCCAAAGGCAAAGGAGGCTACCCTCTTGTCTACTGGGGTAAACTCCAACATACAGGCAACGAGCCGGGGGCAATAAGTAAATTTTTTTTAACTATTTTTGGATTTAGATTTTATCCTGGACTTTATCTTGGGTATAAAAATCCAAACTAAATGCTGACTTACTAGCTTTTGGCACCAGCTTTCAAAGACTTGGCCTTGAGTTTGGACTGTTTTGTCATTTGATTTTATATTCGGATTGTTTTGTTTTATTATTTAATTATTTGTATAAATGGTCCATAGTGTGACCCACCGTGACTGAAGTATACAAATTGTATGTAATGTGTAAATGTAAAGTTTAAATCATCATCATAAATCATATATTTTTATGAGTGTGATGGCTATGTGTAATGTCCTGTTCATTTGGGGATTTTTAACAATGTGAAAGGTGAGATTGATCTTTCAAGATCTTTCATTACCAGAAACAGACATAACAATTAACAGTAAACAAATCTTCTTTCCAGTTAAAACCGAGCTAAATTTAGAACTTTTACTCGCAAGGCCACTTTACTTCATCTGTAATTTATCAGAGGAAATAAGAGTCCAACAAGCTGTTTTCGAACTAACATACTTGGATTACCTCACCAGGAAAAATGTCAGTGATAGAATGAGAGTAGACACCGTCACTGGTCCCTGTGTGGAGAAACAGATACCACTGGGCTGCACCGTAATGGGCTTCTCAAAGAGGGTCTTACCCTCAGCACAAGGTTGGCTCAATGTGAATAATAGACATATTTATTCATCCTGCTGGACACTTTGAAACCAGAGCTAAGGTCAATGAAGATATCTCATATTTTAGAAAAAAAATGACTTTGGAGAAATGGTCTATAAAATATTTTATTGCCTAAGTAAGTTGTTATGGCTGGAATTAAAATGAAACTTGTCTATTTTAATGGTATTTTTTTCACATCTTATTTTTCCACATCATAGAACAAAAAATTATGAGAATTTTTAAACTGGCATTTTCTGTGTGTGTGCTACTCACTGGAAACAGACCAGATTTGCTGTTCATGTTGTGTCTAAGTCTCAACTACAAGAGCTTTTTTGAGTTCATTCTAATAATAACGTGCATGAAAAATTACAGGTTAATCCTCTTATGATAATAGGCCTTACCATAAATAATATGGCAATCAAATTAGTTACAAAACATGAGGGAAAAAAACACCTGAGACAAGAGTGTTTTAAGGTTGTTTTAATCAGTAAGAATGGTGACAAGTCTCTCATGCTGAGTGTGATATTTACAGTACAAGATCAGCCTCAAGGGAAAATACTTATTATACTTCATTTTTACACATCAGTAGTGTCAAAGATGGTTTAGAGTTATCTTTCATTTCTACTAATTTTTTTCAGAAATATCAGCTTGCTCTTAGAGGGGAAAATAGAGAAGAAAATTTCATCATCATCATCAACAGCACTCATAGAAACTCAGCTGATGCAATATGTGCCACTCTGTGTGTGCACT
>JAPZDZ010000022.1:10380777-10394775 GCA_029783805.1 Acanthurus tennentii
AACCTGTGGACCGACAAGATCCAATTTAAAACACATGTTAAAAGACATAAAGAGGCTTTGTGTTTGATAGTCTTATGTGTGTGGGTGTGCATGTGTGTGTGTGTGTGTGTGTGTGTGTGTGTGTGTGTGTGTGTTGGGGGCAGTGTATTGGGGCTCTTGTTCAGAATGTGCCCCTCAGCTTAGCATCAGTCTGTATAATAAAATCCGACTTGTGGAGAAGAAAACACAATTCTTTTGTGACTGTGAATAAACATTTATTCTGCATCTGTTTCATGTTAACAAACACTGTGATGCTGTTTCAAAGTTCAGCCATGGAATCTTGTGTCTCCTAAATTAATTTTTTTTACACCTCAGGCTACAATCAGTCTTTCAGTCATTTCAAGCCTATGGATGCAGATCACTGTGCATTTGGTTCTCATTGCCCCCATTTTATTTCGTATGTCACCCGTTCATAATTGAATAAGAATTTGTTCAGCAAATGTGACTTTAAGATGTAATAAAACTGGGTATCAAATTAGAAATCCAGAGCGTGAAGTTTTTCTCTTCCCCTGAAATGAAGTAAAATTGGCTCAATTAATCTGCACGGTCACACACGCATGAAGACATCTGATGAGGTGCAGGAAGGTACTGAGAGATAAGATTGACAGATAAGATGGATGGATATGAGGCCTCTTAATGAAACAGATGTGTACTTTAATTAGTTCAGTGATATTTTTTAGGCATTTTGAGAGTCTGGCGGTTGAAAAAAAATTCAATTTTGAAACCAATTTGCTTCTGCAGACTCCATCTTGTTCATTTGAGTGAAGTGGTGCGGCACGTCAAAGTGAAAGTAATACGTGGTGGTGCCCCCACCCACTGCAGCACTATGGTTTTAATCAAGACAGATTATTACACCTGGGAAAAGTTCATCACAGCACAATACTGTGAAATGGAGGAGAATATTATGTGAGTCCTCAAGGTTGTAATAGCTTCTTCCAGGTTTTTAAATGTACAAATACACAGCAGTGGACATTGAATCTCGTCTGGCCTGGAGTGTGTCATTTCAATGTCTTGGAAAGTTTTATGCAGTAAAACATTTGCAAAAGAAGTGCATCATTCTCATCTAATCCAAAGGCAAGAATGTGTTGACACCATGAAACATTACAAATTTATTCATTGACACATTTCCAAACACTGTCAGTTACACTATAAAATGTTAGAACACATAACCTTTTACATCCAGACTGTTGCGAAGAGGTATAAGTCATCTCTGTAGCTCTTAATGTATTTTTTTTTATATGTACTGTGAGGTTGCAATCTCTAGTGGCCATACTAATTATGCTGGGTAGTAAGGATGGGCAGGGTGGATGGATGAGTCAAACACAGGACTTTCACCCAGGAGACCACTGTTCTTTCCTACGGGAAACCAAAAACTCTCCATATTTTAATATACGTGACTTCACAGTATCCTGTATTTAACATAGCTTAACTAACTGTGCAAACTCTCTCTTTCATCCAAACCATGACTGTTTCTGAAACCTAACCAAGTAATCTTAGTGTCTAAACCTAAGAGGCCTAAGTCTTTTTCACAATGTTAAATACTTGAGGAGGAAGGTTTGGTACATCTGTCGCTGGCTCTTTCCAAAAGTCACTTTTTCAATCACAGGAGACAAGTGAATTGATTTTAACAAATGATACATGATAATTAAGTTTGGTCAGTTTGGTTTGGCACTGGGATCCAACAGGGAGATTTTGTAATCAAGGGGCATCTGTGCTGAGCACCAGCAGGATAAATAAATGAACAAGAGTCAGAGAGAAAATCCTGTTTGAGACACAAAGCAGCATGATGATAAACTAACAATGCAGATCTGTCGCTGTGCTGTTAGACAGATGTGGCCAGCTGATGAGAACAGCTGACAGCTAAATTGAAAGCCCCCCAGCCCATGACAGCAGGAAATAATGAGTGAGCATGCGTGAGGCAGATGGTTAAAAGAATAACTGCAGGTATAAGCATGTAAAGGAATTTTACACCTGACTGCACTTTTGCTGGAGCTTCATTTGTTGTTTTTGGGGTTATTGGCAAAAAACCTATTCTGTCATTTACATAGAAGGATGTGCTGTTTACATCACGTTTTTCCTTTCTTTTTCTCTTTCTGTGGCTTTTCTTTGGCTTGTTAATCAATACAATCAACACACACTTCAACACTTTTTCTCTCATAAGTCTATTCTGAATATGTGGTGGTGTGTATAATTGATTCATTTACCATTATGTACTTTTTGACCTTTATATGCTTTAACGGTCTGTGTTTTAGTTGTCTGCTCTGTCTTTGTGACTTATTTTTGCAGCGTAGAAGGTGACTTCAGGCCACAGGTGCAAACCACAAAACTCTCTTCATTCTGTTTCAATAGTTGTGGACTCTGAGGTTTATTTCTGCAGATTTGTTCGCATGCCGGATATATTTTGGGGTGACTGGAGATATCAGGTTAGTGTGCCGGTGCACTGCATTACAGCAGCACAGATAAATCTAAAAAGAGAAAATTACATAGGCTTTTATTTAGCCAGAAACTCCTGCCCAAATGTGTTTGTGTATGAGGAATCAAAACAGGAACACAGCAGCTCAACAATATCAGGACTTTTCATGCACTCTGTGTGGCATTGACAATATGATCATTTAATAAGCACGTTCTTACATAATACATCAAACATTCTTTATAATGGCCCCTCAAGCGTGTATTTACATTGTTTTAGAATAGCCTCCAAATTTATAACAGAGCCAGTAAGAGTTATCCAATCTAACTAAGTTCTCAGTTGTTTTGTAATTGATCATTTAAACTGAAGAAAAGTTCTTTAAGTGCAACTGTCTTGGGTAAAGTCTTTTCAGTGCACAGGCTCAATGATTTTCAAGGCCAAACCTTTCTTTTTTTATTATTATAGATGAACGGGTGCAAACAAGTTAAACAAATCAATCCTTCAGGTTTTTTTTCTTATAAAAGTGGCATATAAAGTCAATTTTAAATAAAAACTTGTGGTTTTTGTGGTAATATAACTTACAGAATACTATTATCAGGAACACAGCAAGAAACAGTTTCTCACTGATGTGATTGTTATTGCAAAATGCAACATTACACAATGATAGCTGGAAAAGCAACTGCTAAACAACTCTTCAATCTTCGTTTTAATCTTTGTTTTAATCATTTTTTTCACAAGGAAAAGTAATTGATAACGTGTCATAACCCTCAGTAACCATCTGGAGAATTAAAAACATGTTCTCCATTTCATAAATCATGTTGTCTGTTTGCTAAATGAACTCCCAGTCTGCAGTTTATTTTGCCCCAGGTGGAGAGAAAAAAAGGGAGAGAACACAGTGAATAACTGAACACTTCAAATCATTTTTGGGCCCTTTTCTATCACAGTGTTGTGGCAAAACTTTGTTCTAAATATGAAAAGGTGTGTCATGAAATCCCAGTGAGAACTCAAGGAGAGACAGACTGTCAAAGGAGAATTAACTTTAAGGCGCGGATATGAAATCACATTGACATTTTTGCAGCCTAATATCATGTGGAATGGGTGTGGGTGCAACCTGATAGTGTGTCCCTGGAGATCTTTGTAGCATGCTTTTTGCCTCCTGAAGGCAGCACCAAATGTGTGACAGAAAGGCAGCGTTGTAAATAAATAATTGGCTTGTTCTGAACATATACAGTACTGTCTGTGCAGCAGAGAGGGAGAGACAGGGAAGATTTGGACGACGTGCTCCGAGGTCACCTTCAGTTTTCAGCTCTGAAGGATACTACTAGTTTGAAGGTTGCACATTGCTGTGACCATGGGGAGATAAAAAAGATTTATCAGTTCCTTTTTCTTAGCAAACAGTAGTCCTTGGAGCCAAACATGACAGAATGCATGATGGGATCTTTGTGTTCAAAAGGTCCACTATAGTTTTTGCACAGTCTACAAGAAGAAGGATCAAAAAAGTTTGGTTTTTATTTTATGAATCACCAGTGTTATGAGTTGTTTTCTTACACTCCTTTCTGTTGTTGTTTGCATGAAACCACACCTGTCTGTCACCTCCCTGTTTTTGTTTTTGTGTCCCTTCTGTGGGGATAATGTCACCTCGTGTGTTTGTAAGATTCCCCCTGTCTCCTCTGGGAATTTATCCAGAATTTTTTATTCTCAGGACATGTTCTCCTCCAAGCAGTGTGCTTCAGCTGCAGACTGTCTCTGCTGCTGATGAACATGACCACCCAGAGAGAAAACAAGAACAGCAGATATAAGGATCCACAGAAAATTCACCTTAATGAATTTTGTCGGGAGAAAAATTCCCCAAACAGCTCGGCTGCAGTTACAGAAAATTGAAAAAAGTTACGGGAATGAGGTAAAGTTTAAAATGGATGCATGCAGTCTAATTCCACAGATGACCTAGAATTGTTTTAATCTGTCTAAACCACAAACTATCCTCTGTTTGAAAGTGGATGTAGCTCAGACAGTCTACTCCCTGCAGTTCCTCAACCATCCTGCTCATACTGCATTTAATATTTGCACTGGCTTGTACATAGATGTCTGCACAGTGTAGGATCCTTACCGACATGAGCAGATGACAAAAATGAACATCAACCACAGGAATTAAGAAAAATGAACCTTAAGACAACGTAAGAAACCCTTGTGTTCCTGTATGATCCTGAAGGCAGCGTTGCATGCGAGAGTAGATGCAGATTTATCCTCAGGCCACTATAATAAAAACTAAAACTGCAGGCAACACCATTGATGTGAATATGGACACTGTGTTCAATTACTTGTCTGGACCTGCATTAAAGGAAATAAACTCACCGTTGTAAGAGAGCTTTACTAAACAAATTATTCCACCAGTGACTCTACAAAAACAAAATCCAACAATAGTTAAACTTGTTACCATGTTGTTGTTTAATGTTAAACATTGTAACACAAGCGAGGCTTCTGTTTTCTTTCAAAACAGAATTCCAACACAAGCTTTCCAGTTAGTTGCTAGACACCAGAAAGCAGCATAAAAAACCAAGACACACATACCTGAAATGTTTATTTCATACCTGACACTTTTGCTATTATATTTGCTGAGAGGAGGGGAAGCAGCTGGGAGTACAGTATGCAGACTCATAACTCTCTGCCTTCTTTTCTCACTAAGACAGAATTTATAGTCCCACTGGCTCTCTACATATGGGCTCGGGGTCAAAATAACATTATTTTTCTTAACATATTCTTGCTTACATACTGTGATTAAACCTAGTCTATGATTGATTAACTCATTACCATGTTTTAACCGTCTTATCTCTAATTTTGCAGCAGTCTCCCTGCATCGCCTTGTTACTAATAGCTCTGTTGCATTTGTATTGTTCCCACTGATGTCTGAACAACATTAGGAGTCTTGGGACGAAGCGCCGATGGACAGCATGCGATGGTTTCTCTCTGCATGCAGCTTGAATAATTGATGCCTTGATTGCCTGGGTATTCATGGACACAGAAAGGCTTTTCCTATTCTCCGTCTAACACACTGCTCGAATCTTAAATAGTCTTCCCCAGCGACACAATGCACAGGGAAGCAAGTTATGTGGCTCACAGACAGTACAGTACAGCCAGTGTCCTTCATCATCTGATTATTTTGTGCTGCTGTTGGACACAACAGTAAGACAAATTTATTGTATTCATTGGGTGCTACTTTGGACTGTGTTTCTTCTTATTGCCACTTTAAAAGTGACTCAACCTAAGCTGCATTGTATACAATGTATGCATACTTTTTGTTGTCATAATAGCAATTCAGCTGCTGTATCTCTTTCTCAAGTAAGATACTCTACATGCTCTATTCCCTCTTAGGAGGAAATATTTAGCTCTACTTGAGATGCATGTCATAGACTGCACACCTTATCTGTGGTGACCTTGCAGAATCTCATGCTCCATGGAAGCATTAACTGGCTGTGTTTGCCTCTGCTGCTCTATAGTTATTTATTCATGTTTGCACTCTGCTGCTGTATAAATCCTATAATTAAAGGGGATTTGTGTACAAAGAGCAGCAATGTGCTGAAGGCTCTTAAAGGAGAGTATTAGTGGAGAGGAGTGCCCAGCTGCAGGAGGCCCTTTACAGCGCCACACCAGCTTTATATGACCAGCAGCTCTGAAGTGATGGCGATCTCACCACTGGTGTTGCGATGTAAAAGACTAAATTGTCTCCATGAGATGCAAACATGTTTCAGGCCTCATTGGCTGACCATTAAACAATTAAACTGTCAATCATCAATCCACGGAGGTTAATTACTTAGCGTGATATTGCACAGTTCACTGACATGTAATGGCTTGCTTTTCAAGGGCCTCCAGGGTTCACAAGATTCAGTGTGACACTGTAAACGCTGTTAATGTGACAGACCTGGCGCCTTTGTGGCCTTATATATTTAATTGCAGCTTGGAATTAAAAGTATTTAATGTAAAGCACATGTGTTTCACATGATTTACACATTTTACTGATGCAGATTCTCCAGGCTTGTTTCTGAGCTCTCCCTCTCTCTCCCTCTCTCTCTTTCCTTGCCACAGATTTTTCTGAATCTTTTCCTTTTTTGTTTTGTCTTATGTTTATCCCTACTCCTACCTGCTGGCTGAAAATAGACAAAAAAAAAAATAGAAAAAAAGGAGCAGTGTTTCTCCCCCTCAAAAAAACACTGACAGGAACCCTGATTTGACACTTTGAGTTTTAATAATAAACACAAAGCTTTTCTTGTGCTTCTCTTAGAGGAGAACCCAATGCTTTGACTTTCACAGTCTTGTGAACTATTGCAGACACATTAAGTTCAAAAAGTACTATTGATAAAGTTCATTTGGTCTATATTGTACTATGAGACTGTGCTTTTCTTGTTTATGTCAATAACTGTTTCTACAAACCACAAATATTATAAAATGATTGTTTCTCTATATTTTTTTATACTTTAAAATTCTTGTGGTTGAAGTGCCGTTATATTAAATATCTGTTTTCATGGTCTTAGTTTTACACACATAAATCACTTGGTTCACAGGCTTGAGAGAGTTTTAGCTTAACATATCTGGTTCTGTAGCCAAAATCACAGATGCTAAATGTCCAGATGTCTCCTTGTTGAAAACACCTGTTCTGTGTCCCCAGAAAAGCAAATTTCAGCCCACATCTACTAAAAAAACAAAAAAACAACAAAAAACAGTTTGGTCAACACCGACAGAGTTGGTAAAAGTCCTGCAATCTCGTCAAAACACACCGTTTGGTTTCTACTAAAATATGCAAATCATGTGGCTGTTCAGGGCCAACCTGTCAACCTGTTTCTCAATCCATGTCTCAAATTAAGTTTTTACACAGCCAATTAAGTGTAGAGTATGTCAACTGTCAAAGTTAGTCAAAGCCAAGTCAAGTACCAAGTCATTTTTTGTGACTTAAATCTGATTTGACTTCAAAAAAAATGCCAAGTCCACAGTTATGAATAGTGACACCATGCATGGATGTCAAACAACACTTAAGTATGTTTGACAGCCTTCTGGAAACTACGTAGGCCTATCGTAGATGGGGGAGGCTGAAGGAAAGGGATGTATGAAAATGTCGCAATTAGAACATTTTAACACATAAAAACACCTGCTTAAAAAAAGGAAACATCAGGGTTGATGCATAACAACGCAAGAGCTTCTGAGATTTCAAGCATCCTGCATATAAAAGGAAATCTCAGGTGTTCTCCCAAGCTGTTTGAAAAAAGAAAAAGTAATGAAGGTTTGAAAGGAATCTTTAAATGATCCAACTGTTCACACAATACTCAAGTGCAGACACCCAATCGGCATCTCTGGTTGGAGGCAGACAGAGATATGGCCACACAGAGAGAGGTGGTGCCCATTCGGGGAGGGAAAGAGGGAGAAGTGTGTGTCTACGCTCATCAAGCCTTATTTTGGCCTGCGGGCAGCGGTGCCAGTGTGACTCTCGAGTCAGCCAGTCAAGGCTGGAAAACCACGCTCACAAACAGATAACTGGTACATGGAGAGAAGGAGAAGAGCAAGATGGAGGGAGGGAAAGTGGGAGGGATGAGAGGAGAGGCTTCATCCCAGGATGAGTCACGTCTCCTCCTCACATTGTCTGCTGTACGGAGGGGAAGCTGCGGGGAATGGCAGAGCTGGTGAGATGGGAGTTTTCCCGAGCTTGCTGCACGGCTGAGGGCAGATGTGGAAATATACACGCAGACAGGAAGACAGGCATACACTTGCAAATCCAAACTAATGATTTCAAATGTGTGCTTATTTTCACCTACACACCCACAGATGCCAAGATGATGTATCCACATAGTAATCACATATATAACTGTGACACTTATTGATTAAAACACCTGGAAACTGTGATTTTTTTCCATTTATAATCACAAACCTCATCCCTGTCAATGTTAAAAGCAGCTTCTCGAGGGTGAGGAAGAAATACCATGACATCCTTTTCTTCTTTGCTATTTGTCCCCTCCCTTCCCTTCCTGTTTCCTCTAATCCCTAAGATGAGTCTCATAGCAGAAGGTCTGTCTTGGCTCTCTCAGCTATATTATTTTCAGCATCACCACCAAAGCAAATCACTTCCGGACTTAGAGCCGATGTCTCTGGCATCAACAATTATCTAGTTGATGCTAAACAAAGTAACAATCTGCGGTCTGAGTTAGCCAAAACTTACTGGCATTCGCAAGCTTTCTGGGCAGTTTTTTTTTTCTTTTTTCCTGAAGTTCATCAGCTCACACACACTTTGCTCCTCAGTTGTCCACTCAACTACCCCAGAAAGTGTGTGAGTGAGTGCAGAACAAAAGCAAAGAGAGCTACAGTGGCCGTTGAGGTTGATACACAAAGATTAGTGGTTATAACGTATACTGTTGGTGTTTGACTCCATACAGAACAACATTATGTGGATGCCAGGCAGGCAGGGCCAACTGGCTCGTTAATGTTGTCTCTTCGACAAACAGTAAGACCCTCTCAAATACTTAACTCTTTTTCCACATGCCAGCCGTGTTTATGGACCCTTTAATGGGCCCTATTACATGTGCATTAGGTGTGGCCATCCTCTTTTGGACCCTGCTTCGGCTTTATGGCTTTTAGCTTTTTACAGTGGTTCTTATAGGGAAGTCTAAAGTAAAGCTGGGTCTGTGGCTACACCTCAGTAACCTAACATCCATGTTCATACATCGGTTTTGCTTTTGGCCCCCACGGCACATTTAGAGTGTGCTGCACATTTGTGGACTACTCTAGTAGTAGTACTCTGTGTGTGTGTGCAACTGCTTGCTTAAGTGCCTGAGCGTGGAGTGTGTATATTTGTCTTTGTGGGCACAAACCGGCCACATCTGCTGGGAGTTGTGCACTGCAGATAGCTTAGACGCCCGGCTTCATGTGAGAGGGATCTCTTGTGTGGTTAGACTAATGAGGCTCTGCATAGAGGATTGTTGTTGAGTGACAGAGATGATTTACGCCAGCAGGATGGACAGTCACCTGGGAGGAAACATTCGTCTTACCACTGAGCCACTGTCAGACACACAGGCGGAAAACAGTGGTGGAACTTGAGATTTTCTTTCGCTGGTGCTTCATGGTTCCCTAATTCCTCAGTGAGGGTGCTAAGAAATCTGGGGTTTTTGTTATTAATGTGCTTAAGCACAGTTTAATTCCCTTTTCAACAATCCTGACACACACACATACACACACACACCCGCACACACACACACACATACACACACACCCAAGCAAACCAGCTCTCTGACAGCTCTAATGTCATTTAGTGTTAAACATAAGGCGAGGTAGTCAGCTTCACAAGCCTGCCTATATAAACACACTTCTCAATCTAAAATTTCATGCAAATATGCAAAGAAAAGAGCCTGCACACAAGCAGCAAACAACAGAAAGTGGTTTTTATGCAAATTTCAGCCTCTGATTTAAGGATCACAAACTCATGCTGCCAGCTAACAACATCATTTAATGTCAGCAGTAGTCAACCTTTTTCCATTCTATAGGCTGAATATTTCAAGAATGAGCTTTGCACTGAGATAACTGTGAGAAATCAGAACCCATGCCTTTTGCCTGCAACAGAGGCAAAAAATATTATGCATTTACCATCAGACATCTTAAAAACAAAACAACGTGTCTGTTGCTGTGAGCAAAGTCATTAATGATTTTGTTAAGGACCCCTGTTCCCTCAGCTAGAGGTTAGTGGATCAAGAGTTGTTTCCCACTGCTGCTCCTCAAGTAGTTTTTTAAAACAACAAAGACAGAAGAAACTACACTGATGTGCTGCTCCCTGATGTGGCAGTTTGTACAAGTCTACAAAGGTGTCTTTGTATGTGGTTGTAATTGTTCATTTTTAACAGGGGGTGGCCAAATGGGAGGGTAAGGGTCTGGGGTTAATAACTACCTGACCCCTATGAGGCTGAGGATTTAGTGACAGACACTACTGAATGAACATGAAATATTACGGGATTATTATGGAAAGGCAGCAGTGTATGGTTCTATGATCCTCTTGCTTTGCCATGTCTACAAGTCGCTATTTGCCACTTTGATCATGAAAGTGACACGTCTCTAAAGAGTGTTTAGACTACAGTTCAGTATACCGCTGAGTGCTGAAAGTATATAGTTTTTCACATTATAGATCTAAAACAAAACTGACAGAAGGGCAGAACTGAGAGAAAAGGGGGCAATTACAAATCCATCTGCTGTTTCAGCACCACGGACAGCACCATGGATTTCTCCATACACAGCACAGTTAAGCTACTGATATTTATGAGCCTTAGTCAAGGCCATAGATTCTAACTTGGACAGACTTCAGTCAGATAAAGGATCAATGAGTCAGGCAGACTAGACTAAAATATTTAACTGAACAAATTTCTCTGCCCCTGTGCTCTCTCTGCTACAAGTGCATGAAGAGGAGGGGGGAGGTTAACAACAGGGATGCATTTTGGTCATTTTGCTACAGGGGAATGGCACTCCTCTTCTAAATAACCTGCTGTTTGTACAGCCTCTGAGGTAAAGGAACTCCTGAGTGCTGTTCGTCTTGCTCTACTGGCAGGCCCGGTCGAGCTCTGCAGACAAGATTTCTCCTGTATTTCTTGGCCGTGGTCAGGGACCACTAGCATTGTGTCTGCACCTTCGTAAAACTTTTAACCTGAATCTGTCTTTTTAAATTCAAAATCACTTTCATTGTCTCCATTGTGGAGGTTTATGGAGTGAAAAAAAGATCCATTTTACTACTCAGTTCTAATACAAAGTTACCAGAAGACTAAGCTCTGGCTTCAGAAAACAGGCAGAAGTTCAATGCATGCTGCTATGTTGCAAAATATCATCTTGTTTGGTTTTATGCTTTTTAGTCTGAAAATTGTTCCTTGGTTTCAATTAATGTGTTCATTCATTTTTCATTAAAAAAATAAGGTATTTTCACATTAAAAAAATGAATAAATCATAAAAAAGATTCAAATTAAGAGTACCTAACATGTTGCAACCAAGAGTTGCATGCTGTTTTTTGCTAAATGATTAAATGTTTTAAGTGGTAATTTTTTCATTTGCTACATTGATGAGAAATTTTAACTGAAATATATTCCATTGAGTCAAGGAGGACTACAGTGTAATTATAGTTACACTGAGCTTGTCAACTACTGATAACCACTTTTACATTGAATATAGTCATTTGATCCATGTTTAAGCATTAAAAAATATTGACGCAGCTTTAAATAAGCAACAATCTGGCTAAACTGTCACCTTGTTTGTAGCCTCTCTAATTGCCCGTTTGTGTTTTAGCCTGATCAGACTGCACTGTGACAGAGCAACGATTCCCAAAAGTACCAAAATAAGACCCAGAATTTCCCCTTATTTTGTCTTCAAAATAGTGTTGTGTCTTGTCTTCATTTACTGTCCTCCATATGTCTCTTTTCCTTTTTCACTGAGTTTTTTTTTTAGCTTTTCTGCCTCTACAGCATTTCCTCCCTCTCTCCTCTTCACCACTATATTCTCATTACACTGGCCTCTCTCACACAGGCTTTGTCTGTCTCTCCTTCTCTCCAGGAGAAATGAGGTGAACAGGACTACTCTTCTTTCAGCCCAAGACGGCTCCTTATCCACCAAGGGCATAGTTGTGTGTGAATAATGTCTGAACTGAGGAGTAAATATCTTTCCATGACAAGTTGTTTGGATTGGTGCTCATGTGCAATCTGATTCTCTTATGTATCACGGCCTAGACTGCCTGACTGCTAGCCTTGCAGGAGAAAGGTTGCCCTGTCAGTGCCCCTGAAACATTGAGAAGGAAAAGAGCCTTTCAGGGTTGGCCCAGAAATGCAATGCTGCCAAAAATGTCACTTTGACTCCGAGCTTTTCTGATGAAACGCCTCACTGAGGCAATACATTTGATATGCTGCAGATTTTTTTTAAAATTTTTTTTTTTTTTTAAATGGTCCATTTAAGCATGTGGATCAATTTTGGGTTGAAATGACTGTGAGATTAAAGGCAAGAGATTGGTATCATGTTAATCCTGAAGAAAGACGGAATAACTTTACGCCAAACCGGGTTGAGATTAGCTTTAATTAATGTCACACACTGACCTTGCAGGGTGCTACTGCAAAAGTTGTTTGAGAGCTCATCAGGATTATTAAAATCAGCCTCTTGGTTTACCCCACAAATCTTACCGTCATAATCCATGCATTGTTTGCCTTGATACGGTGCGGGGTCTCTATGTGTTTATCATTCCATTCAGAGGTCTCTTATGTTTATCTAACACTAAACCAATCACACCGATCAGCAGAGGTAATCAACAGTGAAATCGCATCACTTACCTCGCTGGAATATGGATAAGCATTGATCCATAAAACTATTTGCAGAAGAGGCTTCGCTTTAAGGGCACAGAGAGGGCACAGCGCCACAAGCACCTCGTATCCTTTCTCAATCTCCTATTGTCATAAACATTCAAACACGGGGCTGAGTTTATAGGAGTTCTGTTTAATGGGGAGTCATCCGCCGCTGTAGCCCGTTGTGCCTTTATAAAAACAGCATGCATTTAAGGTGTTAGAGGCAGCCACCAGCCATGCCACTTAATTCCTTCCTATGGGCGCAGTCTATTGCTGGTTTAACTGCAGTGGGCTGTGCAGGAAAACACCCACGTACACAAAAACTTTTCAAGTGCGCTGACTGATTATCTAGCATACATTCGTGGGTCCGTTTAAAAAGGGGATTTCACATAGACTTGGAAAAAATGTGATTCATGCAGAGTTAGTGGGTTGGTGTTGGGTGTGCAGCGACATCATCCACTCTGCTCACACATTTAATGAAGTGAGCCACTTATATAACTTGAAGACACAAAATGCAAGTATATATCTCACCAGGAACAAAACCTTGATGTAAAGAATACACTTTAAGTTCCACTAATAAAATCCACGAACAGGGTGAATAAATCACAAGATCAAACAGCTTTTTCTTCCTCAGTGTTTCTTACATCAACTTTTCTCTTTTATGTCTGAATTCAAAGCTTTGCGAGAACTCCCACGTATGTCTGATTCTTAATGTCACCGTCCGCCCTCACGAAGAGATGTTCACATCCTGCAGCCTCAGCAGCAAATCTAACCACCTTAAGCTTTGGGATCTTTAATGTTGTTTCACATTGATCACTATTAAAGCCCTTGTTTAAGGAATCATTTGACTTTTCTTTTCCTTTTTTTTCCCCCTCAAGCTAAGACAAGACTAGAAAAGCATTTTTAATGATTTAAAGAGTAATTACTGAAGATGCATGTGATATTAACACAAAGCATCCTCTACCCATAAATTAGAAAATAAAATTGCTGATATGATAATATTTAAGAATTCACAGTTTCATTTGGGATTAAACACTGTGAGTGGCAGACAGAGATTCAACATAACACTTAAGGTGTTAGACTATTTCTAACGTGTAAAGAAAGTTTTTAGGCAATATTTTCTCTTTGGATGAGTTTATATATATATATATATATATATATATATATATATATATTTTTTTTTAACAAGAGGTGACATTGCTTTACCCAGGAGAAAAG
>JAPZDZ010000022.1:10443647-10458145 GCA_029783805.1 Acanthurus tennentii
AAACTAGGTGGAGCATTTTTACGGACTAAGTTAACATGAGTGGCACTTCATATAAGCATAAAAGTGGAGTGGCAAAGCGAAAAGAAAAGGAAAAAAGAGAGCAAGGAAAAGCCATGTTACAAAAACTGGACACATATTTTGTTTGTCGTACTGGAGATGAACCCAACTTTTTTGTTGGC
This sequence comes from Acanthurus tennentii, assembly GCA_029783805.1. NCBI lineage: Eukaryota > Metazoa > Chordata > Actinopteri > Acanthuriformes > Acanthuridae > Acanthurus > Acanthurus tennentii. The sequence goes on from JAPZDZ010000022.1 coordinate 10,443,827, forward strand.
AGCGATTCAGGCCCGCCAAAACTGCCAGCACAACCAGGGAGCCAGGTTAATCACAGGTGTTTTATTATTAGTGACCATGTAGCCTAATACTTTTGTTGTTCTCTCGGTTTGTTATACTTCACGTCCGCTTGATGGACTTCAAAATGACATAGCTTGTAAGCCTCAATGTTGCGGACGTGTGTATGTTGTAAAATGATGTTATCATGAGCTTTATCATTTGGGTTTAAAAGGCCCGGTCATTTGCCCCGCCCCAAGCCCGGCTCTGATTTGTTCAGCTAGTGCACATACACCACATCATTAATTAACATTGTTTTTTAGTTTGTTTAAAAATTTCATTTAACCAGTGTGTCTTTTTATTTTTTAAAGAGTAAGAAAAATACAAGGGAAAAAGACAGTAATGAATGCATGTGCTGTTTTATTAATCTTGCTTAGCATTCTTCAATGCTGCAAGTGATGTGTTCATTGATTTACTGAAGTTTTATTTAAATTACTTGTTTTTGTAAATAGAACTCTAATCTTGTGATTAAAGCTTTCTAAATAAATATTGCATTTAGTGACTGATAAATCCATAAATGTAGTCATATTAATTCAGGTTAGCCACGCCTACTTTAGGATCATCCGATACTTGATACAGATGTTTTAGTCATTTAAGCAGATGCAGATCCATAAGTATAGTGAACTTATTCATCCCTTATGAACACAAAGTTTTAACAGATTGCTCATTGGCAGACATTTCTATGTTTTATTCCTATCTTTGCTTTTCCCATAGGTTTGAAACCAAAAGAGCTCAGCTGGAAAAAAGATGATGCCATGTATTTCTATCAAATGGTGCAGTGGTTATCACTCTCACTTCACAGCAACAAAGTTCTAGAACTGAACTTTTCTGTTGGCTTGGGCCTTTACATGGGCAATTTGTTATTTTCTACCTGCGTTGGTTTCCATCAGGTCCTTCAGCTTCCTCCTCAGCCCTATAATATGCAAGTTAGGTTAACTGGCAGCGCTAAATTGCCCGCAGGTGTGAAAGTGAGTGTATATGGTTGTTTGCCTCTTTGTGTCAATAAACTGGCACCCTCTGTACTGTGTGTACCCATTCGCTCGTTCAGTGTGAGTTGGGATTATCTCCAATCCCCTGCAACACCAAAAAGGATATGTGGTTATAGATAAAGGTTGTGAGTTATCCCACCTTAACAGATCCAACAGATGGGTGAAAGAGATGTCAATCAAGTGCAGTTCATACATGCCCACACAGGCCTGAGAGGAGGTCTAATCATACAACATGAGTTAAAACACCTATGTGGGTGGATTATGGGTTGTGCAGGGGCTTTAGACTTGATTCTATTTTGGCGCACATGTTTTTTGGGCCAGAATGCTTCCCAGTATAAAGCATTTCTCTTCCTTTTAAACCATGCTTCACACCTCAGCTTTGGCATGACAAGTTGAAACAGGGCAAAAAGAAATCTCAATTTAAAACTAGGCTGTTGATAGATTCTGCACCACCTCTGATGCGTGCTGTGGTGTTAACCCTGTTATAAGGTTATCGGTGCATTCTTGCATAAAAGTGATAAATTGAAAGAGATTTTTTCTCCTTCCTGACCCGTCTACAGCTCCAAAACCTTCTTTAATACTTTTACATGAAATACGCTTTATATTTTGGAGAGAATAAATGATGAGTGATGCACTCAATATCAACTCTGCCTTCTTTTAAAAGCAATGGAAACACAGTGTTCTGTGGTAGTCTCCTTTGCCCTCTGCTCATACATTTGTTTCCTTTCTTAAATCAACATTTGACATTATACCAACACAAAATGAGTTCTTTATGAAATATTTTACAGGTGGCACAGTTGTAGTTACAGATCATAAGATATATATATCTTTGATATAAATAAGAAAATATCTTTATGAGTAACTAAAACAATAAAGAACACAATGAAACTACTGTGTCCTCATGCATGTTTAGAACTGAAACTCACCTCGGCCAAATCTGAAGATCTCCCAGCACTTCAAGTGCTTTCCACCCAGTGTTATGACAGATCATTAAGTCAGTGTAAGTAAACTCCTAAGGGGAAGCGTGTTCTGCCTCTATTTTGAAACAAACTCATTTTGGCCTATTTATTTGCTAACCTCCGACTTTTGTTCTCTCTTCTTCTTCGCCCCCTAGCTCGGTGACAGTTGTGCAGATGTGGGTAGACAGCTCTTTTTTTATATCGTAGATTTTATTCCCTGAAGGAGCAGAGGAAAACACAGCTCCCAACAACAATAACAAGCCTAATCGTGACCCTTCGAGTGGCCTCAGTGACACGGTGATGTACTCTGCGCAGAGGAAGTCACGTTGCTAATGGGGGGAATATTTAGGCTGTGGGACTGCCCAGAATCCACAGGGCTTTAAACTGAAATAAAACTTTGAGGAGAAAATAAATTTCTTTTGCCACTGTCAGGATTTTTAGTGGTAAGCTAAGGGGCAGTGTGTAATTTATTGCCTAAATGGGCCTCTGTTGGTGACTCATGACAGCTCTGACACAACTGATCACCTCCTGAGTTATAGTTTCCTATAATGACACAAACATTAAAGTCACATTTCCTCAACAGATATGACTAAGCAACTGTGACAAATAAGCAAGCTAATTATAGTGGAAACTAAAACGAAAAAGCCTAATCAAGGAATAATGCAGCATATCTTTAAAATATTCCACAATAAAACCAATTTACTTTTTGCTGTTTCAGCCTTAAATGTGTTGTCAAAAACCACCATTAAGCTCTTGGAAATAGATGCTGTGTTGAGGAGTTCTGGGGCTACTGAAAAACATTTTAGAAAGGAAGTTATTTTGAGTTTTGAAGCCAAAAAAGTCTGCAGAGTAAACATTAACGCATGGTCAGAGATCAGCAAACCCATCCAACCCCTGCAGATATAATATTGTCATTTTGTGCTATGGGACAGTAAAACCACCAAAAGACAAAACAGTTTTTGGATGGAAAACATGACTTTTGATTTCATCACGGTCATGTAGAGATAAGCAAGGGGTCGACAAAGGGCACTTCATTGCCCTGCATGTGCCTCAACAGTGTGCAAATGTCACCCTCCATGCCTGGGGGATTGTTAACGAAGCCCATAGTTAAAATATGAAACTGAAAGCTGTTACTGTTCACCCTCACCTCTCTTTACCTTTGTTCCCCTGCTGAGAGCAGCAGCAGTTTCAGAGAATGGTTCAATGACAAGTAAAAGCTCACAACTTCATACTGCTGCTGTGCTTTAACACTAACTCAGCCTCTGTGGAATCTGAAAGGCTCAGGCAGAGAATACAAAGCTGCACCTGAGCTGCTCTGCCAGCAGACAATGATGCAATTGATCCTAACGTTTTCAGATCTGCGCAGAGATTTGCATCGGAAAAACACCAAACCAGGCAAGTATAAAGTAAGGGGGTGGGTGTTTATCAAGCACACACAAAGTCTGTTTGCCTTTCTGACAAAGAATATGAGATACATGAAGACAAAAGAAATGTTTAAACACAGCTACGACAAAGGAAGATAAGATACGTGTATAATCCGAAATTGAATTTTCCTCCAAGCAGAGAAAGAGGATATTTGCAGAAGGTTTTCATTTTAATTTTACCTTATGAAAGTACAAGCTAGCATTCCCCAGACTCGAATCATTTCCTGTTTTAAAGGGAAAGTCTGGAAAGCCTCTTTGATGTCACTGACAACTTAGGAGTAATGAGGAGATTGCTTTTCTCACTGAAGCATGACGAATCAAGTGATCAGGGGTCAGTTTCTATCCTCAATCAGCAGTCGCTTGTCTTGGTGCCTGAAATGGACAGCAGATGCCACCAGCTGAATTCCAATGATTTGCAGGCCAATTAATCATTCTTCAAGAGGAAAATGAAAAGCAAAACAAAAGATCACAACTCTCAGCTTATCCTTGGCTCTGAGGAAAGTCTTACATGACAAGAGAAAATTAACAGGGCTTTTTATTAGAGTTATTGCATGACCCGATTTTGACTTATTTCATTAAAGTTCCTCTCAAGGCACTTTTTTGATAAAGTATGAAAAATCTGATGTGATTAATGTTTTGTTTTATGTGGCTAGCCCACATGAAAAAACATTAAAAGGGGGCTGGAGGGTCATTTTTTCTTTCTCCTTCATTGAGAAATACTGGATTCATCAATAACAGGCCTCATGCCTCACCCACCACATCTGCTTAGGCTTGGTTGACCAGAGTGCACAACAGATGGCTAACGATAGCATAGAGAAAAACATTGGAGAGCTTCAGTTATGCATGTCCACACATAAACATACAAACATTAAATCTTTAGCCCATGGCAAATTTTTTAGTATGGGACTGAGATGTAGAATTTGTTTGCAACAGGATCAGTGACAAGTAAATGTATCAGAATGATAAGTGCAGTTAGCATCCTGCATTTGTTTATCTTGTTCCCTAGCTTAGTAGCTCCAATAGCCAGTGACTGAAAAAAGTCTTAATGGTTGTACCAATGCAAACTCTTGCTTTTGCACTGACAAGTCCATTTTGCACTGGAGGTTTCAGGTGTCTTTGCCTGCAAGTGGCTTTAGAATTTGTGACATGCCAAATCCAGCTTGCCTGTGTTTGAATCTCTGATTTAAAGGAAGTGCACAGACATCTTTCACTGGAGGATTGTGAAAACCCCTCTCCAGTGACAAAGTTTGCACAGATACAAGTCAGTGGAGTCAATGTCTGACATTTTAAGGGAGATAAACATCACAAAAACAGTGGGGTTGAGTTGTCTGTAAGTGAATATACACAAACTACAATTCCATAAATTTAAATAAAGCTGCAATAATAGGTCAGTTTAGGGACAGAGGAGCAGTATTTACATATAATAAACTTTTTAAGTCTTCTGTCTGCTGTTTGTTGGGGCCAGACTGAAAATTGTGTGCTTATCCAAGCTTTTTTACTTAAAACAGCTACCTGCTGCAGCAGGAAATAAGACTTTTAGGATTATTAAGCCTCTTAATTTTGAGTATGGATCCTAAATCCAAAAACAGAGCTGAAGGAGAATGCAGTCTGGTGATAATTTTCTGTATGCTCTTTTCTATGGGGAACATTTTTTGCAATACATATACTCACTTGAGCCACGGTTAATGTGAAAATACCAATGAGATCAGCATTAAGAAACTTTGGATGGTTTAAAGTTTGAATTTAAACTTTACAGCTCCGAAAAAGCAGCACTTCAATGAATTGAACTCTTGACTATGTAATACAGAATCCCATTAGAACTAATACTCAGGTTATATATTTTTTAAGCAAACCAGACTTTATTAAAATGGATTCACTGAGCTGCATATCCTAAATGGATGACCAAATGGAACTTTAAAGTCAATTGTCTCAAACAAAATGTTTCTAAATGTCAATCAGCACGACTACTGCCAATGAAAATAGCAAATTTAGGAAAATTGCCCCTTTAGATCCATTGGGATAATGATGACATCCACCTTCGAGAGCCTCCAGCAGATGTATTATAGTGGATTATTCTCAGTGAGAGTACAGCAAAAAGAGGGCACAAGAAGAACTTGCCATTAACTTGAGGTTACCAGAACAACATTCTGGTTAGTCAACAGAGCAGAAAACAACAAGCACTCGTCGCACAGCTGAGCTTCTTTATCACAACCTCCCAGCAGCTTGTGGAAGAAACTCTGTACTGACTCGTGCTCTGTGCTGTATGCCAATGTTGTGCAAAGTATGAAGACTAAGACAGTGAAATTACCAGGTTGAGAAACCAGTTATTTCCCATTTCAACAGGCAAAAAACAATTATTCTGTATAATAATCTTTTCCTGTTCCTGATGTATTATTTTAGCTATAATACTTTGATAAAGCCAATGAGCTTTGGCTATTGTCCTGCACAGTCAGTAAGTTGCTAATAATATTAAAGGTGAAATAATAATGAGGTCATTATTAGCTGAATCACATTACCCTCTAACTTTGTGCCTTTGCATTCATGATCCTGTGCTCCAGTGCAATAAAACACAAATGTCATTCAGTCACACTTTGATTCATTGTTTCAATTAACTGCTGCTTTTATACTTCTCAAGATCATGTTATTTGGTAGCCTTAGTACACACAGACACAAAAAAAATGCTTTAAAGAAATGCTTAAAGTTAATTTACATTTAAATTGAAACAACACTGCCAGAGTAGAGTATATTTGAGCAATGTGAATTCCTAAAAGTACAAAAGAAAATGCCCACATAGCTAAACATTTGTTAATATGCCACATAAATCCTGTGATTCTGTGATTTTTGTGTTTGCGAAAAAAAAGGGTAGAGTCGATGCAAAATCTTTGCCATAAAAATAACAACCATTCTGATCCTGTCATAATAAAAATTAAAGGGTTTGATGATAAAATCAAACATATTTCTGTTGTGTGTTTACAGCTTATTTATGCTTCGTCCGAATTCCCCAAAAATGAGCTATGTATGTTTAACTTAGAATAAGGACCATGCCACACAATCAGGTGCTGGATGATCACTGCAGGTTTGTGCTTGGTCGGGGATTGCAAACAGAGAAGGGTTGCTCAGCTTTGCTCACTCTGATGGGCCAGCTGATTGGTCTCCACAGTTTGACATTGAGTCGCATTTCTACAAAAAGCTGACTTTGTTTCGACCTTGCTGTTGCAGGTGTTTTTTAGCGCAGTGCCTGGTTTGGCCCTGAGAAACATACAAATGGAAAATTTTTTAACGTCATCTTAGGTGTTGCTACCTCACCCTCATCCACTGTAAGCTTGTGATCCTGAACTCCTTACTGAATACTGAATCTGTAGTAAAATTTGCTTCGGAATTTTTATGAATAAATCCTAATGTTCCTGTGCCAACGTGTATTTTTGTACCTCCAAGAATTGTCGTTATGTCTTGCCTAAGAGTCATTGAGCGAAACCCCTTCACATTCATTGCACTCGGGGAATTATTTGGCTGATTTAAAATCCCAAGCAGTCAGAATTTGGGTCAAACTTTTACTGATACATTTTTCTCGAATACTTCCCGTGCCTCCCACTTCCTTTCTAAATGGATTGAACCGACCTGTCGGGTAACAATTAATCAGTCAGTTCCTGTGCACAATCCACATTTGTTAATAATGTCAAGAACTCAATCCCGTCTTTCTCTGGGCACTAATGCTGCACATACTCAGAGGAAATCAATGCACTGTGGTTTAATAACTCACACAGAGGAATCGGTTCAAAAGAGCAGAATGTCAGTGCTCAATCTCTTCTGTGTGTCCATTGTGTAAAATGCTTGTGAGGAAGTTAATAAAGTTTAAAGTTCAGTGTTTATGTAGGCAGTTACAATTGATTTATATTTAGCCTGATTTAGCCTGATATATTGCCTGATTTGAGATCAGATTTCAGTCCTGGTTTTGATTTTAGTACAATGTCATGTAGAAAAACCACACCATACCGTACTTCAGCACATTTGATTCTCGTCATCTTTTATTTTAACTTCCATGGAAAAACAACCATTTTACATGACACAATATTAAATACATATCCATGTTATATAAGGTCACTTATTCAATCGTTTAAAAGAACATTTACAATTTTCTTGACAAGTGACCTTTTACTGATTTTTCTCTCTTTAGCAAAGACTTACGTAGCATGTTGCTTTTATCTTTTTGCAGAAAGTCTGACGGAGGTGGTTGGGGTTGATGGTTGACATCAGTTGACATCAGTACCTGAAGGCAGTGTCCTGCCGCCTGTCTTTTGCCCTGAAGGTTAAACCATGTGATCTCTAAATCAGAAAACAAATAAATTATTTTGTGTTCTAGCTATGAGGACTTGCTACTCTGTGCTACTGTAAAATGAATCTAGACGAGACTTTAGAGGATGATGCATCTCAGTTCTGATTGGTGCAAAGGGCTCAAAGCCCATAATTTCTCCAGAGCTCCAAGCTCAGTGATCTGTAAATGGTGGCAGGAAAGGACTCTCCAGCATTTGGCAGCCCAGTTGTCATTTCTTGTTGAGTTTTGTAACAACTTTCCATAATGGAGAGAAGTGGTTTGAGAGGAGTGAGAAATGAAGTGAAAAGTGAGGAACGCAGTTAATAAGAGGATACAGAGAGGACTCAATGATGCCTGAAGTCTTACACAACATTTATTTGAGCAATTGAAGGCACTGATTCCTCCTGATCAACAGCAAGGTTCAAAACCAAACACTGCTACCAGTTAAGACTGCCCAAAATGATCAAATTTGTGCTCACAAAGAGAGAAGCAGTAGAGTTTTTTTTCTTTTTGTCTGATGATTGAATGACCCCTGTCGGTGTCTCTGTGGGGATCTGAAACAAACTGTTGAATGCATGGCAGGTAGAAAAGAGAGCGTGTAGATGTGTGAGAGGTGAAAAAGGTAATACTTTCCTGATAATAACAAATCTGACTCATGACACCTCCATTCATTTATGAGCTTGACGTTTGATGGGGTTTGATTTGATGTGACTCATCTTGCTGGAGCTGGAGACAGCAGGATGGGAATGAAAAGTCGATATACCAGCTATTAGTACCGAAGAGAGGATATTTTGTGGGAGATTAACTGTGATTGGGTCTCTGTTGGTGGGAAGGCTTTTTTTTCTTAAACAATAATTCATGGTAGTTGATTTCCAGACTTTTCGAGTTATGTGTGGCATCAAGCGTAACAGCACCGCGTTTAAAGTTTGTAATGACTTACATGGACGATCGTCTTGTTTATCATTTCTGTATTAGGGTCCATCAAAACAGAAGAAGAAGAAACAGCACAATAACAGCAACACTGCATTAAAAAAGCCATGTTGATTGAACACTTTGGATGCTGGGTTGCTTGGGATGACATATATATATATATATATATATCTATATGTATATATGTCTTAACATGTTTTTGCCTTGATCTGTGCTGCATCTCTATACGGCCTGTAGTCTTTATAAGGGCCCAGTACAGGTACCCGCCTCCTCTGCAGTGAGTCATCGACTCTGCGCCTGCTTTCAACTATTGACATAAACACACTTACACAATTCAAAAATGAACAGTTATGATGACAAGCAGCATGGGCAACAAAGAACAATATGAATAACACTTAAGATAATAATGCCTTTATTTGACTGGCAACACTCTATTAAGCTATCAGTCACTTTATCACTTTACATCATGGCTGTTAATTCCTCATTTCATCATTTTCTTCTATTTGGCTGCTGTTAACTCTAATTTCCTTCAAGATTCAAGATTATTTAATCAGCATTTTTTACAGCCAAGATTGTTAAATGAAATGCAGTTGTGAGGAGAATCAGGTTGCTCTGTCTCCTTGTGCTCCTCATGGCATTTGCAAGAATCAATAATCAGAGCCTGTAGATTGTTTAGTCTCATTCTCACGTTGTCAAATGCTAAAGCTTTGAGTCCAGTGGTCAATCCAAAGCCTCTGCATTTGACCTCAACACTAAACTTTGTCCAGTGCACCTTCAAGATCAGCTGAATAATTTACTTCCCCCCTTTACTTCTCCCCTTTGGTCAAATGGCTACAAATTAAAGACATATCTATCAAAATTGATGCTGAATAATAAATGTTAGCATTTTTGGTATTTAAGTGTTAACAAATTCTTATCATTTGATATTATGTTAATATTTATACTTATTGCTTTTTTATTTGTATCATTTAATAAACAAAAGCCACTTTACAAATAAAATTGTTATGGTCTTATTATCATCATTGGTAGTGGAGTTTCTATTATGACACTCTCTGGGAAGCCAGCAAACACCTGCAGCTCGGTGTAAGTTGGCAAGTCGTGCATTTAATCAATAAAATGCACATTGTGGAGGCTCTGCAGGTGTTCTCAGAATATTTTATCATATGCACACCATGTTTTTGAAATAATTGTTTTCCAAACAAATGTGGTCTGCTACACTGAAGACACACAGCTAGAGAGGTTACAAATAGCAATACATCATAAAGCTTTACAGTGAACACAGTATTTCTTGCCAATTTAGTGCTAAAACAGGCTTCTGTGCCTGCAAAAAAGCATCATAATTTCCTTTGGTTACAAGGTGAACACTAATTTAATGTCACATTTACTGTGTTTCCAAAGGATCAGTAGTTCTCGTATGTAACTACAAGTATTCTATGTTTATTAGTCCAGTGACTGAATAAGTTGCTTTATACTTGAGATTTGAGTTTGTTTTTTTCACTCTATTCAGGTTAAAATAAATCTGTGATGTGTTTGTGTATTAGGTGGGCCCGGTAAATGTTTGTCTGGTCTGAAACCCTTTCGACATAATGTAAGTGCGGTTGCTGATCACGTAAGTGATGCCAAGTTCTATTTTTCTGTGCCATTTGAAAATTGCTTGTGATGACAAGTCTAATACTTATTAAATGAATTTGTACTTGAACTTAAATGACAGATTGTTCAATACACAGCGCCTCCAGGTGTAAGTATAGATTTTTTTTCAACTCTAGCTGTTAACTTTTTTCCACTTCACTGGCAAAAGGTCCCCACTTTTATTAAAACTGATTATTGTAAATAAGAAGGTGAAACACTCAACTGGTGGTAGACATAAACAGCAAGAGGCTCTATTATATAAAACCTAATACACCCTGTGTTTCATGCTGACTTTTTCTAAATCACATTATGCTTAACTGCATGTAAAATTAAAAGAAAAACCTCTGAGCAGGCAGTTAAAAAACACAAACAATTGCTCAAATACATCCAAAAGGGAGCCTGGCAGCATTTGAACTGACACCCTACTTTCCTTCACTCAGCAGGTTTGCCTCATTTGAATGAGACAAGCTTGTGTTTCGTGCCAGTCAGGGTCCATTATTGTGACAGCGCTGCCTGAAAAGACTTCAAATTTGAACAAGAGACTTTTAACTAAACAACAGTTATTTGCAAAGCATCATGTGGAAGATGTCGGGGGTGGACACAACATCACGTCCACCTGTCCAAGCTAATGCAATTCAACACATCTCTGTGACAAATGGTACCTTTTATGAATTTTGTAATGTTTATTTTTCGTGAAGACAATGCTGATTTGAGTCACTTGTTATTTTGAAGGCCAGGATTTCAGTGCTGTTTTACTTGACTGTATTCTCTAAATGTGTGGATGTGCTACATAGCTTGTGAAGATAAGAAAACATGCTGACATGTTGGAAAAAGTATTCAAATACTCGGTACTTTGTACCAGGACTGAGAGTCTCCAGCTACAGTGACAGTTCTGCAAGGCTCTGTTGCATTCCTGTCTAATTGATCCAAAAACCACTGACGTCAGACTCCATACTTTCAGGGATGGAAATAGTGCTCAGTTCTGACAGTGACAGTGTCTTCTACTGGAGTAAATACTAAAAAAGTGTCAAGAAGATCATTATTGGCACTTACTACTCAATAAGCTATATATTATCTTTTACATTGATACAATCATTCTTGCTGAAGGGAAAACACATTTTTATGAAGTTTTTGGGATCTGGCCTTGTATGTTAACAAAACACTTCATATACATACAGCACAACAAATGAAGTTGATCCAGGCTGTTTAAATTAAATATTTCAGGCTGGAATAAAGAGTAAGGGCAAGATTTAACTGGATGTTTTCCATGTTCTTACTATTTTGCCACCATTGCGTGAACTTAAAATTCAACAAAACTGTGCTTTGAGCTTAATGCTGTCTGTATTCTCACATGCTTACAATGACAAAGGGAATACAACTTGCCATAACTTCCTTTTTATCTGCAGTGGTGGCTGTTTAACAATGAAATAGATAAATCTTATGATCCCACGCTAGTTCATAACATCGGCGTCTTTTCTTTTCATTGTTTTGACAGAGAGCTCTGGTGGCAGAAAATACATATTGTGCATCTGATTTAAGCATAATTGTAAATGCACTGTAATTGACTTTAAAGTCACTGTGCAGCACAGGGAAGATTTAGAAAAACATATAATGTAAGCAGGCTTGGTAAACTATCAGGTAGATTGTTGGTGCTGTGTGTGCAGCTGTGTTTTCCTTGCTTTGACATGCTGCATGGTTCCCTTGAGAATCAAATTCTTTCAGCCACATATTCTATTTTCTATGTTTTCATGAGTCTTTTCACGACAGTCTGCTTATCTCTCGGAAGTGTTGTTGTTTATGTGACATGTTTACCCCGTCTGAGAACTGTGAGTCATCAGTGTCTCACTGTTCAATTAAACAGGAACCTAATTAGTGCCTGAAATCCAATTTGCCGTAGACTGATTCATGACCCACTGACCTGAGCACCGATTTTAAGACACACACTCGTTTTGTTTTCCTTAGCAGCACACCCTGAATGGAATTCTAAACTTTCACTCACCAAACAATCATTATGTTCAGACAACATTATCATCTCTATGTTAAAAATTATTTTTGTTCCTTTATTGTAAACATGATTTGACACCTTTATTTGCTCCTGAAAAGAAAATAGAAAGGAAGAAATATTTAAATTACTTTTACGATAATGAATCCATGATGAGTTGCTTCATATCCACAGTGACTTCGCATCCACATTTAATACACCGGTGTTTCCAATGAAACATCTGTGTCCTTTGTACTGAGATTTTTCTTCTCAGTTATTTTGAGTTGTTGTTAATTGACTCAATCAGGACGATCTCCCTAAGGTGATCTGGGAGTCACAGTGACCAACCAGAGACAACAATGTCTTTTATTGGCGCTTGTTGAAGGTTTGGTTTTCGTCTCAGTGTCCTGTAGCTGGCAGACTGGCAGGTTATTTTATAGTTGTTTAACCCTTTTACCAAGCAAGAATGCTGATATTGGATATTTGATTTCAGAATTCTGTCATTGAAGGTTAGGAATAGTTCTCACCGAATGCCTTTCAATGCTTTCAAAATTCTTGCTTTGAACGCTATCTGCACATTACAACTACACAATGGTTACGGAGGCATGTACACAGGCATGTAAGATATGGCAACCATCTTCGTTTGAACATTTAACATAACATAAGATAAAAAAGAACAGACAGAATGTGGAGAAGTGAAAGTACTGAAATTATGTCCAAGATGTCTGTGTATTGTGTTGCAGAGATATTCCGAAGAAGCACTCAGTACCTGAAGAGGTAATAGTCCAGTAGCACCCTGTAGTTTTAGCTGTGCCCTAAAACAAAATGAACTTAAAAATGACAAGAAAAAAAATATTCTTACAACTATTTTCCTTGTTAAACAGAAAAATACAACCGTTCACCCTTTGAGCTCAACTTTCTTTCCTTTACCACACTGACGGCTGCTCTGGCCATGTGAGCAGTGCACATGCAGGGAGGTATTGCTTTTCAGTTTGGCAGCCATGTTAACACATTTGAGCAGCCACACAGCCTGTGTGAGAGGCATGGGCCCACGCATGGCTGTGGCTGAGCATCATCCAGAGATTCTAGGTCTTGTCTATTTATTCTGTGTGACGTACACAGCTCTCAGAAAAAGAAAGAAAAAGAGAGAAAAACAGTGAAAGTTTCAACGTCTCTATCTCTGGGATATGTCACATTACCTGCCATGGCCATCTGTGACACCACAGGCGCACGGGCCTCAGCAGTTCAGCAAATAACATACGCATGCACTGCTGACACAGCCAGCAAGTCCCGGCCATAAGACAAATTTAACTGTTGTAAAGTCATCATAACACACTTTGTTACCATGCAAAATTGTTGACTACTCCTTGGGATGCTGAGCTGAGTCATGTAGATAATTTTTTTTCGGTGGGGGTGGAAGGTCCCTGGGGTTTGACATGGAGGTTGCAGCATCCAAAGCAATGCAGTGAAGGTGAATTGTAGCAAAAACTACATCCTCAATACTGTGGAAAATTCAGAAAAAAACAACAGTTAAAAGGATCAGTTCACTGGTTAAAAGCCTTCATTAAAATAATTTATCTTAACTGACCCTTAAATATGTTCATGGTTGTCTGGACAATTTGTTTTGTGACATGGATGCACACACATCAAAAATCAAAGCGACTGAGTTAATCTGAACAGCCATTGACTGAAAGGTAGGACCGTCCTGAAAAGCCCAAGAGAGTGTGTGTTGTGTATGTGTTGCTGTAGCTCAGGGCACAGAGCAGCAGTGACAGCTGTGCTGTACAGTACATCCGTGATGACTGCCAGGTGCTGCAGGGTCGCTGTGAAAACAACAATCAATACTGCAGCCGTTACATGTCACTGGTGGGACGCATGCACACACACACACACACACACACACACACGCATGTATGAAAGCATGTGATTTTTCCCACCATGCATCTTATACGAGCCAGTATCACCCTCCTCCTACTGGTTCTTTCTCCCTTCCTGTCTCTCCTTCCACTTATTCTCTCACTACACGTTATTTCCCTTCAC
>JAPZDZ010000022.1:10467469-10477931 GCA_029783805.1 Acanthurus tennentii
CAGTCAATAACATATTGTAAGCACTAGTTTATAGTTTTTATTTTTTTACTTGAACCACACTGAAACTTGACACCCAAGCAGGGCTATAATGAAAACAGCCATTTAACCCTTTTATATCAGATCCCTGGTTATAGAAAAATAAGGGAAAAAACCTGAAGTTGAGCCACAAAAACTATGGTGGTGTATCTCTACAGTGTATGTATGTTACAATGTAAGCTTTCCTATTAAATTAATTTTTTTTCTTCTATCTCTACTTTCTTTGCAACGTGAGTTTTGACAACAATGTCTGGGAAACTGTGAAGAAGCTGTGCAGTCAGCGACATTAATGGACAACTTCAACTTACTAAGCAAACCAGAGTAGAATAACACAAGCCTTTACTTTATAAAGAGTGCTCATGTCTGAGACCACTTTACATTGATTTTTTTTTCTTTTTGGCAAGCCAAGAACTGAGAAGAACTATGATGAACTAAGATGTTCTCCAGAATATAAATAAAGAGGACTATGTTGCCAATAACAAGTTAGTTCTAGCATGAGTTAGTTGGTATGTTAGTGGTTAACGTTAGCACACATGTATTACAAAGTGACATTTCTTCATGTGAAATATGGTCACAGTTTGAGTTTTATGTTATTTCTCTGTTCCTACTTTCTATCCTGCCTATTGCTTAACAAACATGTAAAATTTTAAATATTTTAAATAAAGATTCACATCCAATTTAAGATACTTTCATCAGCAACTGAAGGCTACTGTCTAACAATGTCAGTCCAACTATCCATGTTGCTGTCACAGTGAGTGAGTGTCTGCTGACAAAACACCTGCTAAGATATCAGCGTACACAAACCAATCACCACATTCATCTATATTGTGCACCTATTTAATGACATATGTGGACAAAAATACAAAAGCATTCATTGAAGCATTTTTTTTTAACCCTGTTATTACTACCTTCATAAGTTCCCTCTTCTTCCACTGGTCAACACAATATCAAACGCTCAGGCAAAAGTGCAGTGTATATACAGAAGGACCCCCCCCCAGGAGAGATGACAGACTATGCGGCACAGTGCATTATACTCTCTGATTAGGTTAGACCGCTGACTACAGGAGACGGTTAGTTTTTAGCAGGGCTTCAGCATCGCCTGCCCAGCTGCACATTTATTTGAATAAGTCAACACCACTGAGAGGCACACAATGCTCACTAGCAAACACCATAGAAGAGTGATAATGAAAGTAAAACAGTGGCAGATTATTCTTGTAAATTGTGTCTGATCCAACCGGTGCCTCCTCTACCAGCACTCCCCACTCCCTCGCTCATCAAGACTAATGTAATGTACCAAGCAGGGTGGAACACAACCTGTCTCCAGATTGTTAGTGCTGTTCTCTGCAGTGTGGATAAATACCTCCCGCTACTTCTCAGAGGAAGGCAGAGAGATTTGAGCTGCATTGCTTTGACAACGGCATAGATGCACAAAGAGAGGCAGCGTGTTCCACGTCTTTGTCACCAGGTGTTTAAGAGCAAAGACGTAGGTATTTAAAGCCCCATTAAATAACCACTCTGACTATACTTGAGTGTTTGTCTATAATCACCTTTTTTTATTGTTTAAAAAAATGGGGGGAAAGGAAAGGTCTGTTAAATGGTGAACAGTGAGCTCGTTCTTTAACATAAGGAAGAGGTAATAGATTGAAGGTTCCGAATCTGGTGTGTTCAGATTCACCATCCTGGTTGAGTGCACAAGGGCTTATGTTGTCCATGTTCACAGACAGTCTGATTTGCATTTCCAATCACCTGGAAAGGAAACACCAGGGAGTTGTTAACGTCGAACATGATGCATAATCACTCAAACAGTTGAAATGTACATGCATGTAACAAGAGCTGTTGAACTCAATTCCTTCTACCACAGGCCAAAAAATTAAAAATTAACTACTGTATAATAAATGCTGTGAATCCGGGGGGCACAAAGCTCATTTGGACAGGCATTGCCCACCTATCCCCACTCACCCCTAATCCCCCCTTGCTGCCATCTCTGTGGACCATCTTGCCCCGCTGGCCTATGCACTAATAAATAAGAAATGGTAATATTCGAGTGGAGTGTCACTCTTTTTCTGCTGAAAAAAACAGGTTTTTCTGCTGCTTTTATTATGATTCAATTTATTAGATGGCAACTGCATTAAAAAAACAGCAATTTATGTGATTTTTTTTTGCATTCCATTTCTCACTTGGCAAACTGTGATATCTAACACAATTGTAGTCAATGAAGTTTGACTTTGTGCACACAGTAAGTGGCACTTTTTTCCAACTGTTTCATTGTATCACTACCAATGCTGGAACATAGTGCTGAAAATTAACTCGTATTGCTGCAGAATCACAAATTGCAAATTTCTGCAGTACGGGAGAAAACTTCCAATGAGAGATCTCCCCTGTAATGTTTATTTCAAAATAGATTTCTTTAACAATATTGTGTTAGCAACTTTAGACAAATAGGACAAATATGTATTATTATTCGGGTAAAAATCTTGTAAATATTAGCTGCGTGTTTTTTAAATTGTTATATATTGCCAAATGCTCAAACGTACAAACAACAAAGCTTCCACATAAAGCAGCGGTTGGGGAACTTGTTTCGTGTTGAGGGCCATTTCAATTTTTATGCCGTCCTTTGAGAGCCATACTGAATTATTGAACACATATATCACACTAACCTCTAATGCGATGACTGGAACTGCCTCTCTTTGGCAAGGTGCCTGATGTCAGATGGTATTGATGATGATGCTACCGGTAGCTGGTGCTCCGGATTAGGGTCAGTCAGTCTTGAGCGGAGCCGATTCTTTCCAAGTCAGTTTTAAAGAAAGAAGCGTTAAAAGTTGTCCCAAACGTGCAAATGTCAGTACATGTCTCCTCAGAATGAGACAATCCTCAGAATGTACACATAGTTTATAGAACACATGCAGAGGGAGGCTGTTGTACTGACCTTTGAACTTGTTGCTGCTTTTCAGCTCAATGATTTTTCTGTTGTTGGTTGTCAGACACATCAGTCAACAAATCTTCACCTTTTGACTTCCGAGGTAGACAGTTCTTCCCTCATATCAAACTCAGCAGTGATTTCATACACAAAAAATGGCTGGTTGGATGGTATTCGTTTGCCCATCTTAGTATTACAAGTGAGAGGGAAAGACTGGACATCACTTCCAGTACTCTTTAATGTTTTTTTAACACCTTATGCTATATTGGAAATGCATACTGTGAGTGTTCCCTGCAAGAAAAACTCTCTATCCATTGCTGGCAGCTTTGCAATAAAAAAAGGCACTCATTCACAAAGTCTCCCTCTGAATGAGGTTGTAGCTTCTTAGCAATTAGCTTACTACTCACAAAGCTTGCCCGCATATTGTTGTCTCTGTCAGAATTTGATCTTGTGAAAGCTGGATGTGGCATGTAGATGTAATGACACTTGGGATGTGTCCTTTTTCATCACTTCAAGGCACAATGGTTTGGCCTTGGCTTTAACCAAAAAATGATAATTTGTCCTTTTTCTCAGTAGGCGTCGCATCTCAGATCTGCTTATATTTGTGTCGTTTTTACTCTGACCCTGACCAGGACAGAAACACAAGGTAACACCAAGAAGGACATGTTCTTCTACTATTTACTGTTATTTTCTTGAATCACAGGAAAAAATAATTGTTGTCTAGAGATTCTTTATGTATTTCTGAGTTACTTTTTTTCTTGTGTCTGTATTTCCTCATGGGATGGATCAAACTCTCGTGGGCTGCATACGGCCTGGAGGCCTGACATTCCCTGCACCTGACATAAAGGCCAGCCCTGAATCTGGGCTACCTCTGTGACTCTCCAGCTTATCACTATTAGTTTTCTGCTACCTTAGAAAAGTCATGTTGCCAGTCTGACAGCAATTATCAGACACAGTGGTGTTGCTTCTGAAAGTTGCACTCACTCAGCACCCATGGGTGTCCTAGTTAGATTTTCCAGTTTTCGGGTTTTACACAGGTTTTGTCACATAAAAGCAGACAAAGTATTTCAGAAAATCTGAAAGATAACGAAAAATTGTAAAGAAAATAGGTTTATTCCTTATGTTTTGATACATAGAAAGCCTTATATGGTTTTTTTTTATTATTATTTTTCACAATGCACCAGTCTTGGTAATGGTCCTGGAGAGGTTGAATGTGTGCTGTGTATCTGTGGATGAATGTGTGAGAGTGTGAGCGAGTGTGCATGAGAGAGCGAAATCACAGGTGTGGATGTGAGGAATGAAAGGGATCCAGTCTGATAATGGATCGAGAATGACACCTCGACTCCCTAGAGAGCCTGTCACAATGGCTGTTTTATACTCAGAAATACACCTACACACATACGCACGCGCACACACACATCCACTGCTACCCTCGCTCACTGCCAATGTATTGAGCACTGGAAGGAAGTCATTAAAACGGCAATCAGTGTCGCTTAATTACTAGGCATTGCAGAAAGATATTTGGTCTGGGGGGCCAAGGGACAATTCTTAAACGTTCAGCTCCTTTCCAGTCAATTATGTGGGCTGAGTGTTAAAGACTCGCTCTTCCATTTTCATTCTGTTCAAAAAACAGACCTAATGAAAATGCCAGCATATCCAAAAGCCAAGGCCTTGTTAGAAGTCCAAATACAATCAACAAGGGACTCTAACTTTAATTTGTGTCAGACTTTGCTTTAATCTCCTCCCACAATTACCATCAACAATAGTCGAGTCCTCTAAATGAGTATAAGCACTGCTCTGCTTCATATGGTAAAGATACCCCTGCTCAATACATGCAATGAATATAGCATTCTTGCTGAAGAAGAGAAGTCTTGACTTCACTTGCAATTCAATGAGCCAATTTGATGGAATATGGCCTGAGGGAGAGCTGCATAATTAGCAGACATGTCTTAAAAACGAGGAGTCTGCAGCGTTGCCTCTGTCTCTGTTTTACTCTCTATAGCTTACTGATAAACAGAAACTCTCTTTAAATGGCCATAAAGAAGCATATATATATATATATATATATATGTTCTTTCAGGGACAGCATGCATGCATGCAGTCAAGGACACGCTCGCATAGAAACTGTGTCCGTGTCTCTATATCACATTCTCACACTGCATCAACAGGCACAGCAGGAAGTGTGCCCATCCACACAGTAACCGTATCCTGATTAGTGGTGGCAGTTTCTGTGAGTGCCAGAAAAGACAGCTTGGAGGGCTTGTTTGGAATAAATGCCCCTCTCCAGGAGCAGAGGTTAAAAACCCATTCAGATAGTCACGAGTACACTCACAGTGAATATTCTTCCCCGACTGAGGAGATTTACCTCAGGCATCAAGAACGGAAGGAAAGGGTGACCCCCATTATTGTAAGTATCAACATTTTAAAAGCCAATCAAGCAAATCAAGAGGTGTTATTAGTGTGTTTATCTTTAGAATCAAAAACCCTTCTCACAGTGTTTTCTGACCTTTTTCATTTGATGTAGCGGTGTGTTTATTAGAGTGAATTCGAACTATTCTTTAACACAAGTAATTATATAAAATTGGATATTCTTATGGCAATATTCGACTATCATTGTTTTTAAAGTTCCCTGAGTGGTGAAAACATTTCATCCATTAATCCAAATGTGGTGGTTGATATTGATATCATGGTGAGCTGCCTATGCTGCCTATGCTAGTATTGGATGTTTAATTAGGCCATAAATGTTCTCTGGTTTAGTCAACAGACAGGAATCCAATCCAATCTTCACTCTTAAATCCAATCAATAGATCCAATCATTTATCATCTTTGACTAGTTTTTTCTCCATTTTCCCATGACTTTTACCAAACTATTTAACCATTTATCAGTGGTAACCTATTGCACCTTCTATTTCAGTTAAGCTTCCATCACTGACTATTTAATCTTCTATTGCTAAAAGCAATAGAAACACAACACTAAGAGATAATTGTAGACTCCTGTTTACTTGAAAACTAGTTTTTAATGCTCTCTCAATCCCAACCTGTAGAGTTCCAGGATTACAGCTGACTAAGTACGAGGCTACATCGTTTTTTAGGTCAAATTGTAATTCCTGTTTTGTTCAGTTAATTGGCTTGTTCTACAGTCTTTCCAAATACCACCTGGCAGTTTAAGAAGATCCCCTGGAGTACAGCTGCCCCTGGTTAAAAGTGACTGCTTTACAGCACCATGGCTGTAGAATAAAGATTTGATTTATTGCCTCAAAAGTCACACTTTTTGAGAAAATCTTGAACCAAGGAGACCTCAAAACAGCTTTGAACCTCTCGGTTCAGCCTCTTGGATTCGGCTTTGGTGCCTGTTGTGTTTTGAGTGGTGTTGTTAGAAGTAGCCTTTTCTCATCGGGCTTTTTCTTTCAGCTTGTTTACTCTCTTTTTAGTTGCTTCGGATTAGAATGAGCACCAGCCGGCCCCTGTCTGTTCCCTGCATGAAGTCGTTTTCACAAAAACTCCAGCATCTCAGCATCTGAACTCCTCTGGAGATGAATACATGAATGTCCAAACACCCTCTTCCAAAAATGCTGGGAGTCAGCTCTGTTTTCTTGCACATTAGGCAAGGTCAAGGTGTACTCTCATGAGGGGGGATGAATCCCAAAACTTCATGAAACTCAACAAAAACGCTAATAGGGCCGTAGCTCACCCAAGGAGACTAGGAGCTTCAAAATAAAAAAAAACTGATAAACGCCTATCAAGAAGTTGTTGAATTATTTACCACCTCTACTCTGCTGTCAATTTGTTCCTGCCATTTGTTTTTTTTTTGTAGATGAATTCTGTTTGAGCCGCAGATGAGATTCAGACGAATGGCCCAAAATATAGGAAGAGGAGGATTATGCCTTTCTTTTGTTTGACTGGGAGTTTTGTGCAACATTACCAAAGCCCCTCAGCAAATAGAACTGTCTCCCATTGAGAAATTGGCAAACAGTGTAGGCTTCACAAGATTTAATTACGCCTAATTGTATCCGTTTCAGTGTGGTCCCATCAATCAGCCTGAGCCGTTTTCAGTCTCTTATGCATATTTAAATAGAAAGAATCATGATTCTTTGATAATAATGAGAGAATGGGAGGAGAAAGAAAAGAATTGACGCTTATAGAAGATGTTGCAGCTTCTAAACTCAACATACCAAGGCAGTCTTAGCTGGTGAGTGCACTATTGATGTTGTTTTGTTTGATCACTCGCTGCCATCACGAGGATTCTGTATGATGCAACCACCGAGAAAGCAGATGACGTTCCAGCCTGTGGTTTTGAAAGAGTGGCACACCAGCAGCAACAAATGTCACGGCATCTGCCCTCCAGACTGTTATCTGCAAACCTGTCTCACAGCCCCTGCTCTCCACGCGCCTCTGTGTCCGCCTGTAAATGATGTCCCCTTAGACTGAGCCTCCCCACCGACCACAGGATTAGTTCCACCTCCTTTCACCCCCTGAAGTGTTCTTCTGAAGGGCTTGAGCTGCTTATCTCCCCTGTGTTTATTATATACCAGCATATATTTGGGATTGTTTGGGGTGTGCTAACCCATCAGCACTTGTTATTAAATCCTCCTAGAATTTTCGGCATATTGTCATTCTCAATAATGGGTCAACAACCAATGGCTGCTAAGGCGGCACTAATAAATGTAAGAGCCATTAAAAATAAGACTTTTTATTCTTAATGTTATTTGCAGCCTCTCAGAAGCTTGACACGCTGCTTTCAACTTAAAGGAATATTTTTAACTTCACTCAAGCTTGGTGAGATGAGTCAGTTTGCTGAACTGTTGGAAGGTCCATAACTTGAGGGCCAAGATGAGGGTCATGCTGTTATTTAATTTCTAACCAGCATGGCAGCAAACTATTATTTATAATGCATGAAAACAACATGCATCCATCATACTTTCCCAGAGCCCAAGGTCTGCTGTCTTTTAATTGATTAATATGTCTGAGTAACAGTTGAACAAGACTCAAGACTCTGAGATAAAATAAGATAAGATAGGACAAGATGAGCTTTATTGATCCCACACAGGAGAAATTCCCATGTTACAACAGCACTGAAAATCTAGTTTAGTTAGAAGAGGGAGTGCAAGTACAGACAAGATAACATTTCACACGTTTCATGTATAAAATGATGAGATTATAAAAGTTAGAATATATATATATATGCGTGTGTGTGTGTCTATGTGAGGGTGTGTGAGTGAGTGTGAAGTAGAGAACATCTACAGCCATGTTAGCAACTCTGTAAGGTTGCACTGAGCAAAAGCCGTGCTTCGAGCTCAATGCTAACCTGCTAATGCAATGAAGCTTGATAAGAATGTAATCATTTATATGTGTCTCTTCACAAACTAAAATACCGGATAAAATAAAAAATGAAGTGATGCCGAGGTGTGGAAACACTTTTGTAGGGGCCGAATGTCTGCTGAAGTTTCTATTTACTCTTGTATCTTTTCTTTTTTCAAATCTTTTCGTACTTACTCCTGTGTGTCTGTCAGTTGAATCAAAATAAAGAGACATTTTTTATGGTTTGTTTGGTCCCCTGTAAGCATGCTTAAGTATATTACACCCTCTCTAAACCAACAAACAATTACAGGCATGCAGGCAGCTCAGCTCACTATAAACCTCATGTGACAAAACCCAACAGTGAGTATGTAAATAAATGAATTGCCAATTTTTTTCAGACCCATAAATGAAATTTGCTTTTCTGCAGTTCAGTCTCCTGCATATTAAATGTTCTGCCGTCACATCAGCCCATGTCATGAAGGTAGCATATGAAAAATACTACTTTTTATTACTACAGCTGCAGAACTTGTCAACCGCACAGCTCCTGCAGTGTAATGGCACTGGCGTACTTATCCTGTCATATTTCGAGTTACTGACATTACAAAAAGAGATGGCTGAGTATTTTCTAAGACGACTTATGCAGCCATTACTTTCATGTTTCATGTGTAGTGAGGAAATGATCTGCTATGGGAACCGATAGCCCGCGTGATATTTCAAAAGGTTACGCTGCATCTGGCTCAGCGATTGTTTTCTGCAGATTTATATTTGTTTAAACCGAGGGTTGTGGTTGTCAGCAATAACAAATGCACTGACAAATAACTGGGCAGTGTGCCATTTGGAATTCATTTGGAGAGACAAGGTAGAGATAAGGCGCCACCCCGACTGTCTGTGAGCGACACTGCGTAAATCAGAGAACAGCATGGATGGATTACACTGGTGAGAAAGTCTCTCTTCTGAAGGACAACAGCAGTGTGTCTATTTACAAGCAGCCGGCCTACAGAATAGGTCAGTGCTCACTCCTCCTCTCGCTGTCCTTTTGAAAATGTTACACCAGGCCAAGATGAGAGAGAAGCTGGAAGACAGAATACCAATTCAGAGCTGCTTAAGAGCATTGTAGAGGCAGTATTTTAGTGTCTATCTCTGTTTTAGCACTCATTACTGTCCTGAGATCAGTGTGCCAGATCTCCTAAGAAGCAATAAACTAGCAGAGGGTTGCATAACACTATATCTCTTAGTGTTGGGTTATTTATTTATTTGTTCTTTCATGATTTATTATGTAAAATGGATTGCAGTAATAAGATTTAACAAATGAATTGTGGCATTGTTTTACAGTATAGATATGGATGAGTAATTATGTATCTCTGTCTATGGAGCTTTCCTAAATCCACTGGAGGAGGCAGTGATATTTAAACTCATTATCTATAATGGTGAATTAGTTTTTTTTAAAAGACAGGATGGAAAGACGGTGGAGAAAAAGTCTATTTGTGGAGGAAAATAAACAGCTTGTTGTGACATAAGCTCAATTTTTCATAAATCTCGCTGCAGCTTTGATTTACTGGTGAATATAAAAATGTGTTTAAAAGCCTTTTATAAAATAATTTTCCATGAAAAATATGAGCTACTGTATGCAAATTGAAATATATCAGAGGCCAAGCAGAAGCTAATCAAGCAGAGTGCAATGCACACAGATACAATGAGAACTCATCAGCCCACTGAGTAGTTTTGATCATGATTGGAGAGAACGTCACAGGGATGAAGCAAGCTTGCTTTTTGAGTGCTTTGGCCAACTTTGTGGGAGCTAAATCATCTGCACTAAATCATGTGATTTCAACTACAAGTGGAAGTGGTGCAGGGTTTTCCCTTTATCCCCTCTGCACTGGCACTGGCCCCTGAGGGTGTGCTTTCAATTCTGTTTGGTTAGGGGAAAGTCTTTAGAGAAGGTCAGAGCCTGTGGAGTGTGGGAACGAGGTGCAGACCATCAGGGGTAATTAGGTCACTCATATTAGTTGCAGGAAGTTAATCAAAACACAAATACACTTCATTCCTAAAATCAAACCCTCTACTAAGCTGTAAACAGTCAATTTTACCCTCAGTGATTGTAAACAGCTGTCTGACAGCACAACAAAGTCAGAAGTCTGGATCCAGGCTCACACAAAGCGGCTTCAAGAGAATCTTAACTCAAAAGTCAATCTGTTGAGCATCCAGGGCACA
>JAPZDZ010000022.1:10479398-10492913 GCA_029783805.1 Acanthurus tennentii
ATAACAAAAGACATACAAGATAGACTAAATGAGGCCAAATGTGACCACCTGTGAGAGTATGACAAAAACAAGATACATAGCAGAAAAAAAACAAATCTTTCAGAATCAGGTCAGTCATGAAGTCAGTTTATAACAACAGACTCTTTGAAGGTTACCCTGAGTATTTCATGTAGGGCAGAGAAAGTGCCCGGCTTTATTTCCTGAGCTGAGTGGCAGATACAGTACAACGCTTCATTGCGCTCAGAGCACTTTACTCTGGGCCCAAGCATGTGGCCTTGATTTAGGTGAATGAGCACATCCCATTTATATTCAAGCAATCAGCAATCGCTCACGGAGACACATGCACACACACAATCGCGCTGACTCTCTCTCTCTTTCCTTGTCTCTCTCTCTCTTTTTCTCTCTCTTTCCACTGCTCTCTCAGCCAGCAGTGCTCATTACAGCAGCCGAGACGAGTGAAAGAAAGAAAAGCAAAGACAGAGAGACTCCAGACACAGGGGAGATCTACTCCCACACCAGGCCGTTCACTCGCCGCTACCAGTCAGAGAGTCAGTGATCCTGGCACCAGCTGCATGCTGCTCGCTCGCCCTGATCCTTCCCCTCTCTGCCAGGGAGGTCTGGAGTGACAGGCCCCCAGACTCCAGAACTCCAGGACCCCAGCACCCTGCAGATACAGTGCAGACCAGGTGCAGAGTGTCCCTACAGGGGACTTCAAAGAGGGGAGGATGGAGGCAGCATGAAGAAAGATGGCGTGCACAGTTAAAGTAAGTGGGTAGGAATCAGAACAACAAGCCAAAAACTGACAAGGGATGCTTCAGTTTGCCTCTAGGTCTTTTTCAGATCCAACGTGTGATTGTATAAGCAGAAATTCGAACACACGACATGTTACAACAGCAGATATTAAATTGTAAAGCTCCTGTGGAAAAAGCACAAGTAGGGAAGAGGCATACACTCATAGATAGAAATAGAGATAGAAATAAATTGATATATAGATTAATAGATTTATAGATACATATAATGGATGTCAGGCTACCCAGTAGACTAAACTCTATGGTATTACATACAAACAATAATTATTAGCAAATCTTAAATATATAAAAAATAAAAGTGTAGCAGTGTTGTTTTGATCTCACATGCGTATAAATGTGCAGAAGAAGGCAGAAAAGTGACAAAAGGACTTCATAAGTTCATCCATGACACTCGAACTTGGGTATAAACGCCTCTGTCTAGCAGTCTCAACAAAAGCACTGCAAGCTAAACAGAGGTGTTTTGCAGTGCTGCTGTATTTAATTACATTATACTGTACCAAGATGGTTTGTAGGGCCAGATGTTAGTCATGTGGTTTACATTACAGATGGTGCGAAACATGGCTGTGGTGCAGCTTTTAAACAAGTGTAAGTGCCATGCTGGTGGCATTTTAACATGAGTAAGGAAAGTAGACACAGTGTCAGAGCTGCTCTGTTGGAAAAACCACAGGAATTAAAAGCTTCTGTGCTTCCGCAGAGTCATTGCTGTAATTATTTTTTGGGTAATATTTGATAGCAGCAGGATTAGAACACACTTTTTTTGTTTCTTTTTCCCTTTGACAAAACTCGCTCCAATTCCTGCAGCTGTCTCTCAAGATTTGCACTTCACTCACATGCACAGGATTATTGTAGGGAGCTGTCAAGGAAGATTATGGTAACAGCTTAATTAAACTATTACTTTGCTTGCAGTGTTGATAATAGCCATTATAGTGTATATGTAATTGTAGCTAGTAATCAATTAAATCATCCATCATGTAGTCAAATTGAATTGCACTTATTATTCTGTATTTATTAAAAAATGTTATTCTTTTAATAGGCGTTTTTCACTTCAGGTATAATAACAGCCACAAATGCTGTACCACTTTACCCACAGTCACACACATTTAAGCCAGGAAGATGGAGGTTTGGTAGACAGGTGGGGATGTGGGGATGGGCCGTGATGACAAGCCCATCATGGAGGCTTGCAAGTGAAGCTGTATTTTGCCTCAGGGTCTTATCTAACCTTAAATCTGTGCTTGTCCACACTGACGTGCCAAAAAAAAAACCCAACAGCAAGATACTTGACAACAGCACAATTAATAATAAACGACACAGTGAATAAACAATGCTGTAACATGGGATACGATTTTCCACCACGAGCTACAAATTTAGTGTTCTGCTTGTAGTAGAAATCATGTAATTGTTCCAATAATCATACCAAAAGCAATATTATGCTCCATTCAACTGGATGACATCTTGTTGCTACAGCTACAGAACGGTTCAGCCATTTAATTTGAACAGTGGAGAAAGAAGGCGAGGTTATTAGCTGTTGACAAAATGGATTCAAATCAGCTGCAACAGATAGCATTCGATTTCATTAAGTGGACTTGATTGCATTAATTGATTATTTTGACCTTTATTGCTTTTGATGGTTGTCATCGGTGAGATACTGAATGACCCTATATGCAAGATCATGCGAGATGGAAGCAAGTTTGTAGTTTTAGTTTTAATCTATTAAAAAAGGACATCAAACACATGTCATGTTGAATCCACCATGCTGTGAGAAAAAAAAAACACCAAACATGGACAGAAAACATATATCTCCAATACATTTTGGTCCCTGCAGTGTTCCCGCTGTGGCTTATACAGGCATGCCTGGACCCCCACTGAGGATAGATGGGAGCAAATGGCATTCCCTGTCAACAGCATGGCACATGTCACAGTGTCAGTAAAGGATGTCTGCAGCGATACTTCAGTCCCAGGATATTCTGATGAGTGTCAGAGAAATTGCAAAATATTGTCAAGGGTTTCCTCATTTTTTTTTTTTTTTTTTTGCATGCCTTAACAACCAGCAGCGCCCCCACTTTGTACACTCAGCTAACACTACAAAGAGTCATTCTTTCCCTCCCATGCAGGAAGCCTTCTTAAATGGAAATAAGACTCATTTTGAGAATTCATGTGTGTTATTCTTTTGGCCCTGGAAAGTTCATGCTGGGTTTTGGAAAAACTTTGCTCCAAAGCTTCAAAACCGGAGTGCTGAAACTCTAATCTGCATTGTCACATCGATGTACAGCCTGGAGCTGCTCCATTAACTATGATAACAGGGAGGAACAAACTCTTTTCTCTTGTTTCTGTCTATGGCAGACAGCGCTCACTGTTCGCTAATACAGGCTGAATTCTCCTTGGGCGATGAAATGACATATTTCAAATCTCATTGCAGCAGTTCTCCTCTTTGTATTTCCACCACCTCAAAGGCCTCAACACTTGCACCATGGAATTTTGTTATTTTAACCACGAGGATGAAATTTCCAGGGTAAAAAAATTCGAGTAAATGCTAAAAATTTTTTTTTCAGCGTGATTTTTTAATGAGCACAATTCAAAGTAAACTCTCCCACCCATAGAGCCTCCCTGGGAGCTTCCACACTAAGATCCTCTGTTTAATCTTCATGGAAATTCTCAGTCCCAGTGGCTCCTCAGAGGGAGTGACTCAGCAATAAGACCTCTTCCTCAACTCTCTCCTAATTTCTTTTGTCTGTTGTCATTTCGCAGGCTTTAGTCAAAGCTGTGCATAAATTTTCCATTTCAATATTAACTGTATAGAAATGTGGTGCAATCTTGGATGAAAAAAAAAATGTAATTTTAAAACCATTAACAAAAATAAAGCTGGAAGACATGTGCGTTTCATTAAAATGTACAAAAGCTAAGCCAATATGCTGATATGAGGTGTATTGAGGCATCTTTGTGAAATGACATTTAATTGACTGAATCTAGGCCAAAGACACACTGCCCACGTGGAAAGCAAGATGTGCAATCATTGGTAACACTTCATAATACAACCCTCCATCCATAGTGCAATTCCGGACATTTACCATGCAATTACTCTCACTTATGATGTAATTTTGCCATATGAAAATCAACATTATTTTTAAGGGGGGCGTCTAACTGTAATACATGAACGTTTATCACATGCTGGCCAGCATATTGCTTCCTGTTTCAAAACAGATGAGCCAAAGCCAAGCACCCATTAGTGGGCGCATTTATTGGTTCAGTGCAGTACATTGCATTCTGGTTTTTGTAGGTTTTCCAGTGTTTGAGCAAAAGCCTTTTTTCTCTATATTCTTTGGTTATGTGGCTACAATTGCAATAATATTTACATCTTATTTCTGCATACACAGAAGGCCATCTTTCCAGCATTAAAATACTCCTTTAAGTAAACTACTGCATAGAGGTATCAGAACATGAACAATAAAACTCAAATTAGGCGATGCCTCACTGGGTGCAATCAGTGCAGGTAAAAGGGAGGGAACAGAGTCACTGACTGTCTTTTGAACTTGTGCATGCAAGGCACTGTTTCTCTTTATGTGTTTCTCAAGTACAACTTTACTCTCTACACAGCTCTTCTTTGGGTCCTTAGCAAGACAACCACCAGTTGTTAAGTGGATTGGATGACTGTTGTTGAGAAAATCGAAGGACGGACAGTTAGTCAGACACACAGACAGACAGAGATTCCTTTCTCTATTTTTAGTGTAGCCTTGCCTCATATGATTTATATGTATAAAAATAATTCCCTGCTTTCTTAAGCAGCATTTTTCATCAAAACTTTATGTATCTATGTGTGAAACTTGGTATTAGATTAGAAATAACGGTGGATCTGAATGTATGAGAATCATATCTCCACCAAAAGCCTCTGTGTCTTCACACAGAGCAGCTAGCTTATACTTACTCTATGTGTCTGCCTTTTTCCTTTCCTTTCTCTAACTGCCTCTCCCTCCATCCCCACAGTTCCATCCCTCTGCTTTATCTCCCTTTTACCCCTAAATCTATTTCTCCCGGCTTGTTTTCCTCCTGCTCAAGCCTGCTCTCTCTTTCCCTCCATCTGTCTCTCTTTCTTCCCTTATCTTCCCTCTGTCTCCTCCCCTTTTTTTTCCTTTGCCTCTGCCTCTCCAGTGGATCTCTCCCTCGATCCCTCCCTCTTTTAGTCTTAAGTAAAAATCCTGGCTCCCATCTTATCTCGAGCCTCCATGTAGTGACGCCAACCATGACCAAAACACAGTGAGGACTTACATTTCCTTGGCTGGTTGCCGTCCTCACTGTCTCTCTCCTTTCCCACGGCATCAGCCGGGTCATGTATCTGCCTGCCAGCAAGCGCGGAGTTGCAGGAGGGATAAAAAAAACAGGCAACGGGTCTGCTTTACCTTGCCTTGAGTCGGCAGATTAGCACCTTATCTCTTCAGAAGTTTAAGCAGTCGGCTCAGCTATCACGGATACGTGTCTGTATACAGTGTGTGAAGATTTGTATAAAAAGGGACAGCTCAGTTTTTCAGCGACCTGAGGACGGATTCCAAAAAGTATTTAATGTTGCCCTCAAGAGTTCTTCAAGATAAAACTTAAACTTAAAAGAAGGAGGTGTCTTTTATATTTTATAGCAATGCTGAGATTTTTCTTTACCTCAGAATAGGTTAAAGTCCTTGTTGCCCTGTATAACATTGTGCTTATAATATAAAATATGGCAGAGGAGTGCATGTATTATTTAAAAAGGATCTACAATCACACTCATGGCTTTTCAGGCTGTACTTAAAGCTGCAAAATACTCAATATGAGGTGTGAACGATGTTTTGTTCAACCACATCTGTAGGCAAAAGTGTTAATAGTCGTCCCAATTGGCCGTGTTCAATTAATGTGAAGAATGAAGAAGGAGAGGTTGAGAGAAGCATATGGAAGCTCGAGAGCACAGTGTACTCTCAAACATCTGTAAACCCATCTGTGGCATTAATGAATGCTCATGGCAACTAAACCCAGCCAACATCACAGAGAGAGTGAAAAAATGTCAAGTAGGGCAGAGGGTGGCGGGTCACACAAAGGAGTGTCAGCTGGGAGAGAGTGTTTTATGTCTTAGTGAAAACAAATGTTATAGATCTTTTCAAAGACTCAACCAATCAGCTGTGGTCCCTAAACCCAACCAAACTGTGGCTCTATCACAAAGGTAAGCATGCATTTAAAACAGGCACAGTTTTACATTTGTTTGAAATGTTTTCTGTCAGGAAAGCTTTGTGTGTCGCACAATGATGATTTCGTGGTACCCAGTGTGTTAAGAAGTGACACCAGTGAGGTTCTGATGAGTTTTCTACAGGTGATGAGTTGAGAAAGTGTTGGAGAAATCAAAAGCTTCTAACTTTCTCACCTCACAACTTCTTGCCAGTCACATCAAAATCCAAATTAAAAATAAGAAAACAAGAAAGTACAGCTGAGACTGATGGGAAGTTCCTGAATTTTTAAAGTATTCAGTCAGAAACATAAGTAATGAAAAAAAAAATCCTGATAATGCTGCCTGATGAAGTGTAAATAAAAAAATATGAGAAATACTCAAGGATATTAAACATTTGGTACAAAATTGATGATGTTTTTGGTTTTCAGTGAAATGTCTCCACAACTATTGGAATACAGCAGACATCATGGTTGCAGATCACCTAAACCAGTTTGGACCAAGGACTTATCCTTATCAGGACTTATCCTGAACCCAAACAACCAACCAAATTAAGAAACAAAGCCAAAGAACCAAATTAGCCAAAAATGTGAAATTCTGAATGTTTTGATTTAAATGGTGTTTTACATAAACAACATTGCATTAAAATATATTACCAGTTGGCTCAATTTTGACACACTCTCTCACGCAGAAGTCATGTTTTCTATTTGTTTGTTTCTTTTCACAGATGAAGAAACCTGATTAAGGGCACTTGAATACTTTCAGATTAAAAACTTTGGAATCTTAACATCTGAATTGACTGATTTACTTTTTGACCAGTTAAAAGCTACTGTAAGCCCATAAGAATTTCACCTTAAAAATACGACTAAATTCCAGCCATACTAAAAGCTAACACAAAGCCTCTTAGCTCCAACTATAGCTCTGAAGGTGGAAAACTTTTTAAGTGTAAAGAGGCGGGGTTTTTTTATGGAGCTTTAGCATTTTTTTCAGCAAATGTCTTTGGGAAGAAGAGATAGGAGTAATTTACTCCAAATTCTGGACAAATCCTCTGATGTATTTGGGTTCCTCAGTCACTGTAGGAATCCTGTCTTGTTACGAATGTATGAAAGCCTCAGTTTCACCTGATGTATGAGGGCTGGAGTTAATTGACACATGGTACATCCCTGCTGCTGTGCTGTGGGGGTCACTGACGGGACACATGCATCATTGCTGGACGGCTTTCATGCAGCCTTTTCACTATGGTTGAGTGCTATGTTCTCTACATCTCAAATATTTAGTTATTATAAATATTTTACAAGGATGGATTTTCATTTATGAACCCGCGATGCAATATAGACTAAACTGTGTTATAATGGATTCATGTGAGCGTTCGGGGATGACTGAAGGTGTGCTGAGATTTCTTGATTAACCTGCGACAGAGACTAAAAAAGAACAAAATGCATCCACACTCATAGAAACTCTCGCTCAGAGTCACTTTGACACTGTTCTTAAGTCGCCTCCTACGCCGAGACACAGATTCAGATTTTTTTTAGCTGATGTTGTGAGCTATTTGTAAGTTTTTCTCATCGGGTTTTTTTGAACTTTGCCAAAAAAAAAAACCTTATTATATTCATAACGGCGATAATCATTCTTCATGTTCTGTTTGGATGCGTCGTAAATCACTGCATGTTAGGCTGCAATGATCAATAACAGTATTTACCATGGGTGTTGAGCGACTCATGAATTTAACATAGATAAAAAAAAAAAAAACCATGAATGGGGAAAGTGGAGAAAGCAAAATGAATTGTTACCATGGTGAACTGTGGGCACACGTTGGATGATATATTGACAGATATCCATTCCAGGCCAGGCACAGATATAGTATTTGAAAATCATGTCTGCCAGTTATTGGTGAAATAATGCAGCCTGCAGACGTTGGCTATCACTGCCGAGACACAAGGCAAACAAATGTGTCTGACTCGGCTGCGCTGGGTACTACAACACATGGCCAATACCTTTTCCTGTGTGTTTGTAGCTGAACATAATTATGACACCCACGCAGTGACATTATTGCTACCCAGCTCTCTATTCTGCCCAAACATTGTGAGGCTCAGCATAATAAATAATAAACAAAACTGGGAGAAAAAGAAGATACATAGAAAAGCCAAACCATATTTGCACTGGAAATGATGAATAATTGGATCTGGGAGGCATACACACAGATGCAGACACAGACGTGCTCGCATGCACTCACATTCACATGCATATCTGCTATACGAACGCACACACTCACACACACACACACACACACACACACGCACACAGGGGGGAAAAGTCTACTGGGTCTCCAGTGCCATCTAGAGTTGGTTTTCAGAAATGTGCATAAAGAAAATGCTAATATTAGGATTATGATTTTTGGAGGTTTTTTGTTTTTTTTTTAACAGGGTGTTTCAAAGCAAGAAAGAAGAACCTTGCATGTTTTCAGTTTCTGCCTACTGCCATCAAGTGACAGTCACCCACGTTATTAATATAAGAAGAAGTCAGTTATTTCTGTGTCTCCCACTCATTGGGCAAGCAGACCTTCATGACCCTGAAAGATAGAGCCAGGAAAGGAAACATAATGGACACAATATCTCTTTTCTTTTCAGCTTGATGTGACTAAATGTTGACAAATCAGACTTATATGTTCCACCCACTGAAACACTGAGCGCTCAAGCTTTTTCGCTCACTCTCAGCTGTGGCAGAGCAAACAGCAGAGGGCTTGCCGTGGGCCACCATGCACCGGCTCCTGTGTCTGGCAGCTGTGTGGTCTCCCATATGCTCTCCATAATAATGAGTAGATGGGTCATTCTTCCGGCTGGTCGCTCCTGACAAAGCGAGAATCCATGCATGAAGTTTTATCAGCTTGTCAATACCAGCAGAGTGATTATCTCTAAATGTGTCCGAGTTGTTACATGACTTGATTTTTTCTTGGTAATTTTGAAGGCGGTTAGAGCTTCCACTGCCCTCAGGTGACACTGGGTTTTTTTTCAGACTCTGTTGCTTTAACTTCCCTGTGCAAAAAATATAAATAAATATATAAAATCTCTTTAGAAGGTATTTGTAGGTAAATATTGTTAATTTAAAACCCCGGTTCCTGTTTTGAAGCCAAATACATTCAAAAGTTCCTAGTCTCTGAGGACAGTTCCTGCAGTGGAAATGCAGCTTTTCTTATTGCTTGAGAAAAAGAATCACAATAGTTGCTTAAATGCAATCAATTCATAAAATAAGATGCATATAAACTATGTAATTAGCTCAAAGTGAAATTAAACATGGAAATTTTGCCTACAATCAACAATGCTTTTGTAGTAAATGTTAAATGATGTAAAAATAATAAAAATAATAATACAACTTAAAGGCACTGTTCTGCATAAAGGTCACTTCAACTTAATACTCAACTATACTGTACAAATATTATGCTCACTTGCAAATGCATGTTTTGAATGCAGAACATTTATTTTTAATTGAGCTTTTTTTTTGTTTTTTTTGCAGTAGATTGTTGTACCTTCCAACCACTGCAGTTAAGACTGTTTTTGTTGCTTTTTTTCATGCAACCAGCATAAAATAGGTACACTCAAGAGCTAACACATTCAAAACATTCCTAAAACTTTTAGAAACACACAAACTGACAACCTTTTCTCCTCCCTGTGGGCCCAGTCACAGTGTGCACAATATAAGCAGCTGCTGTTCTTTCCACTGCTATAGACGTTAATGTCGAGTTTGGCGTTGGCAGCACTTCAGATGCCATTGGCAGAACCTGTGCTCTCAACATGGCACCACTCCAGGGGCTTTTCATCCCTTGGCAGTTAGTGCCTCTGCCTGCACTCTGGGGTCAGGGTCATTTATTCCTCCCCTCACAGGAGACTGACCACGCTGGGTAAGAGTAACAAAAAAAAAAGTACAGTGAGTCATTTTGAGTTAGTTAAATCCAAAAAAATAAATCACTGATTCTGTGCTTTGGAGGCCCTCCTCTATCTTTTGATTCTTTTTTTTTTTTTTTTCTTGCACAGGAGAGTTGAAATTGAAAAAAAAAAAAAAAACAGCCAATACTGAGATTCAAAGAGGTGGACGGGAAACTTTTAATTGGCTACACTGAGCACAGCTGTGGTTTGTTGTTCCCTCCCAAATTTTGTTTGCCAGAAGAGCAGAGCACTGTAATGGGGAGGTAGCACCTGAAACTAATACTTACTGTAAACACTGGTGACAGGATTTATTGAGGCCAGTCACCTTGTAGAGTCATCCGACTCAGTTTCTGTGTGTGCCAACTAACCAATACAATAGTAGAGCAGTTATTCAAATTGTAAAACTATCATATTTAGGAAAATGACAGGGGACATGTAAGTACTAAATTTTTGAAGGATGCCATGTCTGACCCAAAATATCTGCACAGTGTTACATTTACTTTGATATGTTTTATTCATTCTCCTTGACTCCAGAGAGGGGAGGAGGGGAGGGGATGTTGGGAATCAGACTGTTTCCAGTCCACGACAGCGTTGCCTCATTTCGCTAATCATTATTCAAATGCTTTCCCACCCCTGCACCTAGTTTCAGTGTAAAACGGTTAACATCGGAGTCATCTGCACCTCCAGGAGGGATTTGTATCGTAACCCCCCCACTTCACCCGTTGAATTGTTGAATGGTTCCCAAGTTCTTGACAATAAGCATTTGAATACTGCAACAGTATTTGTTTTTTGTGTTTTTGTTTTTTTTATCCTTGCCCTTATTCTATTCACTGTCATGAAAAAAAAATGAAATCCACTCGAAAAAGAGGCCTTTTGGATCATTTGCATGAAAGCTCGGCCTGGTAATGGAATGAAATATGACACACCAATTTAATTAAGGCTTCAGAATTGTCTCGCCTCACAGTATAAATATTGATTCAGGCATCTCCCTCCTTGGATTCCCTTCCACAATTCCTTTCACTGCATCTTCTGCTGCTGCTTCCACATTTCTTATGTGGTATTCCAATCGCTTTCCTTTCTAAAACACTCCCTCTCTCTCTGTGATATACACTCAGTGCCGCCCTCCTCCTCCTCCTCCTCCTCCTCCTCCTCCTCCTCCGCCTCCTCCTCCTCCTCAGTTTTCCCTCTCAGTCCACCCACCTCTCATCTCCCATCCCTGCCTGCCCGCTCTGCAGTCTGTCCACTCCTTATTCCCCCAGCATCAGGTGATGCATGTCATGTTGTAGGGGCAAAGACTGGCAAAGGAGCAACGAATATAAGATAGTGCCCTGGGTGCTCTCCTGCTCCAGTGTGACGATGGCAGCGCTCTATATGCACGTCTGCACTCTCACCGTTAACGGGCCCTGAAATTACACACAATTTCCATAGCAATAGGCTTTATAGAAGGCAAATGGGTCCCTGAGGGAGGCCCAGCCACGCCTTTATATTGCAGGCCATAGCTGGGAAAAGAGAAGATAGGCTTAGTGTACAAAAGCACAGAGGAGGAGTAGGAGGGGTAATTTTCCTGCAGGCGTCTCCCGTGTGGACTTCTATAAACTCTTTGGCCCCGCTGCTTCTCCCCGAGTGTGAGATGGGTCAGCCTCGTGGCAGACCTCAGCTCTTAGGAGGGATACCAGCCCAGAGATGTGGCCCTGACTGTGAATTTGTCGGCTGTGTTGTGGCCATCTTAACCCAGCCAGCTACGGCCAGGAGGCGAGAGAGAGGGAGGAGAGAGAGAGAGAAAGAGAGTCAGAGAGAAGTAGAGGATACTAGTAAAGTCAAACATAAAGGGAGGCTGTAATGAATTAAACACAAAGAAGATGCCCTTTTAAGCATTTAAATGGAGAAGATCAGAGAGCAGTGCTTTTAGCTCCTCGGACCTTTTTTTTTCCCCCCAAAGCTTTTCTGAGTCAAAAGGAAGAAAAACACGCAGCTTCTCTAAAAGCCAAGGCATTTTGTAAACAACAGATCCTTCCTCTCAAGAACTAAGTGTCCCTCATGTTTTTACAGAGCTCTTAACAGGCTGCATGCCTAAGAGGTGTCCAAACAGGAGATGGAGAGCTCAATCCTTGTCAGAAGGTTTAGCCATTAAAAGTAAAGCATCAACATCCCTTTAGCAGCTCTTGTTGTCTTATTTATATTACATGGATTACACTTCATAAGTTACATCAAAACAAGACCTTTTTAATTAATTTTAATGAAGCCAAAAGATAGTTTAGAGGAAGGATCTGCAAAAGTGTTTGTGTACAATATCTGCTTCACGCACACGAAGAATGAACATGGATTGTTAAGGCTCCTGTCTTCCAGAAAGCCTGCACTTTTAACCCACTTGCTCTCCACCTCACAGGGTCATGAAAACATCCATTTCCTAATGGTTCACTCGTGTGAATCATCGCGGAGAAACAGCGACAGCGCTGCCCCAGTTGACGCATCATTAACACAGTGTAGCCAGAGAGAAAAAGAGAAGGCAGAGACATGACCTGCCGGCAGATCAATCCACCAAACACTGAAGTTAAGGTCAGTGTCCACAGCCACGGACACCAGCGCAGTACAGCCTTAATAACGGATGCTGAGAGGCGGACGAAGTTAATGCGGCCAAACTTTCTGGCTATGTGGGGAAAATAAAGCAGGAATATAACAGGTGTAGAAATGGAGAGAAAAACAAGGAGGGAAAAATGATGTTTTGTGTCTGAGATTGAACATCTCAGTCTGCTGGGATCGCACCAGCAGCGATTATGCGACAAACGCAGCCTCTGATTTTTGTCTTCATGTCAGCTTACAGGCTTTCATGCTGAAATACTGCGTTTGATCTCTCAATTAGCTTTTGCAGATCTATTTGTGTGATTTCTGCATGAAATGAAAGGAAGGATCATTTTGGGGAGAGATTGGAATTTTAGGGAGGAAAATCTGATCAATCACAAAAGTCCATGCAGTCCAATTAGAAAACACTTTTTATCAGTTAATTCTGGAAGTTGCAGCATTTATTAGCAGCTCTAGTTTAACTCAACTGAAAAAAACATGTTTTCCATACCTCAGCCAGTGACACTGAAATTTTTTGGATTGACAAAAATAAGAAAAAGACTTCCAGCTCACAATAAAACATACAAACTCATTAGAGGCCCCAACTATCCCTTTAAGGGGGCTATAAGTATAGTCTTTACTGCCCCATAGCACAAAACGACCACAGTATATCTGCAGAGGGTTGATGGGGTTATGCTTTAAAAACTCATTTTCTGCCTCATACTCTGTTTTAAAGCAAAACTTTAAATTCACAGAAGTCCACTGGCATTTCAAGACTCCTGAATCCTGAAATTTATTCCTAAAGGCAAAACTTTTAATGACAAAACACTATTAATGCAGCTATCACTGTGAAAATTATCCCATTTTCATGTGATGTTTCGATACTATGGCTGCTTCAATTACCTGGCTCGTGTTTTTATAATGGGAAAATGAGATTTAATTGTTTGTCTATTGATAATTCTGAGATCACTTCTGCATGCAGAGATTTGTCATTTAGATGAACAGTTGCAATTTTGCTACAAATAGCTCCAATAGGCTTACAAAGACA
>JAPZDZ010000022.1:10493013-10524334 GCA_029783805.1 Acanthurus tennentii
GCAAGTACAGATGGTAGACTTTGTTACAGATGCTGCCTGGTATCAGAGATTTTAATCTGTGTATGTGAGCAAATGTTAAAGTTTAATAGCACCAGTGCATTGTGTATCTAACCTCCTGCGACTCCACTCTTAAAAAACAATCACATGAACAGGAGGCTTGTGAATCTGCTGGCCAGCCGTTAGTCATGCCGTTATAAGTGTTTTGGTCCCTGTGCATCTACTGCACTCTATCATGTTAGTTGTTACAGAGTGCAATACTAAATGAAAGCAATTATGTGGTTTAAGTGAACTTGTGTTATCTGCAATAAAAACCGAGGGTCTTGATTGCAGTGAGGGAACATTTGTAGAGAAAAAATGCTAATTTATATGCTTTCCACACATGTACAAGTCCATTGGGATGAAATTAATAAAGATATGTTTGATCATTTAAATTTTTAATAGAGCGTAGGTGGGGAGCTGGCGTCATTTTGTTCACAATCCCAAAAGAGCTTAAAGAGCAGAGAGCAAAAACATTTGGAGTCCATGGAGTGGAGAAAGTGTAATTCTCTTGCATTCTTACATTGAGACATAGGGCCTTTTAACCTCGATGAATATTAATTTTTTCTATTCAGTCATATTGGAACATGTGGTGAACTACAACTTTCTCTTGTATGGTCCCAAAATATAGAAATCTCTAGATGTGCTATGGATTATAAAAAGAGAAAGGAGCAATTAAGGAAGAATGATCAGCACCTTTATATGCATATTTCCACCTGGACAGTTTACAGCTGGAATGAATAACTTGCTGAGGCGTTAGTAGTAATTTTGTGTGCATAGAAATAAATCTCGCACTATATGGAGTGTCAGGTCATTTTATTCCTTATCATAAGACCTGCTCTGTGTATTTTACAGAGCTCAGTCTCTTGCTGCTGATATGAATAAAGACAAACGGGCTGATCTACTTGGACAGCAAAACCTCAATCTGATGGACAGTATATGTCAAGTCGTACCCTTAACATAAAGTACACCCCTGAGACCTGCCAGCAAGTATTAAATAGTTGATTAAATGTCACCGTGTTGAATTTGCAGCATATTTCTCACTTGGGTAAGATGTTGTATGTATTATTAATTTCCAGACTTTGACAAGACATCCCAGCATCCCTAGTTTGGCATTGGAGGAAAAGTTTTCCTCCGATTTCAAGTTACCAGAGCTTTGATTTATTGGATTCCCTTGTAGGTGCTGCTAAATTGACAGCTGGTTTTCCCAAAGCTAACCCAGGTAGCCGAATGTTGCAGGTCTAGCAAGTTTTCACACCTGGACAAACCGCCCCTCTATCTACATCCCTTAAAATATGCGTGGGCAGTGGGCAGAAAATATACTTTGGCTAGCAAGTCAGAAAGCTTGTCTGGGACATAATGAAGCAGGCAACATCCTTAAGCCTCCCAGTTACCAGTGCAGAGCATTTCTCTCTCCTATCTAAGCAGCATGTTGTCCCACGCAGGCTAATGTCAACTCAGCTGTTACATCTGCCCAGGCTCTCCAAATCTCCTCCTTAATTCCACCAGCAGGCAGCTGGAATCAGTGGAGGGGACATGCCAGGGATGGAGAGGCAGGTGGCAGCCTTGCAGCCATTCTGAACTTTTTATATATTTTGCAAAGACACCAGTGTGAAAATGAAACCTTTTGTGCAATCCCTTTTTTTTCATAAAGTGTTCTCTGTTAAGAGCAGTAAAGTATAACAGGTCACTGTTAGAGACTTTAATAGCTATCGCGTATCCATTTAAGAATATGAGAATGATATGCTTGCTAGAGCTCTTGCATTTGCTCTGCCAGGGGACTAACCAGTGTTAAAAAGTACATCAGTGAGTGGAACACTTAAGAGATTTCTGGGAGGGCTGTGAAGATAAGTGTAATGGCTGTAATAGTATACTAATCCAATTACAGCTATTCCATTACATTAAATTAAAAAATTTCACTTTAATAAGGTATTACCATGGGAGGGGTCACAGTGCGGCTAGGTTTCCATGACTACAGCCAGAAACCCACAGTTAAATGAAATATAGAGTGGAATATAACACCCACGCGCACTACACGGCTTCAAGACTTCAAAATATTTCCCCTGTCAACTGGCAAGTATTTGTCAGGGAGGGAAAACAGATGGAGTCACACTAGTCAAACCCACAGTGTGAGATGATATAATAGATGAATAGATGGTAGAGGATGATAAACAGGAAAGCAGTAAATAAACTGGTAAGTAAAAGACATGGTGCAGCAAGGGAGGAGCTGCACAAAGAAAACAAAAAAAGGAGACTCGCACTAGATTTTGAATTTCAAATGTTTCTACTATATTTGATACAATACAGGGCTGCAGGGACGGTGTGAAATGTGCAAAAGTGCAAATGTGACATTCCACGTTGGAGTTTCTTTGGTGCAAAATGAGGCATGCATGAGCGGCTCTATGGGTGCACAGAGTCTTCCTCAGTGTAGAAACTAAGGTTTCGAGGTAAATAAACTGAAAGTCAGTATGCGGAAGTTTTAAACCAATGATCCATACTGAGATGGGAAACTCTAATCAGCCAGGTCAGACCATCTGATGGGAAAATAGCTCCATGAACTACACTGTCAAAAATACTGCTATAGGACCCAGTGGGAACATGCTGACAAACAAATCAGATATAGCTGACTACATTATTTTTAACGATCAGCTTTATTTTCCTTCTTTTTTTTTGCAACATGATTTCCTTCAACAGTATGTGGGTGTCCATTTTTAAACAAACCCTATCATATTTCTCTTTGAGACCAATTATATAGGACAGTTTGAAAACACTGAGGTTATTACATTATTAATTCTGACAAGTGGCCTGAAGAGGATTTGTTTATTTTTATTATCATCACTATATTTTTATGTATACATATTTTTGAAGGAAATCGTGAATCAGGCAGACTTATAAGCCAAGAACATATTTTTAAATTCAGGACAGCAATTAAATATAGTAACGATGGCAATTTTTCATCTTGACATATTGTTGAATCAAATAATAACACTAGTTATTCTCAAATTAAGATTCCAGTGTTTCTCACTAATAGATTCAATTGTGTGAAAGATAACAGTCATTAATTTCCATTTAGCATGGTGAATAGGTGTTTGGTGGAAATCTGTTGGAAAGACAATACCCGAGCAAGACTGCAGTCTGGGTTGTCAAATGAAAAAGAATAAGATATCCTAGGTGTGTTGTTTACCTCACAGGCAAGCCTCCCGAGAGGCCTTGAAGTCAAACATCAAGTTTGTCCAAAAACCCCAAATCAAGGGGAGGAGGCAATATGTGGGACGGCGCCTGCTGAATGAGCTTTTTCTGCTGCAGGTCTGACAAAATATTAAGTCGTCTCTTCCAGGCTGAAAGTATTTGGATGCATGAACTTTGTTAGCTTGAGATGTCTCAACAGATTTGCTTAAGCAGCATGACTGAAGCTCATGTGAGGACGCGGTGAGCCAAGCGCAGGTAAACAATCCTCAGTGATGCTCCGTAACTAACCTGAAACCAGCTGCAACTTCCTGGCAACACAGCGGATACAGCGAACAAAAATCACTCAATGCCGACAACACACCTAAGAGGATGGGACCGCGCTCAAGCACTGATTCATATATATACCATCACATTTAGCAGTGCGACATTATCTGTTTTGTCTTTTCTTACATGAGCCTAATTACTGTAAAGAGTGAGGGCCACAGAATTACAGCTTACAAGCTTCATCAATCTGTCACTGTCTCTGAACTCCTGCTCTCTTGGCAGAGATTCAGGCAGTGAATTAATCAAAGGAACCGTTATTGCCAAATTACTGACATGGGTTCAAAGATAAATGTCTCCTAGCTGACGCCAACTGACAGCCCAGAGAGTGATTAATCTCACTCCACTCTTGTGATTGGCAAGAGACTCAAACTGAGGCTGGTGCATCATCGTCATCGTGTCGCGCATCATCACATGTTGCTTTTTTTTTTTTTTCCAGAAATCTGGATTAGGGCGGCAATCCTATTATTTTGCAAGCCGCGGCAGTGTGGTTAGGTGGACAACATATTCTTGGGAGTTTTATAGCAGAAGACAGCTAAGCGAAGCCTAGAGTCGATGGCACCATGCTTTTTCAAAGGCCTCTGTTTGAGTCGGTGACAGGATTGAGTTATGCGGTCACTCTCCTGTCAGATGCAATAAGGGAAGCAAGGGAGAGAAAAGCCAAGTGTTTTCTTCTTTGTGACCAGAGCTTCATACAATCCACAGATCCAATGCCTGCTGTAGGCAGTGATGCAGTTGTTTTCAATTGATGGAAAAAACAGGTCTGCATCTTTTCCCTGGAGAGAACTGAACATGCATCAAACCTCCCTGTAAATAGTCTATGTTCTAATGCACGTTCAGCGCAACATCTTGGGAAATCTAGTCATAATTCTGATGCGCTGAAATATTCAACTGCAGCAAATTTGTAAGTAGAGCAAAAAACATTATCACCTTTTGATCTTTGCCTGTTAGTCTAAACACTACTATCACTCTTGATACCAGTCCCGTGGAGAGAAGCAAGATCAATCACATTTTCTGGCTTTTGTGTTTATCGCGCTTTAAAGTTGCAGCAGGGGCTCGCGTTGTCATAGAAACAGCTGCAGTAGAAAAAGGTTAGATTGTTGCTGAACTTGGTAGGATGCATGGAGTAATGAGAGTCATCATTATGTGAGATATCAACAGCACAAGCAGAGAGAGGACTGTTGCTTCTTTTGTTTGCTTGAAAGGCAAGGCCTCACAAATTAATGCGCGCTGGAGACTGCACATTCTCTCCCCCCCTGTATGAGAATGCAGGAGAACACGGTGAGGCTCACGGATAAAACCGAGTCAGGGCAATATACTTTTCACCAGGGCAGGGATTTGGCTGAATTCCTGCATAGTAATAAAACTCAATGATAGAAATTTGTTTTGAGAGCTCACAATTGGTTTGTGTTGGCACCACAATGCAATCATCACGCCTTCCTTCAGAAATGAATCCTGTCTGGCCGACCCGCAGTAAAGCTGAAGCACGGTGTGATGTCTCTTTACTCGAGGACTGCACATTAGCATTCCCACCAACTCGTGAGCTCACCGAGCGTCCCCGGTACTGCTTACAATCTCCAAGATGTTCGACTGTTTGGAACATGTGTTTGCACTTTAATTCAAATTGACAGAGACGTGTCAGTGAGAGATCCGCAATGTGAAGGTTTATTATCACACGGAGAACCAGAGTCACGCTGAATATATGCCTCAAGCTAGGTCCCTGATAAAGGTGATGTACCTTTTATGAGTACAACTATCATCTGAGTAACTGTGAAGTAGCTGCGTCCACATCAATTCATGATAAACACCCACGCACATGATTAATTAACACTGTGCTTAACTTAGCCTAGAAATTAGCACACAACCCCCTAGAAAAACGAAACAAAACAAAATTAAGATAACACATTAGGTTGTGAAAAACGGTCCTGTGATTTCACACTGAAACTTCTTATTGTTTAAAATTTTTAAAGCAGAAAAAGATGCTCTTGTTTTTATTTTCAAAAAATATCTCTCTAGCTCATTTCTGAGGCCCTTCTGTAAAATTGTTTTTCTAATAAATAATAAAAATTTAGAAAAACCGATTAACCCATAAGAGTTTCAGGCTTGAATTAAAAACTTCGAGGCATCCCTCCAATTCTTGAAAACAACAACAAAAAAAGAAAAATGACAAAAAATGTTTTTATTCACAGTAGAGTTTTACACTTATTGGGGCTGAACACCACTAAAGGTCTGCTCCCAGGAAAACCCCCGGTATAGAGCAGATGCAGCAGAGGTAGATGGAAAGTAAACATTGGTCTCCATTTTCTCTTGATGTGTAAACAGGCACCTGTATCTACACTAATTTGTGATACAGTATTAATAATGTATAGTTATAATATGTCAAGGGAGTATTTACAGTGTTTAACGTTGTCCCCAGGGGGCCAGAAAAACATCAATTTGTCATGTAAGGTTCAAGCAGCAGCAGAGTGGCTCCATTAAGCCAGTTAGATCATCTATTTTAATCTATTAAACATAATGGCTATGAAACTTATCTGGCTGAGTAAAAATGCAAGAAAACTTGTGAGGCACAGTCAAGAACACGCCTAACTAATAAGCAGCAATGTAACACTTACCCTAAAGTCCCACTGGACCTAAAACAAAAAAGCTGCAACCTATAGGCTGCCTGCAAATAGAGGTCTGACTAAGTATTGGATGACTTAGTCAGTATCTGTCTGTGTAAAAAGTCCTGTCATGAGAGTAACACTAGCGCTATCGTGGCCACGTCCACCATTGTACAAAATTGTCTCATGTAAACTAGGGCACACATGTACCTGTATACACAACAATAATGTTAACAGCTGGTCCTTTTTACCTTCCTCCAACTGCATGGGTGTGTAGACCAGAGGCCAAATTGCATAGAAAAAGCTAAATTTGAAAAATACCTGTGTGGGCCAACGTGTGGACTCAGCTACCTCTAATAATTCAGCCTGTCTTTCTTGCTTGCCCACCTGTGTGCCTTCCAGCCATCTTTTACCTCTAAACTAACCTCTGCTGGCCCTGCTTCCCCCCTTACCATCTCTTACCCATCATGCCCTAATCATGTAATCACCCAAGTAACCGATGAACAATATACCCCTTTGCTTACTATAACCACCCGTCCTTGTACTGTAT
Organism: Acanthurus tennentii; assembly: GCA_029783805.1. Lineage (NCBI taxonomy): Eukaryota > Metazoa > Chordata > Actinopteri > Acanthuriformes > Acanthuridae > Acanthurus > Acanthurus tennentii. The sequence goes on from JAPZDZ010000022.1 coordinate 10,499,710, forward strand.
TTGGATCTTCTCTTTGGTCATCAATCTTTACATCTCAATCCTTAAAGGATCATTCAGATCACATTTATACTAAAAAAACAGCAAAAGATATAAATCGCTTCATTTTAAGCACTACTGGATCAGAACTAGTAGAAATTTGTTCTGAGAAAATCACCATAACAGATCAGTTCACAGTGTTAGCAACATTACACTTATACAAGCTTCTATAGAACCATAAAACATGTAAACTGTTATACATAGGCACAACATGGCAAGTGGTATCTCTTGGTTACTGCTGGTGTATCAGCAGTAACCAAGAGATCAGCAGTACATGATGTTGATGTGGCTGCATATTATTACTCAGGCAGACAGGAAATGAACGAAGAAGTGCAGGGAGTTCAAATGTATTGCTTTAAACCATGTGAGAGCCTGGATGTCAGGGGGGAATCTGAGTAGAATTCAGCATTTCAGGGCAATGCAAGGTATTCAGATGAGACGAGAAACAAATAGGCCAGATCTGAACTGTGGACAATGTGATTGCTGAGATAGGCAGCCGAGGGTGAGAAGAGATAAGGTGAGCAGAGCAATCTCACCAGAGGCGAGTGGTTTGCACTCAACTCAGCTGAAAGTGAATGGCTGATCTGTGTTTCCACATGCATACACCTTGTTTAAAACCCCAGGTCCTTCGCCTTCAAAAGCTTTTCCAAAGTCATAAACCACAAAGGAGCCTTTTGAAGCAATATCTCCTGGTGTTTCAATGGGACAGCCGAGCAGCGGAAAAATTCCTCTAAACTTGAAGATCCACCCACTGCCTGCTGCTTCACAGATGTTTAATTAAAATTGGACCCTTCTTTTTCCTGAGGGATTATACTTCTCCGAACTGTTGTAAACATTTCAGATATTTGATATTTAGTTTTTTTTCTTATTATTTTGTAGCACTTGACTCAGATGCAAATAACATATCAATTTTCTTTTATTGGGTTCCTTTTTTTGCATAGCCATTATGATCCAGGTGACAGGCCATTAAGACTTTGCTTACTTTGAAATAAGTTTCCTGTACAAGCTCTGAATAAAAAGTTTGATGTCTTTGAACACCTTTCCTACTTAAAAAGTCTGTACAGGAAGTTGAGCTACAGTAGTAACCCTACTATTAGTGACACACAGTATTTCACAGAATAATATGCTGAAACCTACAAGTAATAAGGGCTTTTGTGTTGTTATAATCAAAGGCTGGATTTATGATTTAATTTTATTTTATTCTAACAGCATTTTGTACCTGTGCCACACTATGAGAATTACTTATTTAAATTACATAAGGAAATAAAAATCATTTGCCTTAAATTACATAAGGAAATAAAAATCATCTGCAATCTTCTGTAAATCTTGTAATATCTAGTTACATGAACTGGGCTACGGAGCATGATTGCTACACAATAGCAAACGTAGCGTATTTGATTGTTGCAATGTACCAGATCAAATCCAATATCATTTCCAGGAATACATGTGACGAGAGGTTCATGGGAAGGCAATTGATAAGGGGATTACTCGACAACTGCTTTTTGGTGGGCCGATTACCCATACTGAGAAGTCAACGGGATTTGGAGATGCAGCAGCTCATGATTCTGGTGTGCACGAACAAATACAACCATGTGTGCACAAACACACAAACATGCTGTGTGCAGAGGCGTAGGCCCTTTTGCCTTGTATTGCTGAGGAGAGAGATTTCCCTCAGAAATCTCTCAGCAGGGCCCATATCACAAGCTTAGAGGAGTGGCTTGCCCACTGTAGTGGGGCCAACACCTCAGGGGATTATTTCCTTGAACATGAAGCCTTAGGGAAAGCCAGTGATTGTCAAAGTGTGTTTTGATTTGATTCATAATCACATTCAATGAGGGAAAAAAACAAAGCAACCTGGAGTTCTTGAGATATCAAACTCATAGTTTTATTGAACTGATTTCCCATTAAAGGTGACGCTAAGATGTTAAAAACTCACAGAAAATAGAAAAAACAAATACTTACTAGCATATTTAAAGAGCAAATGGGAAAATATATTAGTATCTCTTTTATGCTGCTAGCTATTTTTCTGAAGACGTTCATTGTATAATGTCACATTGAGATATGAGACATTTAGACAGTGTAAATTGCAGCTGTGGTTTTAACTTTTAACAGGAGGGGGATGTCTACAGAGTCACTGAGACGCATGAGTGGGTTCAAACTAAAAATCATGCAAAAAAAAAAAAATCAAAACCAAGTAAAGAGAAGGCATGAGTCAAAACAATTTAGAGAGCACATTTGAAGAGTTCACAGGTTTTTAAATGGGCTATAGTTCAGGAGCTTTATGGGGAGGTAAAGACACGGCTGGGTAAAGAGATGAGGCAAACAACATAAAAACATGGATCAAGGGGCGGGAAGAAATCCTAAAAGTGGTAGATTATAATGGCATTACTACCCGGTGAGACACACGGCAGGCTTGAGGTGTTTATGGGATGATGGGACTGACACTCAATGGCTGAGTCACAGCTGAGGCTGAGCAGAGGGTGAGGATCATAGATGCGGTGAATCATCTTAAACTGGTTTAGATTTTTCTGTCAGACCTTTCATTGGCTACTGTTCGCATTCATAGTTGGATTGTGTTTGTACTACATCATTAGAGGTCAAATGGTATATAATTTTCCCATTAGGGTTTCTGTGAAAAGTACTGCAATTATGCTGCAATGGTCCCACAACATCTAAGTGTGATTAAGAGAACATTATGATTAAGACATGGATCACAACAACACATTAATCTCATTATGATATTTATGCTAAGGCCATTTGGATATGATTTACACTGCATTTATGACACGCACTATTACCGAGGCTAATTTAGATACCTTAATCCAGGTAAAATTGTTCTCAAGTGATTGTTCAAGTTACAAAATTTGCCCCAGTATATCTGGAATAACTTGATTTTTCAGATTTCAATTTGGGTTGCTACATTTATACTACAAAGGGAGGATTTTTGATGGTATGTAAACTGAAACACAAAATAAGGTCATCCAATACACAAGAGATGGAGCTAATTAACTGTCTTGCAAAGAGTTAGGTAATAAGATCAATACTACTTTCATCTCAATGTGAAGCTACAGCCAGCAGCTGGTTAGCTTAACTTGGTGTATAGACTGAAAATAAGGGCATGCAGCTAGCTTGGTTCTCTTTTGAGGTAACACAAATCACTGTGCAGTCACCGCACCAAGTCCAGCTAAATCCAAGTCCAGAAGCTAATTCTGAGCTAATTTCGTTAGTTTGGCGCAGAGCCAGGTTGTTTGTTTCCTCATTTTCAATGTTTATGCTAAGCTACGCTAACCTGCTGCTGCTCATGTGAGTAGTTTAAATGTCCTCATAAAACTTTCAACAATAAACCAAATAAGCTTATTTTCCGACAGTGTCAAACTACTGCAGTAACAAGCATAACTAAGAGGAAATCCATTTACTGGGTCATGTTGACTTGTTCAGAATATTTGAATTAACCCAGTGAACCATGACAAGTAAATCCGAGTAAACACTCCAACAGCAGCATTAAATTGTGTAGTGTGCCTGATGCTGACCTAACTCATTGCGGAGGCTGGATGGTGGTCCCATGTACCTAGTTCATCTTGCCAAGCTTTCCCATCCAAGTCAATTTCACAGCCCGGCTGTGGTGAGTTTTTCTCCTTTCGTCTCTTTCAAACTCAATTTCAAAGAGTTCTGGGAGACAGCAGTGGCCTCAGTGTTGGTCGATCACATTTTCTCATTAATTTAAAGGCGCTGTAGATGCCTTCCGATTACGACATGAATAATAAATAGGCCTGTTAGTCTCCTTGTGGTGGGAGAAGCCCTGTTTAATTCACTGTCTATCCATGTGTATTAAGGAAAGTGCTTCTCCATGGCAAAAAAACACAAAACAGCTTCAGACACATGACATTGTTGTTCTAGACTTAATAAACAACCAGTCAGGATGTGTTACAGTGGAATGTTCCAGCGGGCTGTGGGACACACAGGCAACTGTGTCAGTATGAAACCAGGAATGCACACAAAACTGTTTAAGCTGCAATGCTGGCGTGGCTTAAATAATAAGTTTTATATGATATGTGATACAATGGTTCACTTTCTGCTATTAGATTAAGTAATATCCCTTATTTTTCAATGTGATTACACCGGTATTAGATTATCAGATCAAACACCTCCGTGTGACTGGAGCTGCAATTTGCAAAATAATTACAGATGATGAAAAATTCTCTCTGTGATGTTGAAAAAAAATTAAGCAATGAAACAAGGGAAATGGATAAATTTACATCCCGATGCAACTGTTAGTGATGCGACAGGCTTAGATATACAGTTGCAATGTACATCAGTTTATGAGCTAGAAATTACACAGATCACAGATCTTTTGGCTCATCGAGTAATCATCATTCAGCGGGGCCTTCCTGATTATCATAGCATTAATGCTACATATGAAGCCACTATAAATAATTCAACAGGCTGTCTACCTCAATAAAGGACTTCCTCTGGTCTCTTATCCAGTTTGTACAACATGTACTGCTCCTCTGCATGATGATTGTTAAGGTGTTATGTCTCCACCTAAAGGTAACCAGAGGAACTGAATGTCAGTCCTGTGTCTGTGTTTGAGTCCCACATGACAAATGCTGAACTGATAGGCAGGATAATCATATAAACACTCGGAGCAGCATTTTAATCAGAGCCTATTATAGATCTCTGTCATATTTAATGATGCATCAGGTACAAGAGGATATGATTATGCTTGTGAAATAAGTAGAATTCAGGGGGGATACAGAATGAATCCAATTACACCCTCATATCTTTAAAGCTTTTAATCAAAAAATAGCAGATTAATTACAAATCACCATTAACTCAGTTGTGTATTACGCATTACAAGTTTTATTATTCAACTTAAGCAATAAATTTACATAATCCCAAGACAAATGTACAATAATTTGAGTGTGTCTGTACAAAACTTTTTTAAAGTAGCAATGAATATCAAAGAAAGTGACACTGAATAATGGAAAAAATTACATGAATTCACTAAGTTTTTCCTTGACTTTGTCCGCAATGTTTGCATAGTATTTCATTTGGGCAAGTAGTGCTTTTGCAGCTTGAAGCTCTCCTGATTAAAAAAAAAAAACAACACACACAGACACATACACAAAAAACAAAACAATAAAAAACAAAACAAAACAGAGAGAGTACAAAAGTAAGTTCAATCAATGACTCACTGAACAACTTAAAGGAAGTGTTTCAGCATGGATCACAAAACAAACAAAGGAATGAGTGGGAGGAAGAGAAAATATTTCAATGCAACTTCTGAATATAATACCTTTAAGCAGGGCTCTGTCTATCGCCTTTGTCAGGTCTGCCAGTTTCCCTGCAGTTGAGGAGGAGACAGGTTCCAGTTCAACAAACCACATTATACAAACCAAAGAGACATGTTGTGTTTTTGTGTGATGTATGCACCATTTAGCACAAGGATAAAAATAAATGTCAGTTTACAAAGTGGGACAAAAATGAAACAGGCCATTTACACAGAGATAAAATGTAGAGGTGGACAATAATGACTGGTGCTAAAAAACTATCAGCCAATATGGTAAATTTATTTAATCTGCTGTTTATCATTATAAGTTATAAATAGAGCCGATAATATATAAAGCCATATTGCTTTTATTGACTTAACAACTGCAGCACCTACACATTCCAATACAGTAGGTGGCAATTTGCAATCCACAAAAAAACACAGAGAAAAAGTAAGAGGAGAAGAGGAACAAGAAATGCACGCTGTTTTCTTGCTCATTACATGCCATAAGGGGCAAGTAACTATCATTTATTAGTATCGAGGAAAAAATCCTCATCAAGCATCCCTAAGGAAAATGTCATGCATACTTGATTCATTGTCGTAAAGTCTCCAATCTTTGTTGTGCACTGCATATCAACAGATGGAAATTATGCCTAATCTGTAAGAAGGTAGTCTCAGTCTTGAAGATTTTTTAAAAATCAAATCCCATTTTTGATTCCATTTATAGCCATTTATTCACTTATCATTATTCCCGGCAGGGTCTGCCATTCAAATTGCCTTCAAATGCAAATTGAGTTTGTTTGGTTGCACTGTAAACTGATACACCAGTTGCACCTCTGTTGTATTTCTGACAAAGTGCCTGCTCAAGGATTGTTTGCTGTAGTATTAAACTGCACTTCCTGTTACCATGGTAACCACAGGTGCCGACAGCATCAACCAGAATTGAATTCTCTGGGAGGCTCTGCAGGATTTACCCATAAAAACAATGCATAGACTCATTACACAAATAATCCCTCTCAATCACTGTTTATGAGCCACTGAGAGTGTGTAGTGGTGTCTGTATGTGCAGAAACTCTGCCTTCTGCCTGTCCTGTCTTATGTTGCTATGAGGGATGCTTTTAGGTGTTAACCTTTGGCCAGTGTGTACGAAGCCCCCAGTCAATAACAGCGAGCAGGTTGTGAGGTCAGGTCTCTATAAAGACATGGCGGCTAGGTTTTATCCCTGTCTCCATCCACTTCTTTGCTCAATGTCTGTGTCATTATTGTATAAAGACCTACAGAGGTGTGTGTCTCTTTGTCTGAGGGAATGGCAGGGCTGACTACTCACACACTGACACACACGTAAACGTGCACACACAGAAAACAAACAGTACAAAAAAATAAAAACACAAACAAAACCTGCATAGTTTGCCTCTGAGGATTACGATTAAAGCAATTAATACAAAAGACATGTCTTGGCCAGTGAGCAGTTCAGCAAAAAAAATATTATTTATATATTATAAATATTTTTTAGACTTGGAGAGATCAAAATTCTGTGAGAGCAACATTTCTGATGCCTCAGCACCAGTTATGCCAGTACACGCACTCAGTCTCTTGTGCTAATTTCTGATCAGTGATCAGCTCAAATCACTCACTCAGACTTTCACTCTATAAACGGAACAGTCGTATTTGTTTACCTTTTGTGTCTTGTCCAATCCTATTGGCTTCTTCTGGAGTCTGGGCTTCATCAAGGGCTTCATTGATCTCCATCAGCTCCATTAGAAACTCTGAATCAGCCCCAGAGTCCGTGCCTTCTTCTATACTCATTCCCTTCAGTTCCAGCTGAAACATAGAATGAGGAATCATTAAATTGAAATTCAAATGCATGTCATCTCTACTTTTCACTGTCAAATGGTGAAGATGTCTGTCTGGTAAAAAATGATCAGACAGAATATGATTGGCAGTTATAAAAAGTAAAGTTTTCAATAATATTTAAGTCAGGGATTTCAAACTCACCATGTAAAGACCGCGACTCAAAGGCTTAAGCAGAGTCTTGTATGCTTTGTTCACAAGAGCCGACTGGATTTCTGAATACTCCTGTTCTTTCTACAAAAGAGGGTTCTGTTTAGTTTGCTTCTAATTATGGAAAGCTCATTCAATATGCATGCATATAAAGATGGAAAGAACATCTGAATTGTTTTGATTTTTTAACTGAACATCCTGTGCATCTGGAACAACAAAATATTCACATTATTCAGAGTTACACATCAAACTGTCACAAAAGGGAATAACTTCTGAGCTTTTTTTGCACCATGCCATCCCAATCTATACCACTGTCGGTTTTTTAAACACCAACTCCTTGGTGATACTGACAATTAGGCTTATGACGTACAGCTCCTCTTTTGTTGTCAAGTAGTTTGAGACCCTCCTAGGGATGCAGATGTGTGGAAACAAGCCAGGGAGGAAAATATCTTGGAAATGGTTGGCAGATCCGAGTACATTTTGCTGCTATCAGGTCTGTCAGCTCTTATGAAAATCAATAGTCTCAAGCTCTGGCCCATGGGCCCATCGTGTGGAGCTGTTTCTGTAATAACAACCAATGCAGTAGGTGGCTGCCTTGTAGCCTTGTATAAGTAATGAGTTTTCTATATATGATAAGCCCCCCGAGGCTGGAAGATGTCTAATTAAAAAAAATGGCCAGAGGTGCTGATAAATAAAACAGAGTCTGTACAATATTTAAATACTGGACAGGCTGTGTGTGAAGAAACCATTTTGGTTGCCCTTCTTCTTTCACAGTCAGCTGAATATTAGTATAACTTTCATATCATATCATGACAACATCCTGCGTTGTGCTTCTCCACCCTAATGGTCAGAATAAATAACGTGCAAGCAATGTACCTCAGTGCTTCCTTGTACTCATAATGCTTATTCCACTAAACTGCCGTGCATTTTTTTTAGTGATCCTTGAGGAAAAAACTGGAAAATTTAAAAAAAATTTGTTAACTGCTTATTGCTATGTAAAATCACCTATAAACACACTCTACTTTCAGTTGCTCACGTCCATTGGGGGCAAGTCTTATTTCTTTCTGTGACGTTTTTAAAGCTGCACCAGTCGAGGGTTTTATGTAAAATATAGGGCCACCTGTCTCATCAGCCTAACTGTGCATAGGGCAGAATGTGATTTACCAAGTACATCAAACCAATTTTTCCACACTACAATTCTGAAGGTAGAAAGGTGCACTTGTCTGCCTGTAAGAGGTGACAAATCAAAAGTGAAGAGGAAGAGCAGAACCAATTTATTTCTTTAACAGCAGTGACTGAGGGCTCTATCCAAAGACAAGTGGACAAACCAAATTTAGATCTCTTCCCTGTCTTTTCCCTTCAGCATCTTTCAGTAGAAACTATCACCATAACTTTGCTGCGTGTATATTATAAATGACATTTTATTTAATTTTTTAAAGGTGCTTAAAGCAGCAGAGGCAAAGATGTCTTTTTGTATCTAGTATGGGTCAAGCTCAAAGACTTAAAAAAAAATGGGTACTGCACCATAACACCCCCCATTGGTTTATGGAGTGCCATCGCCACCTCGGGCCCTACAGGGAGCTATTGCCTCCAACAACACCGCTCCCAGGACTGTAGGGACGCACAAACCTCTCCACCACAATAAGGTGGCAATTCTTTGAAGGTTAAATATGAAGAAGTTGACCACATTATGATCACTACAGTTTTGCTGCTGTTAAAATGCCCCAAATTTAAAAAAATGCAACACAAAATGATTCTGTCGTGTTTACTCGACTATTCTATGCTTTGCATGTTTTATGTGTTCATCATGAGGTATATCATGAGGGAATCGAAACTTTCAAATCATTGCACAACCGTTTGTTATACAAGAACAAATAAATTACCTTAATTCCTTGATGTCTTTCAACTCCAAAGCTCATTTTGTGACATGGCTTTCTGTTATTAATTTGTTTTGTAGTCTAAACTGAAAAAACCCTGAAAACATCAATATGTCATAACTGTGGTTATTTTGTTTGACTTGACAAAAGTTTCTCCAGAGATTTGGAATACATTATACAAAGGTTTCCATTGTACCTCGGACAACTTGTAACTGATCTTTTATGTTTAAAATCAATAAAATGTACTTTAAAAGTATAACTCAGTTAAAGATTTGCCCTTTTCTGTCAGCTGGAGTCTCTGTCACTTTATTTCATACAAAGTAGTTTTCTTTAGACATTAACTTTCTCCTTTTCAACCTTTATTTAACTTTTAATGACTTTCACACATATGTTAGACATTCTGTGTAATTCGTTTAGAAAATTATATTTGTCCCACACTTTTAGCTTTTTCATGCTTGTAGTCTGGTACTACTTATATCTTTACTTACACTGTAACATCATACTGTATAATATAGCATCTTTACAGTAGACACTTTTCACTGCACTATACGTCATATGTTTGCAGGTTTTACAGTTGCCTTCCTTCTGTCTTCCCTAAACTGGTGCTCTATTATCTTCTAAGTTGTTGCACTTTTGATAGATTAATATATGTATATTTGTGTGTATTAATATATGTAAAGTTGCCTCATGAGCGCCTAAATTTGTCAATATCTTCCCATTTTTCAACTCTGCTGAGTTATTCATTTCGTCCAAATGAAAATGAATCATACTAACAAAACAAGTGTTGCAATATGTAGACATGGTCAAACCAAGTTTCCTGTGTCCCCCTTGTGCTGATACAACAGCCTCAGCACAGTCAACAACAGTGTCACTCAGTTGATCACCCTTCAGATCCCTCTCAACTCCCCTACCACAGATTTCTGGCTGAAGTTGTCTGGATGTAGAGACCGCTGGAGCTGTAAGTATCTTTTCTGCAGCTTTTGTGTGTCCAGAGTGAATGTGTAGTCACTAAAAAGAGGCAACACATAGCATCATGAAATGCTTTACTCACAGATTGACTTAACATGTAAAATGTTTCTAAGTAAGACAGTATATAATGATAGATAAAATACTTACCAATCCATTATTTTAAAGTAGGATGTCCCTTCTTCCGGTGGCTGGACGACTTGACATGACAAGCAGAAGAATGCAGGTGTTTTGTCAAGGGGCTGTTTGCAATTCCAGCAGTTCAGTTTGACTTGACCTTTACAGTAATTCCTGGATATACTGACTGGATTAGTGAAGTTAAGTGTCCTTCGTTCCTTTCTCAGTGCTTTGAAGTTCGTGTTGCTGTACCATGTATCCTTACTGGGGAAGCTGAAACCGTTAACACTGCACATACAAAATGATGAACATGTAACAGCTTTATAAACGCACTGTCGGTGCGTCATTAACCAGTTTGGATGCAGTAAAGCCCGAGACGAGCCGACAATCCGCCAAAAGTTCATTGACAACATTTTCGATATTAAAATACACTATTAGATGCTATTCTGTAATCAATCGAAACATACAATCCTTCTCTTACATCAAAACATAAGCATCTACTTTCCAGAAAGGGAGAGGAAGAGCGTTCTTCTTCTGCGGTTATTAAAGACACCACACTGCCATCTGTCGTTGGCGGTCGAGAGGAGAACTGTTTCGAAGGAGCTGGAAAAAACAACTGCTAGCAAGCTGAGCTGACAGCAACAGTGAACGTAATTTATTGGAAAGTATTGATGTTAAAGTAGAGTTGGATTTGGTCGCAGCACACCAAACATTGTAAGTGCAACATCGTAGTAGTTTCAGTACATGCTCTCAATGTATCACTGTCATTAACTTCAGCGTTTGATTGTATGTAAACTTCTAATAGCAGTGAGAGACGTTGGTCAATACCTATGTAGTTAGCTAGGCTAGCACACCAGCTAGCAGCAGCCTAGCTTAGTTTGTCAACGTGTTTTATGAACAGAAATTTAGCTTTTTCGGTCTATGCTGTTAGGTGGCTTGCTGTCTAATATCCACGTACTTTCTCAAACGCATTGTGTCACATTATTAAATGATATATCGAAGGAAACTCGTCCAGATTTAACTTTCTTTTGAGAAATGCTTGCTCAGCTACCTAGCCAGATGACAAAGACATCCCATGCTAACATTGGGAGTGATGACTGATAGTTGGGAAATTCATCCAAATTAACACCTGTAAATAACAACGCTAATCACAACTGACATAATATTGCACACGCCCTAATGAGAGCACGTACAATCGATTATCTTTTGTTACAAAATTTTCACAGTAATAGTACAGTGATACGAGTTTAAGTAACTTTGTTGACGCTTTTGAAAAAGTATGTTACCCCAGAATACGCCACTCAAAATCTTAAACTACATATGCATCTTTCAATTTCTTGACAGGTTTTCAGTCAACCCCATGGCAATAATAGAGGCAATGATTCATGAAGAGTTTTGGATACACAGAGAGTGGCTTGTCCACCAGGCACATCACCAGGCACTGGAGCACAGATAACATATCCAGAGTGGTAAGTATTTTATTTACTATGCATTCTTGTTGCTGCTACATAATCTACCCAATTCAGGCTATCACACTGGAATGGTTGTAATGTGTGCCGAAGTTTCTCTGAACTTGGGCCAGTCTAAACATGCTTATTTGGCCAAAGATCAAACTAGGCGTCTTGACTCCTCGCCTTTACAGTTTCCTAACAAAGTACAAGCTCTGATGAATGCCAACTCCCTACTCCAGACTCTTGTTGTGTATGTGTAGGTGTGTGTTTTAAGGGGTGTGGGGGTGCAAAAGGTGACGGTAGAATATTCCAGAGAGACACTGGTTGGAGACAGCAGCCTCTGTAAGGTAAACAGGATCTCCTCCTGAAGGTCAAGGGAGGTGCTTCTCAAGGCCCCCACAGACAATACTCTGGGTATTATTAACGGAAATGGCTAAGAATAGAGAGCAGCAGAGCAAGGTGGCTCCTCTGGCTATCGTGTTGTTTGGGTTAAACAAGCCAAAACGGAACATCATCTTTAGAAGAGTGACTTCTCTAGCTCCCATGCTGGGTGTGTCATACTCACAAAAGGCTTTAGTTGATTGGAATGGCTTTATCTGGCTCTAATATACGGCAGAAGCAAACAAGTAGTTGTGGATTACTCTTGACTGTTTATGTATGGAGTTATTGTTCTTTTTAAGTTTGGATCTGTAAGTAAAACCATTTTGTAATATGCACATTTTTACCCACACACATTGAGTTGTTCATAGGTGTTTTTTTACTTTTTTAGTTAGGTTTTAATTCATAAAGTCAGCGAGGAGTAATTCCTGAGCTGGGTCGTGCTGCCTGTGTGCCAGATGAATGTAAGCATGCAGATATGTAATTAGGGTTGGATAATACTGATTCAATGCTCTATCATGGTATGTGTAATTTTTTATCACAATTGTAATATGATATCATATATTCGCTGCCACAAAAATATGTCATTGAATAAACAGTCCCACAGGAATGTGTGTTGTGAGGTAATCAAGCAAATCTTGTATCTGTCAAGATACGTCATAACATTCGTGCAGAAATTATAGAAGTATCCCATTTTGTAATGAAGCATTCTTGCTTATTAAATTGCACTTCTACTCATCTTTGCCCAATATGACAAGAGTATAGTATAAGAGTATAATGGTTCACAATAAGCGTGTTTATTGCCATCCTCTATCTGAAGTTTGTGGTGCAGCATTTTTGCAATAAACTGAATCAGTATCAGCACACACAGAATATTTGCCAGTAACAATTTATCTATATTACTGGTTCTTTATCTCTGTTGATATTGTGCAGCAATATAATTTTCCAGACTTTCTTAACTTTCCTTTTTTAATGAATACAAACTGTAAAAGTATTATGGTACTTTATACAGTTTGTATTACTCGGTTTAGGCATCATAATCTGCGTCAAAAGAGAAAAAACAGGATCAGTGTATCCCTGTTAATCACAGGGCCCTCCCCAGGAAAATCAGGCACCAGGTTTTTCTTGATTAAGCAAATCTGAAATGATTGTTTTGTTAATTTACGCATTCATTATGTTTATAGTCTGCGTACACATGCAAGGCAGATGTGTTTTTGTCTGTGTGATATTTCTCCTTTTTTTCTCTTTTTCTTCAGCATCTTATTAATTCTAAACCTAAGTCTTGATGGGACTAATAAAAATGCAGACATATTTATTTAATATTATATTGATTGGTGGTTTGGCATTTGACTAAAATATTTGAAATTAAATGTCGAGTAGTAAACCTCTTTGAAAGAAAGAATAAATATGTCCGTTTGACTATAATCAAATCGATAACATGGTAACCCACTCAGTGAAGTCAATAAGGTAATTCTTTTCTCGCAAGAAGTGTAAATCTCTATTTCATTAGTGCAGGCAGCCTTCAAATGAACCGTCTGCAAAGTTGTGATGTATGACCTTGTTAGTTAGCAATCCAGTATTGATTTGTTGTTAGTAGGCTGTTCAAGCATTATGGAAGGGGGGCTTTTTCCGTTTGATTTTGTACAAAGCCTTATCTGTAGCATTTTAGTGCTTAACAAGGCTACATAACTCAACAAATCACTGTACCTATCTATGATTATGTCCCCAACCTTTTCTTTTTTCCACAGATAAACCATGATACCCATCACTGAGCTGCGGTACTTTGTGGACACACAGCCCGCGTACCGCATCCTGAAACCATGGTGGGATGTGTTCACCGACTACATCTCCATTGTTATGCTTATGATTTCTGTGTTTGGGGGGACACTGCAGGTCACCCAGGACAAGATGATCTGCCTGCCCTGCAAATGGGTGGTCAATCAGACCTGCAAGAAGAACTTTAATTCCACCTTGTCCACATCGCTGTTTTTTGAGCCCAAAGGGATTCAGTATGATCTGGATCGTCACCAGTACAACTATGTGGATGCTGTGTGCTATGAAAATAGATTGCACTGGTTTGCCAAGTATTTTCCTTACCTAGTATTACTTCACACCCTTATTTTCCTAGCTTGCAGCAACTTTTGGTTTAAGTTCCCACGGACTAGTTCCAAACTTGAGCACTTTGTGTCCATTTTGCTGAAATGCTTCGACTCCCCATGGACAACTAGGGCACTGTCAGAGACGGTGGTTGAGGAGAGTGACCCAAAACCAATGAAAATGAATGGCTCAATGGACCATAAGGAGTCTGTTATCAGTGAGGATGTGGAAGCAAGTGTTCCTATGCTCCAAAGGACAAAGACACGCCTGGAGCAGGGCATTGTAGACAGGACAGAAACTGGGGTTTTGGACAAGAAAGAGGGCGAACAGGCAAAAGCCCTTTTTGAAAAAGTGAAGAAGTTTCGTATACATGTTGAAGAAGGAGACATTGTGTACAGACTGTACATCCGTCAGACTATCATCAAAGTCATCAAGTTTATTCTGATAATCTGCTATACAGGGTATTATGTGCATGATATTAAATTCAGTGTTGACTGTTCTGTAAATATAGAGAGTCTGACAGGTTACAGCGTGTACCGTTGTGCTCACCCGCTAGCTACCCTTTTTAAAATCTTAGCTTGTTTCTACATTAGCTTAGTTGTGGTGTATGGTTTGATCTGCATGTATACACTTTGCTGGATGCTTCGGCGCTCTCTAAAGAAGTACTCCTTTGAGTCAATACGAGAAGAGAGCAGCTATAGTGACATTCCTGATGTAAAGAATGACTTTGCATTCATGATGCACATGATAGATCAGTATGACCCTCTGTACTCGAAGCGTTTTGCTGTATTCCTGTCAGAAGTAAGCGAAAATAAGCTAAGGCAGCTCAACCTCAACAACGAGTGGACACTGGACAAGCTTAGGCAGAGAATTACTAAGAACTCACAGGAGAAGTTGGAGTTGCACCTTTTCATGCTTAGTGGCATTCCGGACACAGTATTTGACCTGATGGAACTGGAGGTTCTTAAACTGGAGCTAATCCCCGATGTCACCATCCCACCTATCATCGCCCAGCTGGTCAACCTGCGAGAGATGTGGCTCTATCACACACCGGCAAAAATCGAAGCTCCAGCTCTGGCTTTTTTGCGTGAGAACTTGAAGTCTCTGCACATCAAGTTCACTGACATCAAAGAGATTCCCTTATGGATCTACAGTTTGAAGAATCTTAGCGAACTTCACCTGACAGGGAATCTCAGCGCAGAAAACAACCGTTACATTGTCATTGATGGGCTCCGGGAGCTCAAGAGGCTCAAAGTTCTTCGTTTGAAGAGCAATCTCACCAAGCTACCTCAGGTGGTGACTGATGTGGGCATGCACCTTCAGAAGCTTTCCATCAACAACGAAGGCACCAAGCTGATGGTGCTCAACAGCCTGAAAAAGATGGTTAACCTGACAGAACTGGAGCTCATCCGCTGTGATCTAGAGCGCATACCACACTCCATATTCAGCTTACACAACTTGCAGGAGATTGATCTGAAAGACAACAACCTAAAGACCATAGAAGAGATCATCAGCTTCCAGCACCTTCATCGGCTGGTCTGCCTTAAGCTCTGGTACAACCAGATCGCCTATATTCCTATCCAGATTGGCACTCTGACCAACCTGGAAAAACTATACCTAAACAGAAATAAGATTGAGAAGATTCCCAGTCAGTTGTTTTATTGCCGCAAACTGCGCTTCCTGGACCTGAGCCATAACAACCTAACCAATATACCTACAGATATTGGCTTTCTCCAAAATCTTCAGTACCTGGCAGTGACAGCCAACAGGGTGAGTACTTGAATAATTTTTTTTTCAGTCTTTTTAATGTTTGTTGATTGTACATTACTTTGTGTTTCATCCTTTATCATTTGTTGACAATAATTTGCCTACTGAAAGAAGTTTCAAGTCACTCATTATACATTCTATCCTTTTCTCTGCCATCACACCACCCTCCGCCTTCTTAACATAAAGATTGAGAGCCTGCCTAATGAGCTGTTTCAGTGCAAGAAGCTTCGTACTTTGAATCTGGGGAACAATTGCCTGCAGTCTTTGCCATCCCGATTTGGAGAGCTCACTGGACTGACACAGCTAGAGCTGAGAGGAAACCGTTTGGAGTGTCTGCCTGTGGAGCTGGGTGAGTGCCGACAGCTAAAGAGAACTGGTCTCGTGGTGGAGGAGGACCTCTTCAACACTCTGCCCACGGAGGTCAAAGAACAGCTATGGAAAGTTGATAAAGAACAGGCTTGAAAAGGTCTCTGGCTGTAGGTGAAAACAAATACTTAGCACCTGGTCCCTGACTCTGGAGGGACCACCGATGCTGTCTGAGGGGGCTTGTTGGAGAAAACAGCTGTCCTGCTGCAGTGTACTGCCAGTAAGGTTGGGTATTGAGAACCAGTGCCTGTTTGGCAGAACCAAAGTAGCAATGGCTTCAGGTTGTTCTTACAAGTCTTAGCTATGATTTTGATTTTTCCTTTTACACACAACTCAGTCCTGTCCATTATAACCCAGTGGTGATGTTTTAAGCAATAATGTGGCAGTGCTGTTGCGTTTAACAGCATGTGTTTACGTTTATGCTTTTTGGCTGCGTTGGTAAAGTCTTAGTATGCAAACCTGTGGGTCAAAACAAAGTTTCCATAGTTAAAAATTGCAGTAACATCCTATCTAATCAAGAGACATTATTTGAATAATCTGTCCAATACTGTTAACTTTACAAATGAGATAGCAGAAATATCTCTAAGAATGTCCCTATTTGGTTTATCTGTATAAATTTGTCAAACTGCAATTACTTGTTTTCCTTTACTTAGTTGTATTACACACCCAGTTCCACCTTTACATTAATCTTAAAATCATGACAGCAAAAGGCTGGAGCTGCCATTTTTTATTTTTCATTTAGGAAAAATTTGGCTACTTTTTCCTCACAATATTTGAAAAGTCATCTGATCACAATACCATTCACAAGTCTTGTCATGTTAGTATCTTATCATTTTGAGTGAGCATAGTGGTCGTTTTGTGGCTTTGACTCTATGTCTTTTGTCCAGCACTGACCTGACATAAATTGTTACTCTGATGGTATTTTTTTTCTGCTGTAGTGGAATGATTTTGGTAGAAATACAACCCTGATTCCAAAACAAAATTCTTGAGTTTTCTGAGCATTTCACAGCTTACTAGTTCTATTTGGCCTCTATCACAACTTGTTTGAAACACATTGTTGGCATCAAATTTAGAATAAGCATAAAAAGTTGATTAAGTTACCAAAAAGAAAAACGTGTAGTGTCTTTGTAAAGTTTTCAATTCATAAAAAAAAGAAACAATTAGCTAATTATTATATTCTGTGTTGTTTTTGGAGTTGGGGCTGTAACTTCATGTGTGTTAAGTGAAAAATTGTTGTGGAACTCATGAAAGTATGACATGAAGCACATATTAATCATAACCAGTGATTAGTCATGTCAAGAAAGACTAGGAATTCTGATATCCTCATGTCTGAGTTGGTCATCCATGAGACTATGTAGTGCAAGTGCTCTAGAGGCAGGCTTATTGGTGGGTCTGAGATTTTGTAGTAGTACAACACCATTATTAGACCTGAGAGTATGATCCTTATTTGGAACCAGTACAGCACAGTACAGTGTTTTATGTCCTTTTTTGTGGAAAGGTGTATAGTATGTTTGCCCTACAGTGATGCTTGAAGAACATTACTCGACTGAATGATACAATGCTGCACTGTGGACCAGTATTATGAGACCCCATCTTATCAGCATGCAGATACCCAACCCTTACTGCCAGTATACTATTCAGTGGGATTTAAATCTACTTCATAGTCATGCTGCATCCACATGTGAATTGCACAAAAAAACCTAACAAACTTTGAGAACATTTTCTTAAGAGATGAGTCATGTTGGGGTAAAAAGCATCAAAGGTTACACATGATAACACATTTGAATGGAGCCTCTCAAGCATACATAAATACCTGAAGCATTAGATGTGTTTATTACTTTATCTATTGTGCATATGAAGTAAGCATATTTTTTACTTGTATGTCCCAATGGTTGAGTGTTATTGGCTGCAAAAAACAAAGTAAAAGAACAAGACATGTCCTTTAATATATTTTCTAAGCATCTGACCTTGTGTTAATTTTCCTTGGTTATAATATGTTTCTACCTTCATAGGTTAGAATGAGATTACAGCCATCTTAATCTAAAAAAATCTAAATGCTGTATTGTATTTAAGATGAATATGGAACTCAGCGTTAGGTTTTTATGGGAAAGAGCAATGCAATAAGTTCAAGATTACAATGTAACTTCAGTGTAGTATAATTTGAAATTTTAGCTTTTAGTTCCAAAAGTGTAAAAAAAAATTTTTTTTCCTTCAAAGCAAAAATTTGTAATACCCACATATGCATTTGTCAGTGGCAGGAAAGATTATGAGGCTATTAGAGATTTTTCAAAAGAGCCATTCCGGTCAGTTGCCTTTATTTTAGTGTTATCTGACTGTTTTTTTTATTTTTATGTAATGCATTCCATTCAAACAAATGATCTTCCATGATCCATATGATGCTGAAAAATGCATTGAAAGCTGATTAAACTACATTGCCCCAGATGCTAATGGAAGTCACAGGGAAAAAAAAATGCCTGTTTTTATGTTTTGCTCCAATATTTCATGTCATAACTGCATGTGGACAAGTGACCAATTGTGACACCAGAAACCAACTTGCACAAATAACACAAGACGTAGCGTCTCAAATGTCATTGAGACATCCTTTTCTGTTGAAACTAGACTTGGTGACATGTGCTTTTTTTTAAAGTTTAGAGTAGCTTTAACCGTCGTAACCAGTGTTACTGTGCACTGCTGACAACTGCTATTACTTGTTAAAGTCTGAGGAGCACTAACATTTAAATCATTCTTTATAGTTTGTTTCAGTCTAATATGTAAAAGTGATAAAGAAATGTAGCAGTTGGGTTGGGTTTTGATTTTAATTAATGGAGTGACAAAAGCTTATCATGGAAATGAAAGAGTTTTTTTCTTTTATTATTTATTTTGCAGTTGTGTGATGGATTTTTTTGTTTGCCTGGGGAGTGAGTTTTGTGCCAGATAGACTCTTCTTGGATGAAACCTCTTCTTGCCAAGGGAATAAAAGAGATAGATACCTAGAAGTTGCTTTAAAAATTCTCAATAAAAAATGATAAAGAAATATCTTCTTTAAGCCTACAAGATTGGATCTGTGAGAAAGTTAAACTTCACAGCTAGCAGGTCCTGGCTTCACACCTGTGAGGTAATAAAAGATTTGTCTTATTTTCTCATAATTTTTCTTAATGTTGTGAGAAATATTTTTTGTTAATAGACCTCCACACGTTTCAGGTCCAGTCATCCCTTCGTTGTCATTTATTTTCTGGTTTCGAAGTGTGTTTTATCAAAGAGAAATGTTTAATACTTAAGCCTGAGCATGACTCTCCTGCATTTGTGTTTGCGACAGTAAGCAACACAATCCTAAAGAGATCCATACACAATTTTGATGCAATGCAACACACAATAGGGTTCGTGTTTGCCCTAAGGAAAAAAAAATCGGTTTACTTGTAGGTTTAAATAAAACCGAATTGCAAAAAAACTTTGCAATTTGCAGTACAGTAACTAGGTTTAAAAGGATCAAATAGTTTAAGCTATGTACATTTATTTCAGTAACATGTTTAACTATGCTATATTGTGCAATATTGCATTTATTTAAACTACATAAAAGTTTATAGTGATGTAATTTTCTAATGTGCATGGGCATTCTTATTGTCATAAACTTTTTTTCTCAAGTGATGGGGAGAATTTTGAGTTAAGAGAATCAAAATCATTTTTGGTCCTAGAGAATGCTTTTGCACTCCAGCACCTCTACCACAAGCTGGATCAGTTAAGTGCAAAGAGTGGTTTGAAAGAAAATGTATACAACATGTTTTCTGGTATGGGAAGCTTCAACTAATTGCTGCCAGCCACGAGATTAAGATTGCATTAGATTAGTATTCAACTTTTTTTTTTAGAACTACTGATAGATAAATGTTAATTTTGGTCCTTACCTTTAAGTCCTAACTGGAGTATTGTAAATGACATCCAGTTCACCTCAGCAATATACCACTGATTAGACAATCAACTATTATACTTAAGAATGACATTTTTTTTTTTTCACAAATGAAAGTGTTGCAGTGAACACTGCAGCTAAAATGGTCAGTATACTCAAACATAATTTGTAGGCTTCTAGTAAAAGGTTAAAGAATTATTTAATCTTTTTGTTCTACATATTTTCCCTCCTTTTTTAAATTATTTTGAGTGTCTTTTTTTTCATTTTGACAGCTATTAGTACTATTACAATATAACTCAATTTCTCAGGAAGCCAGCAAGTAATCACTTATTTTTTGAGTTAATTGCCTATTTTTTATTACACCTGGTATTTTTTTTAATTTAAACAGTTGTTTTATACAGTTACAGTTTTATATGCATTTCTATACATTCTTTTCTAGTTTGATGTATTTAATCTTGACTGCTGGTTTAAAAAAATGTGTTTGTGTTTTTAAAGAAACCTCGTGGTTTAACCATAATTTTGCGTGTTTTGTCACTGACTATGAATAAATTGAGCTGTGTTGTTTCAGAATTGTCGTTTTCATAGTGATTAGCAAAGATGAATTTGTGTGTGTGTGAGTGTTATCCCTGTTTGTGTATGTTGGCATAATGAGACTTCTTCACTCACTCCTTGATATTCATCCTTGTTCTTGCTTCTCTCAAAATTATGATTGGGTACAAAGTGTTTTTTTTCTTTTGTTTTGTTTTTTTTTCCCCCAGTGTCTCCAATTCCAGTCCATTCATAGGTGATGTACAAATTTGTCTTCATGCAGTGTTTGGTTGCCAAAAGTTTTTCATTGATAAGGAATTCATCATTGTATCAGTATTGAATGATTAAACGATGAGACAGTGAGTATTCTTTTTGAACTTGTGTTCCACCCATTCCTGCACAACATCCACTACAAGTAAAATAAAGTCAAATAAAATTGGTCGACCAAATTTGTCTTGGTTTCTGTTCTTTAATTGCTGTATTTCTGTGTTTGGAAGAGAACCTCCACAGTTGATAGTCATAATGACAGTCATAATGTAATTTAGAAGTCAGATGTAACAGAAGAACAGAACTGAACTGCAGAGCATATAACATTTGAATAGCCAAATAAGGGGTTGTTTGGTCATAAAACAGTGATTCAACACTAGTCCCATGGTAGTTAACAACAGTTGCCATTTTAACACCTATTATTTTGATAATGCACAACTACAGCACAACATTGACTGGCATGACAAGGGCTTTGTGTTACATCCTGCTTAATCCCTCATTTTTAGGCCCCATCTTCACCCTCTGTTTTTGTGCCAATATGTAGTCTGTCATTGCATTAATGTATTTAATAAAATTACCTAATATCCATTCTTATATTATAGAGTACCATTTAAAAAATGTATGTTTTGCACAGAGAATGAAAAATGGAAGAAGTGAAAAGGACCCAAATTTATTGGCCAAGCGCCCATAGAAGTTTAATCCATTAATCCAGTGTTAATAGGGTATTACGTTTTTTGCATAGACATATTTGAGTTCCTATTGTTTCCATTAAGCTTCAACAACTCTGTACTGGATTCCCATTCAAAATATTTGCAAAAAATAATGAAGTTAAATGAGGACAAAAAAGCATTCCGAAGTCTCGGTACAAATTAACCATGTTTCCGTGCTGATTATCCTTCCTGCGGAACTATTCATCGCTTGGATCACTGAGGTAGACGGACATGTTTCGCCGACACACTCGTACACAGACGCGACGTTTGAAATGGTAAATTTGAGTTTACAAATTTCAAGAGATTACTGTCAACATGGAAACAGGAAAACAATTATTAAAGAGGCAATTTTTTAAGATAGTTTGATATAAATCTCTTTTTCGGAGAAAACTCTACAACATTGCTTTTGTGAAGACAAATAATATTTTAGTAGTCTAGGTAGCAGGTTAAGCTAGGTAACTTAGCACTAGTAATGAATGATCATTCATGTTCTCTATAAATGTCACGTTTAGATGATTTTCTTTCCTCTGTGACTTTTACAGGCTGTTACCCTTCACTCAGATCTAGGTGATATTAAAATTGAATTGTTCTGTGAGCGTACACCGAAAACATGTGAGGTGAGTCCACTAACTTTCTGTAATTCGCAGATAACTTGCTGCTAACGTTAGCTTCCCTTCATTTCTCACCAGGCGTGCAATCGGTTTCCTAACACTAAAGACCTGAGACAACCAGAGATAACTTTGTACATTTAAGTTAAACTGTTGTTACATGACAGTCGTAGTATAAATTTCATAGTGCTTACGTTATGTCTGTATCACAGTTTTCATAACAGAGAACTTATTTTTGACTCTCTGAACGAGAATAATGGTACTGTGATTAAAAAGGCCTGAACAAAGATAAACAAATCTTTATCTAAAGTCATAGATAATCTTTTTTGCTTGCCTTTTGCAGAACTTTCTTGCTTTGTGTGCCAGTGGGTTCTACAGTGGTTGCATCTTCCATAGAAACATTAAAGGTTTCATGGTTCAAACTGGAGATCCCACAGGTACAGGACTGTTGTTGCACATGTTACATTTTTAATACCAAGATCTCAAAATATACATTCTTACGCCCTGGTCATTTCTTCCTGTATTTGATTAAACCATTCAGGCACAGGTAAAGGAGGCACAAGTATATGGGGCCGCAAATTTGAAGATGAGTTCAGTGAACACCTTAAAGTGAGTACCTGATCACTCTGGCTCTGTTGCCTGCATCAAGAAGACTTTTATATCCATCATCAATTTAATATTTGTCATCAGAGGTCAGGCTTCAACATTGTCACTTTTGCTTTCTTTCATTTTAGCATAATGTAAGAGGAGTGGTCTCAATGGCAAATAATGGCCCTAACACAAATGGCTCCCAATTTTTCTTCACATATGCCAAACAGCCTCATCTGGACATGAAGTACACAGTGTTTGGAAAGTATGGAACCTTTATACCTATAAACTTGTGTTGTGTGAAATGGAAATAATGATAGGAATATAAGAGAGAAAGAGATAAAGGAACGGTAAATATTGTTTTGACACTATAAGACAGCTGGTTAGAGTGTGCTTCACAGTTACTGATTGATAGATATCTACTGTAGAATTGCAGCTGACCTCTTACTCTCTCCACCATATAGGATTATCGATGGCCTGGAAACACTGGATGAACTAGAAAAACTGCCCGTCAATGAAAAGACATTCCGACCGCTGACTGAAACCCGGATAAAAGATGTGACCATCCATGCCAACCCTTTTGCTGGATAATAATCTTCTCCGATTACACACAGAGATCTTTCACACTGAAGTGAATTTGTATTTACAATAAACCAACTGATCCAACAAAACTTATCAGAGCTTAAAAAATGAAGCAAGCCCCCAGATATCAATAATGAACAGGGCACTTTCTCTGAAAGAGTAAAATTGTAAGTTTTCCGAGCAAGTATTTCTGATAGTTATAATGCAGATTTAAAACTATCCGTTGCATTTAAATCACTGTCTATGGAGACTCAAAGCAAGACTCAGGAGTAAACTTTTTCAATTTCCAGCTACAAATGACAGAAGAAAGAGATTTGATGTCACAAAGTCTTTGAAATGAAGAGAACTGGTTATTCTTCCCCTATTCATTAGTTTACAAACAAAACATGCCAAATTTTGTACAGCACTGCATACCAGATCCTGACCATTCATTGTCTATGTAAATAAATTACTGATGTTTTGTATTAAATAGAACTTTTACAAAAAAAAATTGTTTTTAGTATTTTTTTTATCAACATCCAAGGCCAATACATGTATTTGTACTTATTGAAAAAGGGCATATCCTAATAACAAAATGATAAAGTTATTGGGGGTTGGAAGAGGAAACAGTGTTTGAGTCTTTTATGAACTACAAATCAGAGCATGATGTGTCATCACTAGTCGACGAAGCACGCTGCTAGAGGGTAAGATTGTCCAAAACTCGCGAGACTTGTACGTGTTAATTACTCACTGTGCTTAATAATAAACAAATTATGTTTTAAAATGTTAAAACGCCGTGGTTAGGATCTCCTCATGATAAGCAACAAATGCACTTTGTTCGGGCCAGGAAAAGATAGACGTTTATTTTAAAATGGTTACTCTCGCGAGATCTTCCTTGGGTTTTGGGTTACCATCTGGACGCGACTGCAGCAAGTTCATGTAAAGTCAGAAATTATGGCCTCAGACGATGCGTGCAAAGTAAGTTCACCTCATTGCACATAGATTAAGTTGCGTCCTCAAATTTTGAGTTTCTCATTTGTCTAGTATGAATAAAAAAATGCTGGTATTTCATTGATGGTTAGATACTGAGTGGACACCTAGTGGACTTGGCGTTTGTGTGTGTGTGTGTGTGTGTGT
>JAPZDZ010000022.1:10532157-10542919 GCA_029783805.1 Acanthurus tennentii
GAATGCACAGGAAATGGAGCACAAATGAAATGAGTCATGTCAAATGCAAAACAGAAAAGCCGCTGGCTAACAACTATTTCAATCAAATTACAGTGGAAAGCAAGCACATCTAGTTGTATTAGAAGAAGCGAGGTTACTCTCTAAATGACATGCTTGATATGCTCATAGTTTAGCAATGGTGTAGATGCACAAGTAAGAGTTTTCCAATTGAAATAATTTTCCAGCAGAGTATATGATGCACAACTGTGTCAACTGTAGTCATTTGTTAGGAAAACATTTAAACACAAATGCTACTGAATCACTTTTTGCATCAGTAGATTCTCTAATAAATACACAGTAGGGTTTAAACACTCAAATATGTGACCATAAAAGGCTGCAAATGTGTTCCCCAATCTTTCCTTGATCTGAGATGCACCTAACACATCTTCACACTTCTGGAAAACACATTGAGAACGATTGATCAAGCTGAATTTTCATTTTCCACTTGTTTTGACACTCAAGTGTACACGTACATAAAATGTGTTTTTCATATGTAGGATGTATACATTGAAAAAAACTTACTGATGGTCCAGGTGGTCCACGAGGGCCAGGGGAGCCCTGAAAAATTGCATCGCTACATTAGCCTTCAAATTATTTTGAACTTAGACTTTACAGATGATGATAAAGTAGTTCATTCATTTCTCCTAGTACCATGCAGGCCAGCAGCCTGTGCAAAGAATAATAATTAAGTTACAGAAGTGAATAATTACTTACCCTTGGTCCTTGCATCCCCTGGAGATGAAAGGAAAAATAAATCAATATTCATAAGTAGACAATCCCACAATATGAGAATCAGTTTGAGAACAGACCAGATATTATTTTTTCATGTGCAGTGTAACACCCTCGCCTTGCTATAAAATCAATAGTTTTTATATGTTGTAAGTTGAATTGCCCTTTTTATTCTTTGCAAGCAAAAAGGTCACAAACTAAAATCTTCTTTCCACACGGCAAACCCATACATGAACGTTAACGTTTTAGGGTTGAATTGTAAATTATGCCTGTGTGTAAGTGCTCAACAAACCTCTTAAAAAGCCTGAGATGAGCATGCAGCCAACATTTATCACCCTGACAGGAATTCCACAGCAGCTAAGTGTCACTGTGAGTGTAACAACAAACAGTGGAGCACAATAGGAAATGAAAAGTGCTGAGGGCAAAGGAGGCTGAGTGGTGTGCTGTCTCCATACTAAGTATCCTATTCTGTGCTCACAGTACAGACAGAAAAGGATTCATCAAAACAGCTCCACGCACCGTCTCCCCCCGACTTCCTTTGTCACCCTGGGGTCCCTGATGGAGAGAAAGAAGACAGAGGATCAATCCATCACTGCCAAAAAGCAGAGAGAAGCTACATAAAGCTTGGCAGATAGGATGAGATATGAGGTACATACAGGATGACCGCTGGGGCCAATGATGCCAACGGGGCCCAAAGCTCCCTCCATACCCTGGAAAGTGCAGACATGTTGGTGACTGAGGACATTTATGATAGAGCATCTGACGGAGCACTGCTTATTTTTCATTAAGAGTGTGCAGTTTGTGAGAGTTCAGCGCTCTAGCATTGGCTGAAACACTGCACTGAGTTATCAAACTGTCATTAATCTTCATCCTACCATCAAACCACGTGGTCCTTTTGGTCCTTGAATCCCTGCTGGGCCAAAGTCTCCAGGAGGTCCCTGGAGACGGACAAAGACACAAATATTTGTTTACTTTTGGTACATAAGGTATGGTTAGGTTTGACTGATAATAGGTGATCTATGACCTTTCTTGACCCTTTATTGGCAACAAGCAGGATTTGTTACATTGACAAATTTCTCTAATGACCATCATATCGAGTGTTTAAACACCTGATATTTCCAAAGCAGCAGTACCTCTAATGGCCACTAGTTAGTGGCTCAAAGACAACTTTTTCCCACTTTCATTACAAACATCTATTCTATATGATAATACTAGTTTTCCCAGTACACAAATTGCATTTTAGGACAGCAGTGAAAATTAAAGCACACTCGAGAATCAGGTGGATTTAGCATGCATGAAGTCTCAAAAGACTCAAAACTTGCTTATAGTAACATAGAGTATGTAAGTGATACCCAGTAAGACTGTGTTCCAGCTTCTCTTAAAACACATTGTTTTCTTTATTTTGGCCATTTAATTTAATATTTGAAAATACATTCCAGTCACAATTTGAATTGGCTGTTACCAAACTAACAGTTAAAATCCCTAGTGTTTTCAGTTTACAAATGATGCATACAGCTTTAAACAGCTTCTCTCCTCTTATTTAGAAAAAGATCAATATTGTTGTTGTGGTGTAATTACAACCATTCAGCTTCACTCCAGAACTTGACATGTCAAAACGTTTTGTGTCACAGCCTTTACTTCTGCAATTTTATCTGATGACCTTACTCTAATTGTCTCTACTCATTCAGTTAGAACAGTTATTATAAAGGATACTGAATTCTAGCACAAAGCACATCTGCCTCACACCCCAGTTCAACTCCCAGAGAAGAAAAATATCCAACATCAATACCAGGGTTTTAAATTAAAGAGTGAGTCTCCAGAAGAGCCTGTTCTGTTTCTTCAGCTGGCAATAATCTATAGTGGAGCAGTGCTGCAAGTAAAGAAGACTTATGTTGTAGCAGATGTCATCCTGGGGCATGTTATAGTATTACCCAACAGCTTTCATACCAATTTTTACTCAAGACAATATAACGTAATGCACCCCCAGTGCCTTTTAGTCGTTTATACTCAACAAAAGTACTTCTAACCAAAAGATGAAAAAAGGGTAATTTTTCTGCCTTGGAGCTTCAACATAAGTCTCTTCTAAAAGAAAGAGAACTCTGTTCAGACAGTAAGACAAACTTATAGGCCAGATTAACATGAGGTCGTGCTTTTGATTGTAAATGAGGCCTGATAGCATTGCATACCTTTGGTCCAAACAGACCAAACACCCCTGGATATCCTTGTTCACCAGTATCCCCCTAATAAACAGAGCGAAGTGAAAGTATGGTCACTGAAAAATAAATATGCTGAGAAAAGACATTTAAATTTTTGCTTATCAATGCTTACTGGTTGCCCTTTAGGTCCAGGGTCTCCTTGTTTCCCAGGCATTCCCATCCCACCAAACAAGCCTCTTTTTCCTGATGCACCGGACTGGCCCAGTAGACCCCTCTCACCCTGGTGAACACACATAAACACACGTAAACTAAAGAACATCCTGCTTACATTCTGCATGCTCACATCTGGACAGGGACAGAAGTGCCTGGTGCACTGACAAGCTCATGATCCCTCACAGGCATCCAACCAATGGACAGTGCTAATTGTTCAACGGTGCTGGGCTGGTGCCATTTCCCCCACAACACCATGGTGAAAACATTGGTTTTGAATATTTCAGTATCACCAGATGAAGTAGAATCACAGTCAATCTCATATCAAACTGTCAAGATTTACTCATTGTTGCATCTTTATTCCTTAACAATGTGAGCGAGCTGAAAGTTGACTAAAAAGCACAGGTTCAACATACAGAGCCTCCTTGTATTTCCTTCAGTTGTCTGCATGTAGATTTTATGTAATGTTGGCAAGGCCACGCAAATCAAGACTCTGCCAACTCATAAATATCTGCAACCATAATTTCCAAAAAAGTATTGCAGTTAATATTTTTTTAAGATATGGTATAAAAAATTTGTGCAGAGTTTGGCCTTTTGAGATCTGAAATCACTCCAAATATAAAGGCCAAAAAACCCTGGCAGGTTAAAGCTTGGTCCGCCAGTGGCAATTTCCACCTCATATTGGCAATAAAATTGGCTACCTTGTGATCTATAAAGAAGCTTGTGTCATGACTTATCATGAAGGTCTTTGTAAATTAAACCACATCTTTGCAGTCTTAGTTGAAGTTACGAAAAGGAAAAAAAGTCCATCCATCATGCTTACCTTTGGTCCAATGGAGCCCTGACTGCCAGGAAGCCCTGTCACACCAGGTTTACCCTGCTGCCCAGGTTTGCCAGGAAAGCCCACTTCTCCATCTCCTCCTTGCTCCCCCTAAACACACAGGGCAGTCGTCGAACAATAATCAGAGCTAAGTTTCTGTTAACATTCATTTGAAAGGTACATTACAGTGTCCACACCTTGACTCCTTTCCCTCCGTGGTTACCAGGAAGTCCATCCATGCCATGTAGGCCCTCAATTCCCTCCCTGCCCACAACTCCCCTTGGGCCAGGAGGACCTTCTGGACCCTTAGGAAACACAATCCAAAATGTATATGTCAGAGCTCACATTCTTTTAAATACTAATAAATAGCTGGACTGTAATTATGAGTATTGAGTATGGTGTGAAAAAAAAATTCAACCAACTCACTGGTGGTCCTTTGGTCCCGGGTGCGCCTCTTGCTCCTGATTTTCCTTTCTGACCCTTAAATTGCATATAAAGTTCATGTTGCATAATATTGCATGAAATAAGTGAGTTTAACTCTCAAAAAATCATGCCAATATTATTCATGTCCTTACTTGATCACCTTTGGACCCTTTCAGACCCGGATGTCCCTTTGGCCCAGGATCTCCCTGAAATAATCATTACTGTTTGATTTGAAATATACTGAATGTCCTTGAACAATCTGAAACAGTGTCTTTACATCAGAGTTTTACAGTTTATATGGGGCATAAATTAAATACTTACAGGAAGCCCTGGGGCACCAGCTGCACCTCTCTTTCCATCAACTCCTATTTGGCCCTGGAAAATATCATTTATTGCTTTTTAATGTACAGAACTTCACTTGAAGCAAATTGACATTACTCCAGAAGACAATACGTCTGTTTCTTTTTATTTCACTTACAATGTGTCCAGGGTCACCTGGCTCTCCTCTCTCTCCTCGGTGTCCAGGGGGACCCTGGGGTCATATGGAAATATTTAAATATAACAATCTAGATCAAAATTAACTCACAACTCAGGAACAACTGGTACATGTAAGAAACTCACTCTGTCACCTTGGGGACCTGTAGGACCTTGTGCCTTGCTGTCTTCTCCCTGTTCACCCTAAAGATGCAATATAGAAACAGGAAAATGAGCAAAATAAATGGAATTTCCTTCTAAACCCAACAGCCTGTGAAAAATCAATTCAAGTTTTGTTTGAAAGAGTATAACAATAGAAACACATTGGCCTGCTCTCTTAGTATGAATGGCAAGTCATTACATGAGCTATTACCCACAATGATCCCATTACGCATAAATGGAGCCAATGTCTGTTCCTGTTCCTTTATTGGATGCCTTTAACAATAACTATGGGTGTGTATAATTTTTTTAGCCATATGTTGTGCATGTGTCAAATGTAATGATTAACAAAGAGTCCTACAGAGATATAAAAGTAAGAGAATAATTAGTGATGGCCACTGGCCGAGCAAATCAATCACTCACAGCACAAACTGCAACATATTATAGCTTTAGTGCTTTCAACACAACTGTAATACAGATCTGTATTTAGCAGATTCTGTGACATGATTCAGTGCCGGAGTAGCCTGGCTCTCTGAATTGTCTCTCATACATTCTGCTATGACCCGTGTGATAGCTTGATACTTATTTAATTAAAGAGCAAGCTCAGCCATTATTTCAGGGATATTGGCAACGAAAAAACAGCATATATTCATCCAGATGGCTCCTGCCCAGGGGCTAAAAAAATGCAAATTAGCATCTCACTAAACTCTGATGCAGTGTGTTCTATTGTGTGCTGCTCTTGTCACAATAAACACAAATTAGGGTGCTAATATCCCCAAAATCATGAGCAGAGGAGTCCAGGTGCTTGGCTAATTATATACATTTGATGGCATTGAGTTAATGGGATGTGTCCTGGTTCATATCGTTGATCAAATTAGGGCTGACTTTAGGGATACTGCAAGGACAACAAGATAGACAATGGAAGCACTAATTAGGGACAAAAGTTCCAGTGCATCAAAAACTGACCGTGCACTCAAAGACAATGAGCTGCATGACAGTTTAACACTGTTAAGTAATGCGACCATTACCGGCCCCTAGAGCTCATTAGATGCAATCAAAGTGCAGACGGTGATTACAAACAGCAAATAAGTATGGCAATGTACCTTTTCACCTTTTGGCCCTGGAGGTCCCAGTGGGCCCTGTTGTCCCATGTAACCCTGTGACAAGGAAAAGAGTTTGAGGCTCATTTTGATTGTAACCCCAAAACCTTGCATATCAGTACACTGTGTGAAATATTATGCTCTAAATGTAGGTATGAAGTAGAGACAGAGGGGAATAAAACTTCTGTAAACTGATAACGCAACAGTCTCATCAGTCATCACTTCACCTTTCATTACCATGGAGAATGCACTTCAGTGACTCATCAGTCAAGTTGTTGTGATGTATGTCAACTGTTAGATACACTGTAGTCTTAAATCTGTGACAATCAATTTCTCAACTCACTTTTATCCCAAATTTATGACGTGCATGCACAAGTAGGGACTAGTAATGTTTCTACTTTCATTTAGAAAATTTGTTGTTTAAAGTGCACTGCAAATGCAAAAACCTCTCCATTCTGAACTTGTAACTGGCAAGCATAAAATTCTCCTTCACTGATATGATGAAATGGAGAAAAGGTATGTTTAGCTAGCTGTTAGGAAATATAGCTTGTTAATGCATAACACATCACTCCATTTCTTTTGCCTTGGAGGACCTCCATAAAAAATAATGATGTTTTTGGTCTCTACTTTTTGCACTTTAAACTAATGTTATTTTTACCTTAATTCCTGCCATTAATCAAGATGTGACATTTTAACCTACTTTACATCTTTAAATAGAAATGTATCAAGAGAAATCAAAGTCAAGTCTGAAGACACACCAGTGATTTGACCTGCAATTTATAAAAAATAAAATCTACCAAAATACACAAGTGGATGCTGAAACATCACAGCACAAGAGAGGATTCCCCAACGAGATTCAATCTTTGACTCAAGAACACCAGAATACAAACAATGTATCTACTCACAAGTCAACAGTATCATTCAATAAAGTTCTGTTTGAAAAATGAACCAAGAAAAAAACACTTTTCAAAAATCCTTCCAGGCTTTTCAAACACAGGTTCTTGTGATAGAAAAAAAGTGCCAAGCTTTTCTGGTCGAAAAAAGATCACAATTTTTTTAAAAAGGGCTCCCAAACACGAAAAGAACCATATACTGATTTTTGTAATACAGCGCTAATGTTTCAAAATTATATCTTTAACATGTAACATCTACAGTTTCTTTTTTTGGTTTTAGCCACACACCTGATAAAATATTGTGGAATTAAAAATTAGAAAATAAAAAGCTGTCAATCTATGCAAAATGTTGATGGAAAAAGATAAACAATGTTGCCATAAAGAAGTAGAAAACTCTTGTCTGTTTATTACTGTTTATGAACTGAGAGCAAAAAAAAGACTTTGTATAGGTTCGGAAGTGCTGTTTGTCCCAAACTTTCATGACATCCTGCAGTAAAATGTGTTTCTCCATCACTGTGTTTGCTTACCTCATAACCTGGTATGCCTGGACCTCCTTGATGGCCCATTCTCCCTGGAGCACCCTAGGGAAATGATATATTTAGCCCACATTAGCCAACCGACCAGAAAGTCCTTCAAACCATCTGTGGATGTCTTACCACTGGTCCGATGGTTCCCCTCGCTCCCTTCTGTCCAACGAACCCCATCTCTCCCTGCTCTCCCATTGGCCCAGTCTCACCCAGGGGACCTTGGTGACCCTTGCTCCCCTGGAGAAAGGCCATCAATGAGGTGGTATGCAGTGAATGTACAAACTTTACAAACATTTGTACTAGTAGTTTGACATTTTAAATATTTACTACAGGAAGTGTACTTGACCTCCAATCAGTTGCTTATTAAGGTCACTGACCTTATTGTTTAGCATCACAGCTGAGAACAATTCAAGCCCTTCCAGAAAAGAGCAAACTGACAGACATCCAAGAACGAAAGGTGTATTTTAGTCCCAAGCCGAGTGAACTGACAAACCTTTTCTCCTGGTTTTCCCCTTTCACCGATTAAGCCAGGTTTACCTTCCTGACCCTGGTAAAAGAAAATCGAACAGGGTCATAAGTGGGCAAAAAGAGCTGTCTTTTCATGGAGACTGAATCAAATTAGGAGCTAGCTGCAGAGACACTCACCCTCACACCCAAGAGTCCAGGAGGCCCAAGGAGTCCTTCCTTTCCTTTCAGACCAATTTCGCCCCTTTCTCCTTTAGCACCCTCTGGACCAGCATCCCCTTTTTCACCCTGAGAAGAGTCATGCAAGTCCAAAGGAAAAGGTGATCATTCATTTTAGTTACAACATGCTGGTATATATTGGTGTAATTACAGTCAACATTATCAAGAAACACCTCGGAGTAATTTTCAAACAGGACAAACTGGTTATATGCCAAAAAAAAGAGTTTTTAAAGTCGAACACATAAATTACAAACTACGTTCTCTAAATTAAATATATTGATGAAGCATCTGTCTGTGCTTACAGGTTTTATCAAACATCCACATTATCAACTGATCAAAGAACTCAAGCAAAGCCTGTGGGGAGGAGGAATTCAATCGTGAATTCACCAACTCAAAGAATCCATGAAAGAGTTAATGTATCAATTCTCTGAGAAGAAGTTTGATTCTGGAAGTATTGCAAGTTATAAATTAAATCTTAAATTGCAGCCAGTATTCAAACCCTACAAAGAAATGTGGCCAGAGACAGAAAGACAGCTGCCTCATCAGTAAAGTCTTGATGCAGCATTCTGAAGTAATTGCAGCTTCTAAAGTGACCGCTTAGGCATGTAAACAGAGTTACAGTAATTTGACCACAATGACAAAAAAGCAAAATATTTTTTTAAGCGGCTTGACGTTCTTTTAGCATCACTTGTTGCCTTAAGGAACTGATCAGGAGGACTGCAGTTTAGTGGTAGTATTACTGAAAGAAGTTTTCGACCTACAAAGCCTTCACAGCTGGTCAGCAGTTCTGTGGACTGCTGACATGTTCAACTGTTTAGTTTAAGTTAAAAGTGCACAGTGCCTGTCTGTGCAACAAGGGCAAAAGCAAAAACAAAAAAGCCAAAGTCTGGTCTGTCAGAGAAGAAATATGCCAAATGAAAAATAACAAGACTGGATCAAGAATTGAGCCCACGGGAACATCATGAATAAAAGAAGCAGAATCAGAAAATTGCTAATTCCTAACAGAGAGCAAGAAACACTTCTCTATCCCTTTAAGATACAAATATGGCTCCTGTCTGAAGTAACTGATACTGCCAATATACAGTATTAGAGTCATTTCATATTTCAACAAAGCCTGGAAGAGAATTAGGTTTTCAGACTGCTACAGACTGCTTGAAAGAGCCAGTAAATAATTTTTGGAATCCTCTTATCATTTCCTGAATTGAGATCTTAATATTCACTCAGTTACAAAGCAACAACCACTGATTTTTATTCCCCTAACAGTTAAAGGCAGAAGCTGCAAATCCCTCTTGAGCTCCTGTTTTCCATCCAGGAGCTGCTCTGAAGCCAAGAAGTCCTCAAAGTTTACTCTCCTGACTAACAGAAGTCATCCTGTAGAGCATAGAAATGAGTACACACTTGGATTGACTCAGTACTATTTCTCATTGTTTGTTGTTCACGTCTTACCCTCTTCTCGAAGTCAAAAGTTGTTTGTGGGTCTGTCAGCCATACTTCCAGCAGTTTGGCTCTGCTGAATCTGCAGGCTTTATGTGCTTTCCATCCCTTTTTTTTTCCTCTGTCACAATACTTGCCAGACTTAAGAAGTATTAAAATAGCCCCACTATCTGTTTTCAGTGAGCGTCAACACAATGCAATCCAACTTTGCAAGGGCCAATATCTCACAAACAATTCTTGACTTGCACTAATTACAATAAGCTGCCACAGTAAACAGAAGAGTTCACTGAGTCAAGAGACTTAAAGCTGCAGGACGGTATTAATTCATGTCATTCAAGTTATTAATCACAATTTGATTGCTATTCAAAATCAAGTGATGAATAAATCAAGCTCTAAGTCAAAACATGCATTGTTGAGCTTGCCTTGGCTCCATCAGGTCCACTTGTTCCAGCCTCCCCATCGATGCCTGTCTCACCCTGACAGACAAATCATAAAAGAACCATGGATTTAATACTTTTTTAGTTTTACAGCAGGACATTAATCACAAGAAATAAAAACAGCTGTTAAGCAAGCCAAACACTGGCAAAGTTGGATTTCAGCATATTTGGAAAAACAAATTTACCACTTTGTTTGAAAAGTGTCAGTTTTTAAAGATTTTTAAGAGTTTGCCGAAATAAATCCATTGCACTTTTTTTACTCATTAAAACTTTACAGAGAGACAACATGGGATACTCACTCTCTGGCCAATTAGACCCTGTTCCCCGATGTTACCAGGGAGACCAATGGCACCCTGTCAGAAGAAGAAACATGATGGTTAAGCTAATGGTGATGCGTTGCCTCTGTTTATGCACAACCATTGCTGTCCCAGTGGTTGTGTGACCAATGCTACAAAATGTTTTCAGCCTTCAGGCCTTCACACTGAGGAAGAAAACTGAATTAGTTCATTTCTAACTTGCCAAGTTGTTTCCAATACAACTGCTAGTAGGATGATCAATGATGCACTGGCATGTAGAACCACCGCAGCTACATGAAAGTGGTTTATGCAATTTAAGTCACATACCCTGTAATTACAGTTTAATAAGCCCAGCAGGTTAGTTATTAGTGGTTTTTATCC
>JAPZDZ010000022.1:10547514-10557884 GCA_029783805.1 Acanthurus tennentii
AATGAACGCAAAATGGATGTTGCCGAAAGCCCAGGTAGAAAAAAAAATCTTGGCAGAAAATCGTGATTTTAATTCAAAGCTAAAAAATCGAGATTCATATTTTTTCCCGAATCGTGCAGGCCTATTATAGATAAATAGTGGTCGGGGATTTATCGTGCATTTATCGTTATCGAGGTAAAACTGCCCAATTTATCGTGATATCTATTTGAGGTCGTATCGCCAAGCCCTACAACAAATATTAAAACAAAGCTTAAAAACATCTGCATGCTAGTGGCCCTTTAAGGCTATAGCTCATAGCTAAAGTTAGCACGGCTACACACTGACAGGGCTATCATGCTGATGTTAAGCAGGTTTAATGTTTACTGTGTTTATCCTCTTTATTTGGCTATTTATCACCTAAAATGTGCTTATTACAACTAAACACAAAGTGCGGATGATAATGATTAATGTCTTTAGTTTTGAGGGTATTGCGCAAATTCTTGGACACATTATACATTTTGGGGGACTGTGGATGCATAACCAGAATGTCATGGCAATCTGTTGGGTGTCTGTTGTCTGGACAGGAGTGGTGGATCAACTGACAAATCAACTGCCATCCCGAAATATGATGCTAATTTTATTAACAGGATGTAGAATTAATTGTTGTATCATATTATTTGGTAAAAGACAGTAGTGTCATGTTACGCCTAATAGTTATTTAATCTTGTGACACAGATTTTAGTTACTTACCCTCCTGCCTTTGGGTCCTCTGATGCCGACAGACCCCCTCGAACCAGGAGACCCCTGATTAAGTGTGAAAGGATATTATATCTGAGTTTGACTATGTAGTCTCAGTAGAACTGCCAAAAGCAAAATACATCATCCTTTTTTTAACAACCTATTTTAACAGTATTTAGCAGTCATTTTTCTCTCTTTTTAGCTAACTGCTGTAGTCTGGCCATTTTAGTCTCTGTTTAACATAGTGCACATAAAGCTATGACAGTAATGACATTAGACTTACAGGGATTCCTTGCAGTCCAGGTTGCCCTGCATCTCCAGGTATGCCAGTGTGACCCTATTGGATACAACATTTAGCAAATGTCAGTCATACAATTTTATCAAAGAAATCAAAAAGTCACTATAGATTTCAAACCAAACTGGATCGTCCCCTATAAATTTTCTTGTTAGATGACTATCGTTTGATAACTCAGTACTTATAAAAATATCACATCCCCATCCCTTTGTATGTAGAATCGAATGCCCTCTGGTACGAGAGACAGGGTCCAGACTTACTCCTTACCATCGGCCCCGGTTCCCCTGGCGGCCCGGGGGCACCTGTTGTCCCTCGATCCCCCTGAGGAACCAAAAGCCATGATGAGAGAAAGAAAACACAAGTGCTGCAACTAATGAGAATTTTTGCTATCGATTGATCTGTCCAAAACTTTTTTGATTAATGGGTTTCAATGTTTCACAATTGTAGTTTCACAGTAGCCTAAAATGATTGTCTGACCAACAGTCCAAAACTCAAAGACTATTCAATTTACATATTTAGTTGACATAATACTGAAAAAAAAGCAAATGTGACGAACTTGAAGAGCTGATGCCAGTTTTGATAAATGGCTCAATCAACCAATCAATCATCAAGTTTGCTGTGATTGATGTATTGTTTAGCTTTAGCTACATCAACGGCTTAAAATGGACATTCAACAACAAAAAATGTGATAATAGCAAAGTGGGACAAATTGAGACTATTCTGACCTTTTCTCCGGTGATGCCTATCTCTCCGACAGGCCCAAAAAATCCAGGGAGCCCCTGAAGGAGAAAAAAACATGCTGTCTTAACTGTCTCTTATTTCTCTTTGTTCTGCTGAAGTTGGATTTCGTATAATAAGCTGCACAGCTTTGGGACTCCAACAAAACAGACACACACAGAGACGCACGGTGAGCATCAGACAGAAAAAAGCATAGAAGAGGAAGAAATTCCTTTACCCTCTCGCCAAGCTTTCCGACCTCACCAGTTATCCCGGTCTCGCCCTACAGCAAAGCAGACAATTAGCATATCACAAACTTATTCATGCCTTTTCTTTTTTAGTCGAAATCAGTTGAAATGTGCTCAGAGGCTTGTTCCCCTGTGGTAAAGGAGAATTAACATCTAATTTACACATATACAGATGATACATTATCATAAAAGAAAGCCGGGGAGAGGATGTTCAGTTAAGGATGACAGTGTTTTAGTGAGAGTGTGACAATTAGGTCTGACCTTGAGTCCATCTGGGCCTGTCGGTCCAGGGAAACCCTGCCTCCCAGGCCTGCCCTGAACAGAGAGCAAAAGTGACACAGAGAAGTGTACCGCAGCTCCACACAACAAACAATAAACTCCATATATCCTGTGAAAGGTGCAGCCTGTGAGTTTGCCATTCCTCAGGAGGCCGCTGCACAAAACAAACCAGCAACTGATGCTAACACAAAAACAACCCTTTAAGAAACTTAATGATCCACAAAACAAAGAGCCGTTTGCAGCATCAAAGGCCTCTTATTACTCACACAAGTCATCGGGTCATTTGTGTTTGTTTCCTGTAATCACTTGTGGGTTACACTTTGGGGAGACGGCAAACTGAAGTCAAACATTGCAGAAACAGAGTTTCACTGGAAAAGTATTCTCTATTGTCTAGCCTGGGATGACTCCAAACAAGTCATTTTTTTAAACAGAGTTATTGTAGACTTTCATTCACACTGCAGAAAAGCTAAAAGGCATTCTAATTGTCCATTGTTTTGCTTGCAGGGTCCCTTAATCCACTGTGTCCCATGTTCAGATGCTAATAATTAAGAATCTAAATCTTTGTATGGTGAAGTCATTTAAAAATAGCAACAGAGGGGGGTATTTGATAATTAGTTAATAGTTAACTCAAAAAGTTATTTGATTCAATAACTTTAATTGCACGCTTGACCTGAAAAGATGCTTATGTAATAAACATCAAATGTCCCCTTTTCTGCAGAGTCATCTTAACACAAAGCAATCATTTGATATCATTAGATCAGCAAACATTTAATGTAGCTTAGTATTTTATTATTTATTTACAGACAGTTGCTTTTTTTGTGATTATTTGTGATTTCACGATAGAGAAGAACATAACAATATATTAACTATTATGGTAAAATGATAACACAGTGTCTGATAAAGAAGTCTTTCTAGATTGCTTTAGACACAGTAGGCACAAGGACTTGAAGGTCATAATGGCTTATTCCTTAAAAGTTGAATTTAGTCTGAAACACACAGTGGGCTTGTTCATAGGCAAACATTACAATGCTGTAATTCAGTTCTTGTGTTGTCTGACTAGTCTTGAGGTGCAGGGCTTATCCAATCAGCACTCACCTCGAGTCCAGCGGGTCCAGCTGGCCCAACTGGTCCCTCATCACCCTGAGAAACAAAGTGTCACAAAAGGTCAAAGGGAAGACAAATGGCTTTTAATACTTTTTTTTTTTTCTAATGTATCAAGTCAACCCAACCTGAAGTCCAGGTTCTCCTCTTGGACCTGGAAAACCTCTTGTCCCTTGCTTTCCCTGTTGAGGAAACAGTGAGTGTGAACTTTCACTTGACTTAAACTCACTGACAGTCAAATCAAAAGTGTAAATGTCATCCCACCTTGGGTCCTTCAGGGCCATTTTCTCCTGGTGGGCCAATATCACCTGGAAAGCCCTATGACAAGAAATGGACCACAGCTTCATCATCACACATTACTTTAAGCACACTGTATTGTTAATCCATAAACACCAACAAAACAACAAAACTGAAATCCTTCAAGTCAAAATATAATTTTTAGTAAATGTGATCTGTCCTACCTCTGGGCCAGGAGGACCAGGTAAACCACGGGGGCCCTTCTCACCAGGTTTGCCCTAAGAAATGTCAAAAATAATTCATCACTGAGATCAGAAACCTCATAAGTAACATGAACCAATTTACAATCCCCTAGCCCAAATGCACAGAATAGTTTGTGAAGGAAACATCATGTGATAAGTAACAAAATGAACTAATATAACCCGTAAAAAAAACAACTTTCTCATAGCACCTGTGAAAAAAAGGCTAAAGTTAGTTAAGTTTATGCAAGTTAGAAGGAAATGTGACTAAAATGATACAGTGTTCACAAAACCAAATCAACTATTGTGACAAAGGTTTGATTCTGATGGGAGGAAGTAGCTACATTATGTAGCAGGACAAGCAAATAAGAGTGGGTCTCCCATGCTACAATGTCAAATCAGATCAGAGAGCACTTAAAATATTAAGAACACTTAAGATTGATCAACTACAGCTGCACATATGTGGGTATCCTTCTCTTTATGTGCATGTTTTACCAAAACCTAATTATTATGTGTTAGATCAAAGTTCTCCTACAAGCATGAGTGCATGAAGTTTTCTTTTGCGTACATCTGAAAATTTCCACTTAGTTTTCTCAAAGAGCACCAGCATTTTCTTCCCAAACGCATCCACAGACTTACAATTAAGCCCACTTGAAACTTTGAAATAAAATTTTAGGAAAGTTATATGTACTCCCAGTCTACTCTGTGCTCCATTTGAATGAAAGAAGGTAATTTGTTATTTATTGATCAGTCAGATAAATCTGCACAGCACTTTGCACTGCAAAAACACAAGCAAACAAAGCAGTTAGAAAGTAACGTGTGTAATCTAACATAAACTGTGCTACAACTAATCACCAGTTAGCTGTGCAACTTAGTTCAGGAGACCTAAACTCTTCAGTGGCACTACGATCTTCATCAGCTCTTGTTAGGTGTTCCCTGCAGAAATGCTGCACCCTAAAAGTCTAGTTTTTCAACTTCTTCCCTGCTGGTACTTAAACGGAGGATAGAAAATACCTGTGGTCCAGGTTTTCCACGAGGACCCGGCAACCCAGGTGAGCCACCGATTCCCTGTAGCATAAAAGCCAAGCTCAGTGAAAACATATCAACAAGACTAACACACAGGTCAAATATGAGAAGAACAAAATGACATATGTGAACACGTTGGTTACACAAAGAAGCGTGACAGCTGAAGAGAAATCAAAGAAATGGTAAATGGACCACACTTCTAAAGCACTTTGAGAGCAGAACAACCAGTGCAGCAGAGATACCATGCAGGGCACCAGTCTAATTACTAGGAGCAATCTGGGGTTCACTGTCTTGATAAGGAACACTTTGACATACAGATCGGAGAAGTCATGCATTGCACCACCACTCTTTTTATCTTTGTATGACCTGCTGTACCACCTGAAGGCACATTAACATGCACCTACCTTGTCCCCTTGGAATCCACAGTCCCCTGGCTCTCCTGATAAGCCATCGTCCCCCTGATAAAAAACACAAAAAAACATTAAGAATATAATCAGAATATTGGTAAAAATAATTAAACCAACAGCCACCACAGGCTTGCTGCATCACACAGGTTATGCATTATAGCTTTGTGGTATGTCAGGTTTCTCAGGAGTGTGAGATACAATTTTGCGATTTGTCACATCAAGCATTCTTGTATAATGAGGGTTAGTATTCTGAGAAAGACATATGCAGATCACCTTATCACCTTTCAGTCCAGGCTCCCCCAGGTTTCCAGATACTCCCTTTGCAAGCAAAATAGAGTTTAAAAGAAAACACTGAGCATCATTGAACAGTCCTGGTGTTTACTGGGATTTATATACTCAAGCTGTGGAATAACTGATCCTAACAACCATATGTGTGATCGAAGTCAGTTTAACTGCTGCTTCAGGACACTATAGTAAAGACTA
This sequence comes from Acanthurus tennentii, assembly GCA_029783805.1. NCBI lineage: Eukaryota > Metazoa > Chordata > Actinopteri > Acanthuriformes > Acanthuridae > Acanthurus > Acanthurus tennentii. Next base: position 10,553,264 of record JAPZDZ010000022.1, read on the forward strand.
ATCACTAAACTTCACAAGTGTTCATAATTTACATTTTATCAATATCAAAACCAGGCAGAGAAAAAAAACATCATTTACCTTGAGTCCTGGTGGTCCGGGTAAGCCCATGATGCCAACAGGGCCCATGTCTCCCTGCAAAAAAAAAAAAAACACATGTAACACAAACTGAGAACACTAAAGGTCCAGAGATTTCTTAAAGACTTCAAATGAATTTCAAATTCTCACATTTTGCCCCAGTTTATCAGTGGTTACCTTATTTTAGCAAATAAAAACCGGCACAAATGCAGTTACTACCCATATCTCAAGCTGGATATAATCTGAAAACTATATTTATTTTATTGGAAACAAGCATCTGAACCTTTGTCACAATTATTTATACCTTACTTTCAGATGTTTTTTTTCAATTAACAAAAAAATGCCAGACTTCTGAAGTGTTAAATCTAGGCCTTAAAAAAATGTTTATTCTACTTCAGTGATCTGACATTTGTGCCAGCTTTCGACTTTCCACACATTTTTTAAATCAGTATTTTTGACACATTTTGTTCCACACTGAAAAAATCCAGGACAAGAGAGGTGTGTACGAATAACAGGAAATGAATCAAACTGCACAGTATTTGCAAGCTGCTCTCCAAAAGAAAGAAAAGACAAGGAGGGACTTCAAGAGACAAAGAGGACAATAAATAAATAAACAAAACATACAAGAAACCAAAGTATATAAACTAGAGTGTACGAACCAAAATGTGTGACCACATAAAGTTTCAAAGCCAGTAAGGAGAATACAACACTCACAATAAGACCATGGACTCCAAACGGGCCTGGAGCTCCCAGTTCACCCTTAAAGGGCAAAAACAGAGGGATAAATAAAAGACACAAAACAAGCTCTGTCACACACAGATATGTTGTAAAGATTTACATAAAAGCATAAAGTATGTTTTCAAATTGCTTTGTTGAACTGTGTTTTCCGCCACTGTTAGCCTGAGTGATGTGTTTCCCCACTCATTTGAGCATAGCGAGTGAGCACTTGGCACTTAACACACAGGGAGGCTTGTTGTCTAAACTATCTACCCTGCAGCCACATGCCATGCCTACATCCTCTCCAAGCTACACATCCAGCAGAGAGATGGATGACACACAGCCCAGTGAGGCCTTCCTGTCGCAACTCCATCTCTCTATGAATGAAAGGAGACGAATTCAGCCAAATGGAACGAAACCTCTTCCCTCTGGAGGCAGAGGAAATGAGGCCTGGAGGAGGCTCTCGGAGGTCAGCCAATCACAATTTCACACTGACCCCGTCAGTCACAAGCAGTGAGGGTCAAACTAAAGCAAGAAGAGAGGCGGGTGAAACTGCTGATGCTGCCCTCATATCAGTGTGGATTATGATGGGTGAGTGAGTTACTGGAACGAATTTGCCTCAAAGTCAGTGTTGCACATGAATGAAATGTCCTTGCTGTAAAGCAAAAAATGCAAATAAGCACAGACTTTTTAGCACAGTCATTGTTTAACTGGACAGACACCAAATAAAGTCAGGTAATGTTAAAATTTTTGTTTTTATTGTTTAATTTTTGCATTATCCTGTAGAGGTGTCTTTTACATTCCTAAGAGATCACACTACTACAGCATTTTTATAAGAAACAGGCTACACTACATCTGAAATCTGGTGAAATCTTATCCAGTGTTGTTGACTTCATGCCAGTACGAGAAGCGCACTGTACAAAAATGGAGTAAAGAGTGTATTTTACTATGTCATTTCACTTACTGGGTTCCCATCAGGGCCTGGAGGTCCCCTCTCTCCAAAGTCACCAGAAAACCCCTAAGCACACAAAAAAACAGCATAGTCATGTAACCAGAGGAGGGAAGTGAGAGGCTTTATCATGTTCGCACTGTCAAAATGCATGTTTTGATTCTGAATTTACTGATATGTCACATGGTTTGTCAGTGAAGTTGTCACTCCAAACACAGGAGAGCAACAAAATCAGGTCGGTTTATTTGTGAGACGAATCACAACAAATCTCAAGTTTTCCCCAGTGAGATTCTGAGATGTAGCTAATACATCATGCAACATCATCTGTTCTTAGACCCCAAAAGTGATTCCCAAAACAGAAGTTTGCTGAGTAAAGCCCAGCAAATCCCATCAAACGTGCTCCTAGCGCTTCATTCCTGGGAGACCGTCAGGAAATTCCATGGCTGAGTGTTTCCCAGCGACCGAGTGTCTATGCATGCACATGCTGGCAGGGAGCACTCAGCGGTCCGCGAACCAAACCCCTAGGACCTGCCTAAATGGCTGAATAAAGCTGCTTGGCCCAGGAACTGCTGACTGCGTCCTTTTTTTTTTTTTTTGCTTGCTGCTAGTAATTCCATTATACAGTCAGAACAAGAGATGTGATGCAGCCGTGAGGCCACACGCGCAACGTGTGCTTGTCAATGTGCCAAGGTCAACATGCAACCCACCGCACATCACAGCTCAGCACTCGCTTACAGAAGGAGAACGCTATGGTTAGACAAACAATAAACGGCAGAACAGAGCGGAGATGTCTCGTTCTCTGTCAACAGACAGAGAGGAAAAGATCGAATTAAAGAATGAAGACCTCGAGAACTGGCAGAGATAGGACTGTTTGTGTGCCAGACTGCTGATTTAGAACATTAGGCAAATGTGGATAAAAGTAATAAGCAGTAATTGGTGCAACATGAAGCCCACAGGGAATGTGGAAAAATGTGCCTTTTTCCAAAAATGTCAATAACTGACTTGGTTTGATCAGAAACACATGCAAGTGTCTTTGTTCTCTTACTGACAAAAACTCTCAGGGAGGTTGGCAGGACCCTTTTTATTACGTGATTTATCCAAGAAAAGGTCCTGCCAGTCTGCTTTGTTCAAAATACAACATTGACCCGACAGGCACTCAATAAAGGCATTAAGATGTGTGAGTCACATGCATCTCTGCTGGTTCAAACATGCCAACTCCATCTCTTGTGTGTCCTTCCAAATTTTCTTACACTACATTACTTCTGACTCAAGACTGAAAAAACTCCTTGTGTAAAGTGACTGACCTCACTCTTCACCACAGAGGAAAAGAAAAAGTCGCCTGCTCATGACTTGGCTATAACGCGCATATTTTCCAGCCTCAGTCTATGTCACTGACCATTACTGCAACAACATAAAAAAACATGTTCAACCAGACGAAGCCTGGGAAAACATCACATTTACACAAGCGGTTCAGTGCAGTTTTAGTTTTTTCCATGTAAGCCTGGAATGATGGGAAATGACGATACACTTTCCTGAGCCATGGGTAGAAACTCCAATGAGCCAAACCCACAACTGACACATCATATTATCATATTATTCTAAAGCAAAAAAGCAAAGTAGTAAGCACACTGTACAACATCCAGTGTTTCCTAATCAACTTCAGCCAGAGGAAATTCAATAATAACACAAGATGTTAAGATTAGGAGCCAATTTCTTTATTATGAGGCCAATAATTTCTAATTTCATAAAGGGAGATGACTGAAGATTTAAATATAATCTGCTGACACAACATTTAGGTTTTAAGTACATTCAGTAACACTGTTTGGGGTCAATATTTCTCCCTTTATAGCAACCCCTTTAGTAATGCCTAGCATTACTGTGCCAGTGGGGAAGTTACTGTACTGAGCCACAACTTCTCTTAGTCGATTTACGACTAAGGCTTCAAGGGGCCTCACACAAAACTAGAGCCTCTGTCAGAATAATGGTCATTTAATACACTTTAAAGTAGCTCTTCACTACCATAAGAGTCCATAGATCAAGACAAAACAATCTCACTTTTATGAGGCCACATTAAACATGTTCTCTGAGAAGTATGTTGAGAGAAAACTTTACCGGCCTACCCATCTTGCCCTTCTGTCCATGAACGCCAGGAATTCCCTGAAAACAGGAAAGAAAACAGAGATGAGAGACAGAGAGAAAAAAAGGATAAGGAGCAAAAAAAGAAAACAGACAACAGAGGCATATGTCTTACACAACAGAATACCTTTAGTAAAATAAAAATTAAATTTAGTCTCAGAGTTAATTCGAGTGCTTGGCAACAACAGTTGACAAACATCATTAATAAAATATTTCAGTGATATCACTATCTGACCTTCATCAGGGAACATTTTTTAGTTTGTTTAAATGGATAAGAAGTCCTCATAATAATAAGGAAACTAGAAAACTACTCAACTCAACAAATCAGTCAAGTTCTATTTCTCTGTCCATTCAAATATATATTATGTTTTGTAAACATTAAAGGAATTCAGTATCTACAAAATATATTCTATGACATGTTGAGGATGAGGATAAAATGCGATTAGACGTTTATAGACCTTACAGTAATTTTGTTAACTAAATTAAAATAGTTTATATTCTGATGGATTGCAATTAAAATCATATCAGTCTCAGCTTGTCAGGTTCAGATCAAAATTCTACTTTGTGGCTCAACCTGCATCAGACTAAACTGAACTGCACTCATGTTAAGCTGTACTTTGTCCTAAATGCCATATTTGCTAATGAATAAAAGTTGTTATATGAAATCGATCTCTTTTTTTGATCAAATAATTGCCATTGTCTTAAACTGTATGTTTTCATCTACAAGAACTTAGCAGGAAACAG
>JAPZDZ010000022.1:10561406-10584595 GCA_029783805.1 Acanthurus tennentii
AGAGCCAGTGACGCCTAGGGTAAGAGGCGCCACTGCAGAAACAGCCAATCAAACCATCCAGTTAATCTGACAGTGAGTGCTGTTACAGTGCAGTCCAGCCACATGCTGTGAAGACTACTGTGAACACAGTTTCGCCTAATATGTTCATCCTCATCAGACGTACAGTATGATACATGAGTCACTCCTTCCCTGTGGTGAGAACAAACCAAATGCATCCCCTCTGAGAGGATTGTTTGATTCTACATGTATGGAAAGACTACAACGGGATTAGTTAGTGAAGGCATGCAAGAAATTACAGGCTGTTTGCAAAGCATACTGAAAGCAGACCACAGTGCTTTAAACACTGGCAATATTTACGGTTTCTGTATTTTCAGTTTCCATGGAAAACCAGATCATTTATGTGTTATGAGGGATCAACACGTTACGTAATATAAGAAATGCTTTGAGAAAACTTGTAAATGGTTACAAAGAAACAGTAGTTATAGTAGCAGTAGTACAAGTTATAGTAGCAATGGAAATATTATTACAGTTTAAGATTTACTTTAAAGCAAGAGAGATATCATTACTTATTTTGCCTGGACAAGTATATATTGAAGGTACCTTGCATTCTGGGGATAAACAGCTACATGTTTTTTTCATATTTATGCTTTTCTGCTGACAACAGAAGGTGACAATGCAAAGGTTTTGAGCATGCAAATCACACTATTCCACTGACCGACAGTTGGTGGCAGCAGCATGTCAAGAAACGTGGAAGTGAACTAGTTAATGGCAGGAAAGAAGACCGCCAACCAACGAAACCATGGGCTGTATCCAAAGTCACTTTCTTGTTTATTTATCCACTATATAAACAAACACTCTGAGCAGTAAATTGAGTTTTTGACACTAATTCATCACTGATTTAGAGTCGTACATCAATCATTTTTGCATCTGTAACATGCTGTGAGGGAAAAGTAGTGTAGAAGCCATGGAAAGGGGTTTCCTTTGGTTCCACTGTGGGAATATCTAGGGACACAGTCCATAAATTTCACTCGCAGAATTTAAACAGTCAAAAAAAATTAACAGGGTAGATACAATGCACAATATAGTAAATGGAAAGTGCTTTCAAAGATGAGATACAATTTTGAAGATTAATTAAACAACACATATTAGTTCCAGCAAATTAATTAGCATATTTAGCAACCAAGAAATAAAAATAAATGTGCCTTTCTGGCACAAGGTGTCACCAGTCATCTTTACAGCATTAGAAAGCGTAAGATATATGTAAGAAAACAATCAAATCAAGCTAATTTATAAAAAATAACAAGCTCCAGAATGCATTATTATTAAGTGAATGTTCTGCATGCTAAACCAGTTTTAAAGTCATTTCAGCAAGAAATGAGTATAACATCTCCAGAGAGTACCACAGGATATGGGAAAAGTTTTTCTTCTTTCTTCGCTGTGACACAGCACATTCTTCTCCAAGATATCCACAGGATTCAGGCTCAAGAAGAAGGGAGATAAGTAGAAGGAGGAGGAGGAATGACCTAGGGGTGTCCAAACTATTTAACCTACTTGTATCTCTGCCAAATATCTCTCCTTCTCTATTCCCGCCAAGATTCCAGAAGAACTCGTGTCTACTGTCTCTTCTCTCAAACTATAATCCTCCACCACTCCCACACCTCTTTTCTAACATCCCAATGTCATTGCCTCCCTTTCTTCTGTTTTGTAACTATAAATGGAGAGATATACTCAAGTCTTATGGGAACTGTCTCTGTGGACTCTTGGCTCCTCTGTTCAGTGAGTAAACATGCAATGACATACAGCTAACACACAGAACATCCATCAGATAGACAAATAGCATGTAGCGAATTTAATCAGCATGCTAACACTTCGAAGAGAGGGAGGAGGGTCTGTGTCAGAGGAACCAGAGAGACCAGAGAGATGCCACTCTGGTTGTCTCAAGAATGATATTTAACTCCCATCACAAAATTCACACTCACACACTGTGGGTCAGATTTTATAAATACAGCAGTGACTCTCACTTTTGTTAAAATCTGCATTATAAAGTTGCATGAGTTTTCAAGCACTTTCCAGCTATGTTCAATGACCTAAAGAGCGCTACAATTGCACACAGTTCAATGCATCAGACTTACATAACTTAATCAAAACCGAGCACCAAGGCCAAGCCTCCTTTTGCGGGAAAGTTATACATAAATACATACACAGTGTAGTCTAAAGGAGAATTTTTCCTTGTTTTTTGTTGTAACATCATAAATTCCTCTTTCATGACAACGATTGTATATAATGAATGAACCATCATGCTAGATGCTTTTAGCCAGTATTTGGCGCCTGTTTCACCACTGGACTTAAGAGTTAGAGAGCGCTGACGAAAAATCTGCATGAATGAGCATTTCCCAGCTAGAGGACAAACTCTGTTGCAAGTATTTTACCGCAGTATATCTATTATCTATAACTTGGGTGTCTAAGCCACTATCCACTGGTATCTAAGACTGAAGGGTCTTGAAGGATCCTTAATGATCAAATTAATCTTTTTGTATCTTGCGAGTTCTGTGGCAGGCTGAGTGAACACTTTAAATAACTATTTTCATAAAGGTCTATTTACATATAGTCATTTGTTTTTTTCACAAAAGAACACGGACGAGTGGTGTGCCAAAGATGTCCCGTTTAGATTTATTAGTGATGTGTTTATTAATGAGCAGCACATGGGGAGAGAATACTGCAAAAGAAACTTAATATAATGTAATGCATGAGAGAAAAATGTGTGACATCCATCAAAGCGCAGTCAGAGAATACTCACAGGTTCACCTGGGAGACCAGGAGGACCAGGATGACCCTTTTGTCCCTGTTGAAAGAGAAACAATAAGTTTGAGATTTGCACATAGAGAAAAATACAATGGCAACATTTCTTATTTCAATTCTGACCACAAAGCCAAAAGAAAGAGCAATGCATAATTACGCACTTAGAAAATATGAGGTCAATGGTCAAATTTAATCAAGTTTTTGTTATTAGAAAAGTTTATCACCTTGTGTTCATGAGCATTTCCATAAACGCCTCAGGGACTGAATTTATGCTGAGTGATTGCCCAATTGCCTCTGAGAGGACCTAACTCTGTTTCTTCAGAAAATGTTCAATAAAGTATATTTATAAAGACTTGAAGACTTAGTTTGAAAAGATTTTACAGCAAAGACAAACTTAATAGCTACAATATTAATAGACCACTTATCAGCAGCATTGGCTGGTCGACCCCGTATAAAACACTTCTTTACGATTTCTACCCAGGAACAATGCATTTGTTATTTATTGTTTCAGCACAGCTGCTTGGCCACGGGTTGGTCTAATCATCGCCACTGCTGCACTCTGACAAAATAATTTAGAACAATCTTGCTTTAATTAAACCAGTAAATGAATTAGATAAGAACAAGTGAATCCCGAAAGGGTAATTAATGGTCACCTTAATGCCCTGTAGTCTCAAATGAGCATGCCAGCTGGTAACAAAATGTATTAATCTTTTCACAATCAAGGCCCGTAGTAATGCAGACTGAATCATGTGCAGTCATCTCTGAGGGAAGAACACATCTATCCCCTCAAGTGTGAAGTCATTAGCCACCAGCTGTGATGGCCTAACAGCAACAGAGCGAGTAAACAACAGGCTTCCATAGGCGGATGTCCAAAGATTTGTATGTGTGTAAACAAACAAGTCACCATCAGAGATCCATACTGAGCACTCTCGAGCCTGCAGCCAGGCCGTATACACAGGGATTAAAATCCCCTTCTGCAAATGTCATTCAGTAGTGCTGATACAAAGCAGGGCTCAGCATTAAAAGCTACTTCCATAACTTTGTGCAGGCCTAGGTGGCTGTGGTGATGAAGGGAAGTGTAAACTAATTATCTAATTAATAAAGAGTTTTAAGCAATATTAGGCTAATTTTGATAACATGATTGACCACTCTGACAACTGGAGGAACAGTTTCACATTTTGGAAAATATGTTTATCTCCTTTCTTTCTTGGTGAGAGTGAGATGAGGAGATTGATGCCAGATTCATGACCTGTCGATTAAACATGAAGCTGCATCCATGAGATGATTACCTTAGCTTACCACAAAGACTGGAAACAGTTAGCCCAACTCTGACTAGAGATTTGAAAAATCTGTAAATTTGCACTATTGTGAAAATCAATACGTAAAATCTGGTTCATTTAATCCCTACAAAAACAGAACTGTAAGAAAAAATGATTTGCGGGTTTATTGGAGTTTGTTTTTGTGAGACTTTTTCTTGGCTGGGCACAGTGACTTCCTGTTTCCAGTCTTCACACTAACCCAATGCCACAGTCTCCTAGCTGTATGTTCAAATTTAATATACAGACATGAGACAGTATCAATCTAATTATTTCTCTGGGTCTTTTTTAAAAATTGTTCCAAATTGTGTTCAAATGTCACATGCCATTTACAGTGTTTTATGCATCTGCTTCTTTCAACACATCATGCAGGCTGATCTCATATGTACAATCAATACATATTAAAACGTAAAACTTTGGACTCCTGATTAAAATTGAAAATGAGGTTCTGAAGGTTTGAAAATCCTTAAGCGGCACAACATGAGTTAATAACGATGGACCCACCAGTAGATCAGGCAGGGCGGAGAGGCTGAGGCTGAGGCAGAGTGGGACCGACATGCCTGGAGCTGTTTAGCAAGATCATACAGGCAAGCTGAAGTCCAATGCTGATCAAAAGACCAATATTGATCCTGTGTATCATCTAAACTCATAAAATTGAATTAATAACATTTTATAACATTTTAAAACTAATTAATAGATTTCGGCCTTTGATGCCATCATGATGAGATAGAGCTGATCTTGAAACCACCAGCAGGAAGATAAGCTGTTCATTCACAATTGGTATGTAAAACAAATAAAAACCTTGCAGGACTTGATCTTTTACAAATTGTAAAAGCTCGTTCCTGAGTTCAACAGAAGGTCCTTTCAAAGGAAGAAAAAAAGAAAGAGGCATTGAAAAGCTACATTTTTTTAAGATTCAAATATTCTGCCACATCTTCAGAATGAAGCCAGATGCTTGTTCACAATCAGACACTGCTACGCTTCAGCTCAATCAAACTCCTCATTGATCATTATTTGGCCATTTATCTCCTGACAGACAGCACTGGGCTCCGTGTTGGAATATCTGACAGGATTTTTGTAAGTGGATGAGTGTTCTGCAGAAGCCAAAGCATCGCGGCCACGCAAAGACAAAAGAATGTGTCTGTGCCTTCCAGCGAGGCCAATACAGCTGAGTACAGTAAAAGTAGAGAAAGGAAGTCTGTCCCTGAACTGTGCATGTGTGTGCATGTGTATCACAAATGAGCTCAAAAACTTGGACAGCTCTCGCGTCCCTGCAAATCTATTGTGACACAAAGATGGCAATGGATCACATTCTCCATTAGTTCTCCCTTTCTAAGAAGAATGAGCAGTTTTAATTAGTGTAACCCACACCAGATCAACCCTGCAGCCAACAGGGAAATTGCAGCGGCAGCAGCAGTAACAGTGTCTCCCCTGCTTACAGAATAAGTAACAGACCTTCCTTGCAGACAGAAATTATGTTGTGCTTTCCATCGATTTTTATTTTTATTATAACACAAAAAAACTGTTCCCACCTGGCAAACCCCACACTTCGTTCTGAACGAGTCAGACTCAGCAAATAAAAGGTGTGAGTGTTTTTATACAAAGCTGAGGAGCAGGAAGGAAAACTCTTAAAGGCTGCAAAGCTAATAAAAAGTTGAACATTATTCCGGCATGCCATAATCAGAGCTGGCTGTGTAAAAGGCACACTTGTCCAGGAATAGTATTCCCCTTCGCAGTGTTTCACTTCGACACATGCACACACATACACATGCCTACTTTACAGTGCAGACCGACTGACTGACTCCGAGGTAACCTCCCCATTACATCTTTACACATCTCCCACAGCGAGGGAGGCTTTCTCTGGCAGCAGACCAAGGCCTGAGCATTAAACTCAGCAAAAAGAGTCCATAACGCAGCAGCAGGTCATGGTTTCACTAGCTGGTCAAACAAGAGCAGGAGAGGGAACAAATGACGAGTTTCATCAGTGGCAGATGATGAAATTTTAGTTCAATCTAAATACTATAGAGACCTATTTGGCTTCCACTGTTAAAAATACGATAAAAGAAGTCAGTTAGGAACAGCTGCAAGCAATGAGGCAGCATGCCTTTTCTTTATTAGCTGGATACTAACTTCACTTTAGTACTTCGTATGGCTGTCAGCAGTTACTTGTGGGGATGTGAGTTTGTTTAAGGTGAACACAGATCTGATCAGAGAGAGCAAAATCCCACCTAAGGCAAAAAAAAAGGTGAACTGTTACTGCCACTTAACCCCAGCCAGGAAGCCAGCAAATATCCTCAATTACCATAAATCTGCAGGAAGACTATCAGCTTTTTCTCATGGCTCCATGCTCCGTGACTCACATGGCGCAAAAAAGAGGCTTTTCCTCTTTTTTTTTGTCCTCTGCACAACTGCGCTGAATGGAAAAACCTTGAGCACACCAGATGGTTTTTCACAGTCAGCACTGTCCGATTGCATAACAGACTGTAGGAGCTCTTGCCAGAGCATTATTACACTCGTACTATTGTGTCCCAAACGAGGACAGAGGTGTGTGTATGTGTGTCAAAGAGAGAGAGAGAAAAGTTGCTTACAAAGGTATTCTTCCATAGTGTGTTAAGACATTGTCTAATTAGTATTTTGAAGGAATTCTAAGCCTGATCTTACTTCTACATTTTATTGCACTTATACACATTTTTAGCTTTTTCTGTCTTCACCAGCGCATAACTTTGACAACAGACTGCAAAAAAAAGACGTGATGATAAATTTCTAATCTAAAATAACCTCAGTCTAAGGCTTTTTATGACTTTGTTTTTCTTAGCAGATGTTGTTGCAACACTCAGGTAACTCAGTTGTGCAAAGACTCCTTTCTTCATTCTCATTTTATGCATAAAAAAACTGTCTGTAACCTAAATGTCAGTGCAGGCTCTTGCTTAAAAAGCTGATAAATCTATTTCATATGTTGTGGGTCTAACATTTGTGTCCAAAGATGGTCTACATGCTGAGTTTTCCTCCAGATAATAAGATTAATCTTGGGGAAATTATGAATTTGTCACATTTATTGTATAAAAAATGGCACAGTCTTAAGTGTTGGAAGGTAACTAACAGCAAAGATAGCAGAACTGTTGTGAAAGATTTTGTGAGACTTGCTGTTCACTGTAATCAGCCATCGCTACAGACAGCAAGGAACATTCTACTAAGCTTGTGTTGCTTATTATAGAAATAAAATGTCAAACAATATGAACATCTCCTCCACTGGCTCTGTGTTGGATAGGATTAAATCAATATTTCTCAGCAGCACAGTTAAGATTCATAGGGATATGAGCAGTTGATTTCCTCACTGAAAATCAAACCAGCATTACCTTTGTGAGCAACACTGCATATATCTCTTTCCTCTGAGCAATAAATCTCCATCGTTGACCTAATCCCATGATACTTTGCATGAATAATGGGTACACCCTCCACGTTTTCCTATGTGATACAGGGTCTTCAGGTCAGCCTCCCATCTCAACTTAACAAAAGAGGGCAGTTTTAGTTGTAACAAGTAGTATTTCCACGCAATTTATTTCCCAAAAAGATCTAAGAAAAGGAATACGCCTGTAGCACACGGCTAACTCTTGCAAAAAATTATCAGTAAGATGAATAACATTATGTTGTTAACACAAGGTATAATGGAGCTGGGAATTATGTGGTTAACCTTGATGAGTCATGTCATGTTCTTTTGCTACACGAACATGGACATTGGGATCATCTATCAATCACCCATCATTACAAAGCACCATCCTGCTGCTGTGAGTAATCTCTCTTAAGAAACTAGTGAGCCTTATTAAAAATTAAAACTGTATCTGTGAGTTGTTTTAAAAATTTGTCTTCAGTGGTAGCCAAAGTGCTTTGGGTGCTACAAATGAGGTAGGATAGATGGTATTGAGATTACAGACGTTCACATTGCTGCTCATCATTTTCTGAGGGTTTGGCTCATAATAAAAAATAGATAATATCGCCAAGGGCTGTAGCAAACAGTTAAAGCTTTGAAGCTTTGTTCTGACTGACTTTTGAATTCTAAGTCAACATTCAATTGTGAGGGCTAACGTGCAAATTCCAGGGCTTTGGGTGTTGTGCAGGTTGGATGGGTGGAGTAGAGTGACAGTCATCAGTAGACAGCTGCTATTAAGAGTCGGGGGCTTCTAAAGGGATTAAAATTTGCCCTTTCTGACAGGGGTGTGACCATAATGACGTCATTTAAAATGATCTCAACAGAAGCTTGAATGTAAAAAAAAGTACATTAGGTACAGCCTCAATGTAGGGAGTTTATTTCTTTGATATACTGATTAAAAAGCACTGCAGCCGCCAAAATATAATGTAATATTAATATTTAAAACTGTCTGAACTGATGCAGAAATATCATCCTCAAACTAACAAAGTCAGTTACAGAGTACTAGGTTGTTTACACACTCTGCACCGTTGGAAATCCAACAGGCTCTGGCCCACTTGAGATGTGTAATTGCTGTGAGCAGGATAACAGTCTCTGGGAAAAGGCCAAGGATAAAACACACAAGGCCATGAAGAAAACGCTCTGCTGCTAACCATCACTCTTTGTCAGGATAACCCAGCTCAGCAAGTCAAATGATGTAAACTAACAATCTAGAGGAGAACCAGATCACAGAAACCACATTCATAACTTGTCCTACTTTTAAGAAAGAACTGTTCCCCAGAGAGTCAGTGACGTAACATGAATTTGGAGGAAACATGTAAAACTTGTGTTTCACTCAGCAAACTTTGGCTTTCGTCGACTGCCTTCATCATTTTGAAAGCCTTTGATTCCGATGAAGTAACAGCTTAGATATTCGAGCTCTTGGTTTTTTGACCCACAGGGCAGCCAAAGCACAGGTGTGCTCATCATCGCCTGCATTACTTGAGGCTGCTTTCCAAACAAGAGCTCAAACATTCATGTTTGGCTGAAGCCTCTAAACACTTCAGTTCACTTCAGACCCCCCCACCCCCAAGCCCATTCACTGTGAGCCACTGTGAGCCAGAGTTTATGGTTCTATTCAATAATCTTCACTTTACAGTAATTCCACTCTTTTATTTGTACATTTATTAAGGATGTGAGAATGGTGTCTGTAAACATTTTAAGAAGAGGAAAAGTGCACACACACACTTACGATATGAACTTGCACACAAATGGGACAGAGCCAGAGATATCTGATGGATGGTTACTCCCTTGACAGTCTACTCATAAACAAACTAACTTTCAGTTTGTAAAAGAAATCATATTTTCTACCTTTCGTCCATCTAGGCCAGGCTGTCCAGAGGGGCCTGTGACACCAGGCTCTCCCTAAAGAAAAAGACAAACTGGGTCAATAAACCAACATAATTTGCATGACTGCTGGTGAAGAAGTCGTTCTGTGAAATTAGCTTACTCTTTGTCCTTTTGGGGCTCGACCAGGAGACAGTCCATGATCTCCTTTTTGTCCCTAGAACATAAAAACAGAGGACATTTTCTTTTTCATACTTTTGGAGACATTTCTCTCCCAGCAGGCACGAGATGTCTTATTCTGCACCAGTGTTTACTACATATGTCGTGCGTTGCCAAAGCATTTCACTTGACAGGGTGCAGAGGAGTTTACTGTTTGCATTTACACTATCAAAGAGCAATGAGTTCACACTGCTTATTGGGGAGTCTAGCAGTTGTATTTACACAAAGGTGCAGTCCATTTATGCCCTCCGGTGACTCGGTTTACACCAAGCCAGTGAGAAGTGATGAGGAGCGATCCTGTGCATTCTTCTCCCTTTTCAGGCAGTGGAAATCCTGTCATTGCATTCTGGGTCAGCATTCAACATCCAATCACACTGGGAAAAGAAAGTCCCACTATCTATGCAGTTAAAATGTAAGAGGTCCCTAGAGAAACAGATCATTTCCTCTATTAGTGCTTATCATATAAGGAAACAAGAATATGGAGAGAAGTGTGACTGGGTAGATTGGATGGTAATCATGCAATTACTGTTATTAGCTGAGTGCAAGTGCTCTGACACATTTCATTCACAGTAATAATGTGCCACAATTGTCTGTTACTGTTTGCAAACACAAGTTTCAACTTGTTCTGCTCTTGCCTGCTTATCTAGACAGAGAGCAGCGGTGGTCAAGCGAGCTAGAGAGTAATAAAGGAGAATGAGCAGCGTTACCGAAATAAAAATGAAAAAAAGGCACACGTTTCATCATTTCCACTGTTTGTTTCTGCTGCGTCTGTGTGGACACAGACCCGCTGTTCATGACACAGACAGAACAGAGAACAAAGACAAGACAAAAATGTAACCTGTTTGCTATGGTTTTTTTAGGGCCTCAACCTTATGTTGTAATTCACTGGGGGCTAAACACCACTGCTTAAAGGCTAATGCCAAGAAATGTCCTGAATACAGCAGAATAAGAAGAACATACATGCAAACAGCAGGTTCTCAACACATACAGACACTATCACACATTTTAGGGGGTCAGAAGTGACAATCAGGAGAGTTACTTTTGTATGAGTCTATACATTTTCAAATCAGGGAATTTCTGCATATTTTGCCTTCAACAAGTTGAACTTTAGGCATTGAGGACAGTATCTTATCCTGTATTGTGACTCACATTGGTGTAATCCCGAAGCTGACACTGTTTTTAAGGAGTAGGGGAAATTTATCTTTTCCAGACCACTAAGTGCAAAAGCTAAAGTTAAGTCAGAGGTGAATAGACATGCACTGCTTCAAAGATGTATGTAGTATTTGACTGGTTTACTGTTGAAAGTATAACAGGAGTTATCTTCACTAGACCAGCCGATTTAAACCTGCATGTTCCTGTCAGCTTCAGCTTGGCAGTGAAAAGTCTGTGGGAATTTCTCTCTCAGACTGAATTCTTAGGAAAGCCAAGAGTGCCACTTTAGCCAAGAGCTACATACAAATATGAACATTGTGTCTTTTCACTGTCTCAAAGATTTTCACTTTAACTACATCCTCTGAAGAGATGAGCTCAAAGAAAAGATAAATGAGATCGTTTCTTCAGAAAGCTCAAGACACTAAAGAGATTGTGTGCCTTCCTCTGGTTATAGATGTATTTTTGTCTTCTTTATTTCATTTTAAAACTAATGGAACACTACTTACATCAGTTGGTGAACAGATAATCATCTTTTCTCAATTTATCATCATTACATCAAGATAAAGAGACACATTCAAAGCAAAATCCAGCTAACACACAGCATGTTTTCATCCAGCTTGTTCATTTTTCTTAAAGCAGAGGTTTATGCCAGACCAGGCTGACTGCTGTTTGAGGTTTGCAAGCAAATGGGTCAAACTGAGCTGGGCCAGGTTTGGTTAGGCTCCAGTTACACATATGTACGACATAAGAGTTATGGTTTTTCCCTGGCTGAAGTAGGCCAAGGCATGGAATCAATTATGTTTTTTAATGTTAAAGGACAGTGTGGAAAATGCTGAATTTCAATGCATTCGAAAGGATTATGCACAGACTTGAAATATGAGCAATTTTCCATTTTGTTCCAGCAAAGTCAACCATACAGACTCCTCTGTGATATCAGACTGACATATTATGAGGCTCAGCAACCCTCTCAGTTGATAATTCAAATCAGCTGGAACACAGGCTGATGTCAAGTATTTGCAAATGAGAGAGTCAAAAAGACTTAAAACTGCTGTTCTCCCCTAAAGGGAAACAAATGGCTTTTTAAGAGGCTCAGTGAGTTTTTACTGTGAAGCCGAGAGGATCTGACCTCAGATGCTGAAACTGAGAAAAATCACAAACAAACATTGGATGCTGAAGAAGGAACTAAAACAAAAAAAAAACAAACAAAAAAAACTCTTAAGATCTTCATTGTTGTTTAAATGGTTTTATTGCGTCAGTAAGACACTGATCATAAAAGGGTTTGTATCATATAAAGCTCTGCCCCATATTTTAATACATTTATTTACTTCATTATTCTGTACTGGTTGGGACCACAACTCTCCAAGACGTTGTCCCATATCTAAAGGCCTACTTTGACAATTACTGAAGCAGACAGATTTTTTTTTTGCTGACAGTACAATTTCTGATTCTATTTTGGCTGCAAGATGTCAATCATTTACTGCTAGTTCCTGTCCATTCACCATACCAAAGTACTGTCCTGCCTAGGCCTGTATCTGTATCCAGTCCCCCTTGGTATAACAAATAAATGAAATGAATAAAGAATATCTCACATACAGCATTGTAGTCCTTTATTGCTTCAACCTATGAACACCACAGGATGGCGACTGTGACATAAGCGCTGGGAAGCACATCGCCCCTCTGAACTTACTGATGCTTTGTATCTTATAAGTGATCATTACACATCTCATTCGCTAATTCACTTGTTGTGTCAGTATCAGCCAACAGTACACAGGACCTGTAATTTGTTAGTGACATCTTAATATTTTTTGGACAGTAACATGACTGAGTGGCTCGCTAGTCTTACTGCTAAACATACTTTCAAAATAGATTTATAGCTTTTTAACTGTATGCAATGTTATTGACTTTGAATCCTGCTGGCACAATATTAGCTTTCTGGCTTATACAAAAGCTGGTCTAATGAGCTTAGCAGACCAGAGATATCTTCTGTTGCTAAATCGTATCTTAGGTTTGTCCTATTTACTGAGGTAGCGATCTTTGTTTCCATTGCATTAGAACTGTAATGGATGGCACAGATTGTTCAAGGTATTAGTTTAAACCTCGGGTGATCCAGGGAAACCAAATCACAACTTGCAAAAATCCTCAGATTTTGATTGCAAAACGCATGAAAAAATAGATTAATGGCCTTAATTAATTTTATTTGGCAAGTGACCATGGAATAAGCAAGGTAATGCCCTTTGAGCCCATTAATTCTGTAATCAGGAATTAATAGACTGCACATTAGATGTTTTTTGCCTCCACTTCTACTATTTACTCCTGACAATGGACACTTCGCTGACAGACCTGTTTCCCTGTTGTTTTCTTAATTTAAACAAACTACCATGACATCAGAAAGGGTTTCTGTTATTCTGTAGTTTTCTTACTAAGCAAATCCCATGAAAAGACTAGTAGATCTCTGTTGTAATAAATCTCTTAGCGTTTTTTATTTCCCTACACAGACTTGGGTTCTCAGCCTCATAGTTGCCCAATAGTTCCTACTGAAGACATAAATCCTAACAGACAGACTGCAAACAAAGCTGTTGAAGTAATTTTCAACAAAAAAACAGCTGGTTACTGCAGATAGTAGAAGATGAATTCAAACAGGAAAGAAATGTCTGTTTGTTGTGGACTATATTCAGCAGTGGACTGATGCATAGTTGGTCTGTTGCTGAGTGTTTGCAGGGCATTTTACGTGGGAATGGGAGTGTGTGTGTTCATTACAAGACAAAATATGTCACCCAGTAAAGCAGTGTGGCTTTCTTGAGAGTTTTTTTATATATCATTTTTGGAATTTTGATGGGATTTGGTGACAAACATTTAGACAGTAAATGTAACTGTCATTATGTGTATGGCTTTGTGTGTTAAGCAACAGGCGTCAGCTGGCTCCAGTGTAGATTTTATTTTGTATGTGGGTTGTGGAGCTATGCATTGTGCCTTTAACATTTTGTCTGACAAAATTAGAAAACTACAGTCTGAATCTTCTTATTTTTATACATATTCAAAGCATTTGACAAAATTGGTTGATTTGTGTTTGGCCTACCTTCAGTCCAGGAGGTCCAGGGGGACCAGGCTTTCCATGTGGGCCAGGAGGACCCTGAAAACACAGACATACATAATTAAGGAAGACACTGAGTAAAGGTGATCCTCGGGGTCACTGAGCAGGCCTCCTGTTTAGTTTCCCTGATTTCAAAAGGTAAAGGGGAGTGGGTTAGTTATATATGTTATGTATTCACAGATGTATTCACACATTGTTCCCTCAACACTGCCTGTGTGTATTATGGGACAGGTCAGCAGTTCCCGGAGGTCCCTGTTTATGTATAGGTGATCTGTGAGACCTACTGTGTCTCCTGCCTGTCTGTCCAAGTTATGACATATGGATGTGATTTTCCTCATCCCTACACTTTTCCACTGGTTTCTGGGGTCCCACAAAGTGAAGGCCAACCATCCATCACACCATCTGTGCCAGACGCTTTATCAAAACTGACTATCTCCTGCTGGTGAGGCCGTACAGGAAGACATACAGGAGCAGAAAATGAAGAGATAAAATCTATTTTTTCCGGTTGAAGGGAGTATAAATTCAAGCAAGCTGCAAAGAGGGATTGTTTGGAAAATAAAGCCACAACTTCCTTAGGCATCCAAGTGAGGAGTCTTCAGTTCAACTGTGCACTGGTGTGGAGCGAGGTCAAAAAGCTGAGCATGGAAAATCATCCTTAGCAAAACTGAAAGCACTGAAACATGTTCAGTTGGCCTGAACAGGAAGCTACCGTATCTTCAGCCCATTCCTTGAGTTGTTCAGACTTTCTTTTGGTTGTGAGACCTTTTCCCCTGAGCTGAAGGTGAAAGTGAGGGATGGGATTACTCTACGTCAAACAGAGTGAGGAGGCCAAAAGGTATAAGTGTACGGCTGGGTGATCCAGCTCGTCTCTGTTATTTATCAGGGCTCTATTATCAGACTGTGGAAAGGAGTCTAACAGCTTAGGCAGGCTCCCCTCCCCTCAAACTGGCCAGAGCTCTCCCCTCCCATGCGCTTGCTGCTGGGCATATGGAGACACTTAACAGAAGCTCATCTACAGATTTCCTCCTCCTCCTCTATTCAGAGCATTCCCTCTTTCTCGCTCGCTAGATATTAAAACATATGGAAGTCATTACCTCCAGATAGGAAGAAAAGGCAGGAGGAGCCTTAAAGAAAAAGGGAGGTCGAAGCAGAATGTTACAAATTGCATTCTCGCAGTACACAAGGTGAGAAGGCCTGGCAAGGTGGGCGAGTGTTGTCTCAATGGAGACCAGCTTAATGGGGAGAGCGAGTCCCTTTGTCCATCTATCTTTGTGTGGGTGAGAAGAGAAATAAAGCCCCTCCTGCTGAATTATTGAAAACAGTTTATGACACAGAACCAATTAGAGAGCACTGGCACATAAAGAAAAACCTATGCATAAGGCCAAGTGAAAATCAAGGTCAGCACATACTCAAACACATATACACACACCTGAGCCCTACAGATGAAGAACACCTGTGTGCCAGAGCTGTGACCATGTTTACAACGTGGGCTAACGACTTTTACAGGGGTGACATGTGAACTGCTACTGTTTTTATTGGCCATTAACCCTGAACAGACCTGATAACACCCTCACTGGACTGCACTGAGAGAAAAACTCTGCCTTTGGCCTGATGATTATGCAATATAATGTAAACCAGGATGATAGATAAGTTTGTGGCCACAGTTAGAGGGAAGATGATTTATTCAGCTTTCATTACATGCATGTGCAGTTCAACTCTTCAGGAGACTATGCAGAGAGTTTGAAGTTAAAAACATTTGTAAAATTCTATTTTGGATCGTTTAAAATGATAAGTCTGAGAAAATGAACATTTCCTTGTGCCGTCATTCAATACCTCTGTTCCAGGGGCTTATTCAAGGAGCCAGAAGATGTTGTCAATTTTCTCAGTCAGTGCTGACTTGCAAAATTCAATTACCCAGAACAGAAATATCACAAAAGTTACTGACCTCAAACTTTTTTGCAAAATCACTCAAAGAGTTGACCTGCACGTACATGACAGGAGAGCTGAATAAAGCATTTTAATTCTAACTTAGGCCATGAACTTATCAATCACGCTCTGTGTTATTGGTTCCAAAATGTAATTAATTAATTTTTTTAAGAACTTTGGTGCTAATTAAATGCAAATTGCTTTCATAAGATCATTGATCTGGAAGAGACACAGTACAGCCAGTAGTTTAATGGGGTTTAAACTAACCATTGTTTTGTTTTGTTTTTTTTCTGTTTAATCAATTGACAATTAAAGTCTATAAAATGTCAAGTAAGTAGTGCAAAACAATGGTGCAGAATAAAGTTTTTAGATGCTAAAATTTATGTATGACTTCATTAATCAGTTACTTGAGATCAGTTACTTGAGTAACAGTTCCAGTTAAAAAAATGTTGCTAAAATCACATTTATGTGCTTGAAGGTGGTGCTCTTTTAATTAATTCATTTAATTCATTTATAACAAACTACTGTTGTATCACCTTGCTGTGCAAGGGCTGAGGTGCAGTAGGTCAAACTACCACATACTGAGAGAATCACGTGTAAATATTTTCATCAGCTGGGATTATATTAATTCAGTGTTTTTTACATTATATTACAAGAAGAGTGATTTAGGGTTAAGTTCAACAGGTTGACAGATCTCAGGATTTACATATTGTCTCGCTTTTATGAACAATTCAACAAACTGATAAAACCAACCACTGACATTTTATATTATACCCTTGCTCCTCACTGCAACTCTATTAATATGCTCTAAATTAGCTTAAGTAAAACAATAGATAAAAATTTTCATGTAAATAATGATAAAAAAAAATAATCACGCTCCTAAGAGAATGCCTATTTAATGCTCATGTAATTAAATTCAGAATAGCATAAACTTAAAAAAAAAATCTGTTTAGTTCCGTCCAACCACTGGCAGAAATACAACCTCTATTCCTTGGGTCTACAGACTTATTTTAAGTAATAATAGTGTCAACCACCAAGAAATTACACATACTGACTGTACAGTGGCAGGTCAGTTTCTCTGCACAAAGCCCTCTTTGATCTGCTCTCAAGCCTCCCCGTCAGGGTCGGGTGAACTCCGGCACTCTCAGGCTCGTGGCTGTGTCGAGGAACGTGGACGCTCTCACATGTAAGAGATGCTGCTCAGTGGGAGCAGCAGTGAGACTGTCTGCTCAGTCAGACATGACACCTCACTGTGAGGAAGGTAAGAGCCTGATGGTGCACTGTCATCCCAACCGCTGCGATGAGTGAGAATAACCAAACTTGCCCTACACAGGTCACATTGAACACACATTTTGTGCAATAGCATCTCTTATATATTTCACAGCATTTCTGGGTGTGATTTTTCTGTTTCTGACTGAAAAAGTGCAGGTGAGAGGAGCTAAGGGCCACAAGGATGACTCTTCCACTGCAAATCTGAAAATTCCAATACATCTTTTGGTGTCATTAGATGTCTTTTTGGTAAATTTGAGTAAAATCTCTTTGAATTAAACATGATTCACCTTCTTTCGCCAAAAAAATCTGCATAATTTATCTGAAAAGCTGACAAAAAAACTGGGGCAAAAATGATGCAACAAATGCGTAAGAATAGTCTTTCAAGATGCAGAAAAAAAGAGAATGATGTGTTTTTGTACTTCAGCATACACACACACACACACACACATTACAAAATAATGATTTGGTACCTCTTAGAGTAAGAATGTCTATTAACCGTTATGATAAGTATAATATTAACCAATTGGCTGTAGGAATGACCAAGGATCTATGGTCACATTCAGCTTAATTTCCACAAAATCTCTCTTGAACAATCCTTGATTTCTCCTTGATTTTCTTAAAGTTTTGACCCATATATTTGTTAAACAATAGGCACAAAATGTACTGGACAGTTAAGACTATAGTTTAAATGATATATCAGTGTGTTAGGGTCTCTGCTGGTCATGTGTGCAGCAGTGAAATATTTCTTTCTATTCATGTGAACAATCCAGGAATATTCTGCCAGTTCAAGAAAACAATCAGTAAAAGAAACCTGAAGTGCACCCGCTGGCTTTGGGTTTTTCTCTTTTTTTTTCTTTTTTTCAGTGTAAGTTGGTGTGGCCTGCTGTTGGGTCTCAAGAGCTTGATGAATGAACTCTATAGAGGTTGGTGCACTACTGGATAGAGCTGCTGAGCCCCAGACAGGGTCTTAAATGCCTTTAATAAGTTGGGGACAAAGCCCTCTTTCTTCCTTGTTTAAAGAGATTGGGTTCCCACACAGTCCACCCCTCTGAGGCCTGACCACAGGGCACAGTCTCACGGGCTGCAGCAGGTAGATCATAAGTACACCCCGCAGTAGCACATACACTCTGCAGGAGGACCTCAGCAGGCTCTCTGCAAAAGAGCAACCAAAACGGATCTCTCTTCCCTTCTTCGCTGACTTAAATCCTAGCATATTTATTTCAGCTTAGCACTCGCTGCAATGCCAAGTTCAACTTCTGCTTCATTCATTTTCAAATGAGGGAGAGAGAAGAACAGCAACTACACACGGAACTATCAGTGAAAGGTCTCAGCAATAAATCAAAATAACAAACTGTCCTTTGGGAGAAATCGTCTCCAGTGTTTTCTCTCTTCTTATATTTCTTATGAAAACATGAGCCTAAGTAACATCTACACTTATTTCATGTGGTTCCACTAGGAGCTCACAAGCTGACAGTCAAAATGGAGTCACAGGAATCAGTTCAATAATTAACATTTATAAAAACTCATAGATGTTTACGTAGGATATATGTACAAATATATATGAGCATGAATATATACACACCACATGCACGCACAGATACGTACACAGAGATTACCTTATTTTTTCGTAGTTTTTTATGTTCATCTGCTACCTGCCGCATGTGTTTGATTAATTTTACATTGGCAACCCACGGATTTGTAGCTTATTATGGTTGTTTGTTCTCCAGCTTTACAAATGGACCTTGGCAGCAGAGAAGCACAGCTTGATCAAACCCAGAGCCAAAGCAAACTAACGTCTGGCTGAATAATGCTCTGTAATCCAAATATGTCACCGAGTGCTTGATCAAAATGCTCAAAGGTCTTCTATAGCGCCACACTGCTAGCGGTGTACTCTCACTGTAATGCAGATCAGACATGATTTAGCCTACATTAAGAGGTAATAGATATGGAAGATTTTGGAGGTGGACTGATGGTGTTAATGAAGTAAGAGGAACTATGGAAAGAAAAATAGGAAACTTGCAACTCGTCTCAAGATTCTCACCCTTGGGCCTCTCTTCCCTGGCTTTCCTGGCAACCCTGGAAGTCCTTGAAGGCCCTAAGAAGAAAACATAAAAGATATCAGGGACAAAGTTAAGCAAGTCTGTATAAACAAAGCAGGAAATAGGACTTGTAGCACTTAATGGTGTCATTTAAACAGTTTCTTTAAGAGTCTTGAAAAAAAAGATCGTTTAAAGAGTGCAGAGT
This sequence comes from Acanthurus tennentii, assembly GCA_029783805.1. Classification (NCBI taxonomy): domain Eukaryota; kingdom Metazoa; phylum Chordata; class Actinopteri; order Acanthuriformes; family Acanthuridae; genus Acanthurus; species Acanthurus tennentii. Next base: position 10,580,677 of record JAPZDZ010000022.1, read on the forward strand.
AAAAATCATGTAAAAGTCACTCAAGCGGGACATTCAATCATACTTTTCTTTTATTACCATTAAGGGAAGTAAGCTGATATTTGCAGTGCACTCAGCCAGCAGGAGATGTCTTGTTAGAGGCTAAAGCATCTCTGTCCCTCTGCAGCCAATATGATTTCAGCCCAAAACCACTACAGTGCATTGACTGTAAGTCTGACTCATTGTACTGGCAGGGAGGTCGGCACTGGTTCCAGCTGCAGCCAATCACATCAACTATGGGCATCAGCTAGCTTTAAAACAATTTCATACATGGATTAGCAAAGCTCTGAAAGGTCAAATCTAATGAGGGGTCAATCTGAGGAACCTGACTTTGCTTAAGATGTTAGGATTTGTTACTTATTTCCCATGGCTCCACAAGTTCAAAGGGAGAGGAAAAGAAAAGGGCCTAAGCACAGCCCGGGGCGGTCCAGTTGAATTTGGACTACTGTAATAATGTCAGATGTATAGAGCGTTGACTCAGACAGGACCAACAGCTTTAATTATGTTCTTTTAGCCAAAGGGCTTTTGGCAACCTTTGGATTTTTAGACTACAACCATCAGGCAGCTACACCTGATAAGCACTATATGATGCAGTTGCTGCTGAGGTTCACATCTCATGAGCTCACATCTGTAAAGAATTTTATAAATAGTAACTATTCATGCTTTTATACTCTGTGTGGGAGTCAAACAGACTGTTTTTGTCACAAATAGCTATTTAATTATAGTAGAGTAAAAGCAATTACACAATTATGTTCAAGTGTGACTCATTTTATCTATGAAAACTCAGATGCTTTTGTTTTTTTTTCTTGGTGAGCAATAAATGAGAATAAAGATCAAATTATTTGAACTCTGATGGTAGCAACTAGGTGAAAAAAATCCCAGTTGTGGCACTTCTGCAGCTCAGAACATCCTGCTCTCTGAAGCAAAATCACTTCCAGAGAGCACAAAGGGACGCACCAGTCCAACTTTTCCACTAACAATGCCAACTGCAACACCTCACCTCAGGATATTTGCCGAAACAGATACCAAACAAATAAAGTGCTCTCTTTCAGCCCAATTAGGACAATGCATACCTTACAGTTTGAGCCTCGGATTACCGTGGCAATAATTAATAGAGTCAGCTGCTAGCTATAAATTAATAAATGTGACTCAAACAATAAATTTTAGGATGGCATTAAAAGAAACCGTATTTAATTGAGGATTGGACACATCTGCTTGATACCAGATGTGGTTAAGTAGGTCAGTATCAGATAAGATGACGATGTGGAATACGGGATCAGTGCATCCCTCTGCAATGTGTTGATAGCAACAGAATCTCAAAAGGTGTTTTAAGGAAGACCCCATCATGAACTCACGAACTAAGTCTGAGACATCCAAGAACCTTGCAGTTCATAGATAATTTCTTCAGAGATGTTTATCTGGAGATAATTAATAAGCATCAGAACTGTAAATAGTCCCTAGTTGGGGATTTAACATTTTATTTCATTATCTAGTAATAAGTTTTGACCCTCTCTTCTTCACAGATTAGGCTTGTTGAAGAATTCATCAGCACTTATTTTAGGTAATCTATAACAGCTGATGCGTTGCAGTAGACCGTGTTGTATTTACATTCAAAGACATTCCTGCTCTTGTGAACAGCTGAAACCTTTGCCTTGTTTAACAGTCCATGGCCCACAAATGTCAAACCTCATCCCAGTGAGGGAGGATCAAAAACTCAGCACTGTGTTTGGTTATCAATAAAATGATTCACAAGACAACATTATGAAAAAAAAGGCCTGAGAGTAATTTTCAGGTCTATACATGATTCAGCAATCTGTTTAGACGTTATGCTAAAACATTAAAAAGCAATCCAGCAGTCCTCTGGATCTGTTACTTCTCTCTAATAAAAATGGTCTGAGTGGCTTCAGGGGCACACAGAGCTGCGGTTTCCCTCATTGCCCAAGCAGGAAAGCTTTACTTAAAACATTCTTTTTGGTCAAACATGACCTAATACTAGACAGAGTCCTTTTAACAATGGAAAATGAGGGTAACCATTGTGTGTTCCACAGAGGGACAGTGTCTGACAGGACCACATGGATGCAGACTAGTCGATGAATGATGGGATGAAATAGTTCAACTGAGTTCATCTCTAACATTTTGTTCTGAATTTACAAAGGTCAGTCTTACTCTGCAGCCTTAAAGAGATCTAGTAAAATGTTTAACATTTATCTTTATTATCTATTTATTATCTTTTCATGTCTAGCAATTGTATCACTGGAACTTGCTATTTGATGCTGTGATATTGATATATTTTCACTGGTTTTAACTCTAGTGAGTCCTTGGGATACACAGGTGGTCATCTAAGTGGTCCCAGGGAAATTAATTCTATCTCCAGTAAAATATGTCTTTTTTGGCTGAATCGAATGATGATGAATCGAAGAAGATGATAAATCGCTCAGTGACCCTTTAGTAGAGTGAGATTCTTTACATCAAGCACTCTTTTGTCAGTCAGTTTGCACTACAATTAAAAAAAAAACAGGCTGCAAAAAGCCTCAAATTAAATTTACATATGAGGAGCCACTAATATATTTTTCATATAAGCTTGCTAGACATGCTGAAACCTGAGGTAGGATGGTTGGTAACAAGTTTCAGCTCTAGTTTTTTAGTTGTGTATTTGTAACCAGAGCCATGCAGAAAGAGCAGCATGGCAGCTTCACAACTTACAGAACAAAATCCTATTTTTACCTAGGGGACCAAAATGGCCAGAGCCAGCCCAGCTGACAGCTCTGTTGACAGCCTGGCAGGACAGGCACTCTGTGGTAAGCCTGGATTCTGACTCTCAGCAGGATAAAAGTTTTACCATCTCTCACAGTGTGGACAGGCATTAAATCCTGATGGTAAAACATGAGACTTATGCTGGCTTAAATGTGGTTCTGAACAAAAAAACAGGAACGTAAAACATAAGACTCGAATGACAAAATCCTTAGTCATAATATACAAAGACCTCAAAAATTAAATAGACATAAGTGTGTGTCGAAAAAGAGTTTCCTGCTGCCCTCCACATTTCCATGCATCAGAAATGTGGGACAGGTACTTAGCAACGCCACTGGCTGAAATAGTCTGCTAAATTTTTCTGACTTTCATAATCTCAAATTTAAACTAAGTCTTGTTATAGTAACAAATAAATATTTTACAAGAAAATACATTTGATTCAGCTTTTCTTTATAAAAACTGTACAGTCTCTTTACAAGACAACAAAAGACAACTTTCTATGTAAAATTCCTATAAACTATGTCAGACTCTACCTACAGTTTCTGAGTTGCTTAGCTTAAGAAAAATACTACAGCTTTCTATAACCAAAATAATGCACTACACTTTACTCTGTATAGCCTTTTATATTTTGACTCTATCCATTTTTAACTTCAATCCCTTGTTACTTCACACTGCCCTTTGAGAGGAATCTAACGCCTCACTGCCAGCCCCTTCCCTCAGGCCAGCTATGAATCTGGCTATTTCTACCACTGCTGCTAAAAAGGAAATCACACATCAATCAGTAACAGTAAGGCACCACGTGCAACCTGAAAAAAAATACTGATGACCAGCAATGGGGCAATTCTGAATCATCAACTCAGCAACACACTATTGTCAAATAAGCAATCATTTCAAAGATATAGTAATTATTATCTGGCAGATTCACAAAGCAACCAAGACGTCAGCACCGGTTACAAACATCAAGGAAAGGCAAAACAACTCTAACACCACAATCTTTAACGCTTGTTGTGATCCAAGGATGTTTTAGGAAAAAGGCCTGAAGCACAGAAATGATGCAGCCAAGACTCAAAACATGCATCTATTACAATTCAAATGTCCCGATTCATAAACCATTCATTCATAAAATCAACAAAAAAACATTTGACTGTAA
>JAPZDZ010000022.1:10593195-10605462 GCA_029783805.1 Acanthurus tennentii
GTATTGAGTGGTTATGCTTAGCCTTGATGTGAACATAAGTGCTGGTAAAATTCTTGCAAGACAGTGATTCAAAAAACAAGTCTGGATAACAGAAATTTTATGATTTTTAAACACTGAAGACTGCATATTGAGAAACAATCAACATTCCATCTGACATTGGTTCCACTTTCATTTTGGCTATGTATTTAAACCTAGTCGTTCCCACATTTTTTTCATGGAGGACATGTTTTCTGGGGTCTGTTGATACTAATATCACCTGTTAAATTTTAGCCAATAAGAATCTGCTTTTCAGGTTGCAAAAATCTGAAATTGCTGTAACCAGAAAAACAGACATTCCTTGTATAATCAGTGAAGATGAAGCCCAGTGACAATAGAGATTCCTTACATAATCACCTCACCTCGTGTCTCTTTCTGAAATATATTTAATTTCTTGTGAAAAAGGTATTATAAATTTGAAGGCATCATCTCTCTGAGCAGTGAAAATTTACAGGATAAACAGTCCTGATGTTTGTTCTTCACAGCTTCTCTGACCGAGTCCAGTTCCACAAAACTGCCATGTGATATAATGGATACATTTTTTACGATAACAAATGACTAATTCATTTCATTGAGCAAAGGGTTAAACCCCTTGACCAGCTCTTTGTGACAGCCTTCCTTCACCTCCTGCTTCACCAACATCAACTTCCGTTCCCACCAGAGCAGCAGAGATCTGGGTTGGAGGGCTGCACCGGTTCTACTGTGTGTGTTTATGTGCTGTCGTGTGCTGTGAAATTCCTCTGCCAAAGAAAGTCCTCATTGACCCGCCTTCAGCAAACACGCTGTGACAGTGTCCAGGGGAGACCCAACAGAGCACTGATTCAGCTGCCTGCAACTGGATCCCTCCTCCTCACACAGAGCCCCCTCACAGTTCGTCCTCTCAGGGCCAGGAAGGAAGTCAGCTCACCACCTTGAAAGAGCACTTCCCATGTACCTGTCTTCGGATGTGAGCTACTGTTACCACAAGTTTTGGTTCACAGACAAGAAGAGTCTGTGGAAGAGCGCAGAGGAAGATCTCCGATCTGCGGTGTAATGTTTCATGGACTTTGTAATGGTTATTGCAGCAGCCTATGGAATTGGTCCTCAATCTGTGGTCCAGGGACTGCTGAGTGTTCTTGTAGGCATGGCAGTGGAGGCAAAGTAGGAGGAAAGGCAAAAAAAAGAAAAATTGGGAATTTGGGGAAAATGCACAAATTGCTTTCTTGCTTTCATGTCATTTTTACACAGTCTATACAATACTATTCTGTAACCCATCCAAGCAATACATATATTGGATATCAGATGTTATAGAAGTGCCTCATATGTAGGAACAATAGAGAGCACAAACATGACTAACACTTTGCCATCTGTAACCTGAAGCAGCAACCATATTGTATCATCATACAACACTTTTCACGTTGCTACACTACAGATGAGCAGCATTAACATGTGCAGAAAGCTCTGATCAATGAACATTTTACAGTGACAGAACACATACTAAACTTATGGAGCCATGCATTTTCTTTAGCATATAGTTTAAAACACTGTCAGTTATGACATTGTTACATAGAAATTACATCCATACATATGGTTGTACATACAAAGTGCAGCACTTAGACACTAGGTTTTAAGTCCAAACCCCCCTCTGTGGTCAGGTTAAGGCAACAACTCAGTAGAGACTGATATGATTGAGATTTCAGTATACCATTCATTCCGAATAAAGATGTGAATCTTTACAGTAATTTGGGAATATAATATTGGCTAAAAAATCCTTAAACAGCCCAGAACTTGAGTTTATTATTAATGTTACTAAAAAAGAGGTGAATAATGCACTTTTCAGGGACAATTATCAACTGCTTGTAAGATTTAATGCATCAGGAAAGTGAGGAAAACAATCTTGTGTTTACAGTAATTAAACATGTCCCACAGTGCAGTGATGAGCTTTTAATAGTTTTTGGACAATAAGGCACTGAATGAAGCTGAAGAGGTAAAGCATCTAATCAATTGTCTTTGTGCGGTTTTTGATTGCATGTATGTTGAAAAAGATTACTAAATTATTGCATTGTGTGTTACACGTCTCACACAGCATCCAAACTTATTTGAGTTATCATCAGGCTGTTAAAAGTTTATTTGTATAAAATTTATATGTTTTTTAAAGTTGTTCAGGATATGTTTCCTAGGGGTGCATTGGGGTTTGTGGTCTAAAATTATGCTGGTGGTTCTTTGTGAACCTTTTCCGGTTGGCCTGACAGCAGGAGCATTATAATTTTATAACTGATTTTATACCTGACAGCAGGTAGCTGAGGTTTCTTTTCAATCGGAGCAAAGATTTTCCTCCACTCTCGACTGAGAATTAAGGCCAAAAGCCTGTTTCATGGAAACCATTAAAAAACTCTGATGGAAAGAGAAATTACACAGTTTTTTTAAGAGACTGATCCAGAGGAAAGTTTTTTTTATTAGTGTTTTTATGAATCGATTTTCTTCCACTCATCACATATGACTGCCATTTTGGACCCCATCTTTAACCATTGACAGGTGTGGATAGACGCTGTGACTGTTTTGACTCCAGACCAGTGGTGGGTAATAGAAGTCAGCTGGCCTGTATACCCCAACATATGACAGATATTTGAAGTTTGTTGTGCAGACACACGGTGTTAATGTAACATGCATCCTCAAGCGTATGCATGTGAATCATCTAATAGAACAGTCATATCATTTATGAGCAACAGTTGGTTGTGCACAATCCAAGTATTGTGGTGATTTATTCCATTGACTGTGCCTGTAATTTTAGAATTAGTAGAAACAAGACCTGAGGGAATCATAATCATTTTAGATGATTTCTCTTTCTTTTTCTATTTCTATAGCAGAGCTTAAAATTTGAGCTTTGAAGCCAGCACGTGTGTCCTTTTAAGTCGTGCTCTAGGGATCGAATCTCTTGTCTGATAAACACAGAGTCTTTTGTTTTACTCCCATGTCCTGGCGGATTGGGGCCAGCTGAATGTATCAACCTCTGTCCAGGCACAGCTGGATCCAATAAGTGCATGCCCTGGTGCTGTGTTTACCCATTCCATACATTACAACAGGAAATTTAGAGAAAACCTCCATTCATTTTTGTTGGCTAAGTCGAAATTAGAGTGATATAATAGTTTCTCTCTGTTTCCATTATGTTTCCGCCTCAGGATGTAGCTGTATAACCTCTAATTGAAGGAATGTTTTCAATAGGTTGAATGGTTATGTAACAGATACTGATCTCAAAGGACGAAACCATGAGCTCAACTGAACAAATAAATTAGAGCTTAAACAGCAGTCAATTAGATAATGATAGAGTAATTAATCTGCAACCATTTTTTTTTACTTATTTTTTTATTATGAAGCACACGCTACAAAGATTCACTGGTTCTAGGTTCTTGAACGCTATTCTATGTTCTCAGTAATTTGAATATAATTGGAAATGATGAGAAGTTGTCATCATGACACAAATAAATATAGGCAAGTTTCTTCCTTTTCTTCTCCCTTTCTTCCATTCCTTCTTGAATGTTTTACAGAATATTTGAAAACACTGCTAGCTCTCTTTTGAACAATAAATATATTGAACAAAAAAATAAAGTTTGTTATGCAAGCACAGAGAAGCCGAACGGGTCAGACCAGCAGTAATACACAAAGTAAATTTGCAACAGATTTCTTAAATTGATACTTTTATTTATTTGAATGTTCAAAGTTTAAAAGTTTTATCAAATGACTAGACTTTTCTCATCTGCTTAAGTAGCATTTCAGGTTCTTTAAGCTAATTATTTGGGTTTTTGTCCCTCAACTTTACAGTTCTGGTACGGTTCTCTCCTTGGTCGTCACTGTCAGCAGGCAGTTGTTTTCAGTGAAAAAAGGAAGAAGTATAAAGAATAAACCCAAGTGTACCAAACCTGTTCATCACTAAACTACCGACTCACAAAGCCAGCAACTAGCAATTAATTATTCGCTGTTAGCAAGTAAAGAGTCAAATATTTTCCCCAGGAGTTGGTGGGGGGTAAACACAGTTTCAAAGAGAGTAAATGTTGGACCAACATTCATCCACTGACTCACACACAGAGTTATATAAAATGAATGTTTATGTCACCCTGTGCGTGTTGGCAACTTTATGCTAACACATTCACCATATTAAGCTGTTAACAGCTTTTTGTGCTGCTTTTAGTGGCCAAAAATTCAATTAATGCAAGTGTAAAGATTAAAAAAAAGCATCTAATTTACTTATCTGCTTGCACGTCAGTTAGCTAAAGACAGAAAGCATGAAACGAAGAAAAGCTGTGCAGATGAAAAAAGCTTTCAAAGGACGGACAAGCTTTACAGCTCAAATCAAGATTCAGTGGGAATCTTTCTATTCATGCATTTTAGGGTCAAGCTGCATGTTGAATAAATGCATTTGATATTTTGTCAGGTGTGTTACATCTTCAGTCCTCTGAGGCTCCATTAGGCTGCAGCACTTCACACATTTAATGCATTAGGGATCTTTACAACTTATTTAAAAGATATCGTAAGTCAGAGCATAAAGCACAATACTGCAGTTATGTGGTGAGCCGAGTTTCTCATTTATTTCTTTACCTCTCAATAAAATGGTTATAATAATAATTTGAAAACCACAAGTGCTTCAATACAGAGCCTGAATTTTTCTGAAGGCCACATTAGATGTAGTAATTATTTTCAATTCCTTACCCCGCAGAGCTGCAGAAAGACAGACGCTGCTGCCAAGTCAGAGCCATTGTTGTGGTGACATTTGAGTGGAGGATCAAACCGCTGATGAATAATCCATATTGAAAGGCTGCTCTTTCTGCCAAATGTCAAACAGCAGCAGGAGCCATTGTTCAAGGAGCGGACTCTGAAACTTTTTATTCTCCATCATCACAATGCTATGTCTCATACTCTAAAGCAGGGGTCCCAAACTTTTTCAACTTGAGATCGAAAATAGGAACTTGGCATCTCTCTGGGACCCAAGTTTACAAAAATACATTATAATTTGTCAAAACATTTACTTTAAACACAACAGATAAAAAACTGAGCAAACCATAAATTTAAAATCTCCATGAAATCATTTAATAATGCAGTAAAAGTTTGTAACAACAATTGCTAATTTACCTAAGTTTCTCACCAACTTATAACCAACTTGCACTATTAACTTGTACTGAAAAATGAGAACATAGCAAGGCAATACACTCACAGTGTCAGCTGGATTGTGGAGTGCAGTCAAGTATATAAAGTACATCACAGCAATAATTAGATTCACTGAGTGCACTGTTAATTGTGTTGCCACCTCATAAAATATCTGCAAATAGTTTTGCAATACATATAAATGAAAAAATATGTTCCAGTCTCCACTTAATTCTCACACTTTTCTCAACTCTCAACTTTTACTCCCTCCTTTCTGTTTAAATTTTACTGACTTGTCTTAAAGTGATAAAATGGGGTGTATATTTAATCAATGGCTCTATGAAATGTAATGAGAGGTACGTGGCTGGTTTAAGTTCTTAACAATCTGCTGCCAATGATCACACATAGGCTGCGACACTTAGGCAATTTAACCTTTTTGCCTGCTCTTATGCCACAAGTCCATTATCTCAGGCTGTAAAAAAGGAAAAAATAAAACAGATAAGGTCTTTGGGCTCAAGAGGACACTGGCAGTACAGTCGGACAGGAGTCTTGTGGCAGCAGCATCTCCCCATCTCCTCTGCAGCATATGAAGGCAGGCCTGAGGAACTGCACAGATGGGGTCGCTCCCTGTTTCTATAAAAACCCTCTTGTGCTTCCCATTAACAGGTCATGAGGTGTTAATGCATAGGCCTTCGCAGAAACATGTAATTGAGAACCAGATGTCCCAGTAAGGCTATTCAAGCTGTATAGCTGAAGGACAGCTAGACCAGTTTTCTGTGGCAACCCAGTTTGGATTGATTGGCAAAAGAGCAGTCAAGATGGCTAGCATGAAAAATGTAAAGATTCAGCCATGAGTATTCCAGCTTAGACTCAGATGAGTTGTTGGTTGTGCACCAAAATCTACAACTATCAGAATAGTATGCTTAGTTAGCATCTTTTATTTATTTATGTTGTTTACAAGCTCATTAGTTTGCAGCTGAAAGTGGTTGACAGTGTTAGTGGTTGTGCTAAAGCAAACTCTCCCCCACTATACTGCAAGGTCTGCTCTGCACTTGTAGTTTAAAGTTTCTCATTTATGACATGCAAAATCTACCTCTTTTCCTGGGTATGTTTGAGTTTGGGAAGTGCACAGACATTCAGTAGAGGAATGTGATGACACATCTCTGGTGACAAATTTGCAAGGATACAACTAACTTTTATCAAAGTCTTACATTTTAATGAGCATAAAAATAAATAAATAAAACACATTTTGAGTATGAGGAATATTTAATGGATTTTTTTAACCAGCTTTTAAGTGGTGCATTTCACACTTCCAGCAACCATGCACAATGGCAGAAAGAATTAACTTAATTAACTAGAACTGAAGAGAGATGCAGTGATGTGTTACATGACAGGTTATCTTCTCATTTCATATTGTTTGATGCTACTCAATTCAGAGGCCTGAAGGGACAAAACCATCCTGCATATCTCAATAAAATAGTGAGGTTTAAAGAAACTCTTGAAAGAAAAACAAAAATTCATATTATTTTTTCATTCTTTCCTCACCCTTATCCAATCCCGTGTCACTTTAGATTTATATCACCCTCTAGGGAAATAGTGGTTTAAATGTTGTTGGCTGTCTCACCAGCATGAAAATGAAATACTACTCTAAATGTATAACCACCATAATTGCAGCCCTACATGTTTCTTCATCTCAGCAGCATCCGGTGTTTACATTTCTCTCCTGTGCTTGACAATTAAAGAAGATCTGTTACGTCGTGGCAAGAGATCTAACTGCGTCTCTGCATCTCACAAATTTAGAAACCATCAGTCTCATCCTCAGCTACCACTTTCCAAATTCGTCCTCTCCTACATGTGTGCACCTAGTGTGAGCCAACATCAACTTCCTGCTCCTCTCTCACTGTTTACTGCAGCATTTAAGAGGATGAAGACAAAGATCTTAACATGGCTGTTAATGAAGAACATATCATAGTCTGCAGGCGCTGTACTTTACCTGATTATCTTTCCAGCCACATAAGCTGGCAGAGTGATCCTATTCAGTGAGCCACAGAGCTGGGCCATGTTTCAGGGCTTGCAGCATGTCCCCGTGTTAAAAAAAGATATTTTTGATTTAACAGCAAACAGCCTCCTATTGATCAAGCTGCACAAGAAGAAACATCTGATTTGGACGAACTAGACAAAACAAATTAGCGGCTGCCTGCAGTCAGTATGGAGCTTTACTGGACCCAATAGAAGGTTTGCTGTTCTGACAGAGGTCCACAGCCGCCGGGCTTCCGTAAACACAAACACAGCACCTGGCTCCCTACATGTGGGCTGAAAACTGGCCCGCTGTACACAAACATTCGCCCCTGCCCATCCATTTCCTCACGTCATACACTGACTCATACTGTTCTCATGGCACAAATACATCAAGTGGATCCACTCAGTCCCAGCAGGGTTTGGTGTAAGTGTTGGTGTTAATTTTGGTGGTGATGGAAATGACGCAGTATGGAAGCTTCAAGTGAACTGCTGTTCTCGGTTTGGAAATCTGTTCAAATGTAACCTTGTCCACAACACTTCAATAAAGGCTTCTTTGTCCCAGGCACCACTTAGAGCAGATTTTTATGCAGATATATAGATGAGACAAGACTTAAATTGCCCATATGCTACATCAAAAGTGTTTCAAAAGACTTGAAAAATCAAGTTTGTTGAGTTGCTAGTGCTAGATAAAAAAGTCAGGGGATCACTTAAGTCATTTTTTAAAGTCACTCTTTTGGGGATCATGGATGTCTTTACCAATTTTGAGGCAAAACTTCAAACAGTCATTGTATAATTGAAGTCTGAACCAAAATGGCGGCCTAAATGACAGGCAAACGTCCCAATGGAGACATGAAGCCAGTATTGCAAAAGTTCCCTCTAAAGTTGAAAAAGTTTTACTTACACATTTATTTAAGACTAACAAGATTACAAAGATCAAAAAGTTAATGCCCTGCAAACTGCAAAGACACAGACCTTCATATGCTAAGTGGCAATAAAGTACATCACTGTGCCCAGGAAACTTAAAGGAAGCCTGAATCACTGAACTTCCCATGAGGGTAAGAAACCATTGTTCAGTTGATTTATTTTTGTTTTTTTTGCCCTAAGTCACAATCAAGAAACTCAATTCCAAGGACTTTCCACACTCTACATTCCCCCCCGGGACAGATTTGGCTGTGTGAAATATAAGCCATGTATACTAGCGTATCAGATCAGTATCTGTGCCACTTTTCTGCTCTAATTCAACTATTAGTCCTGTCTAATTTCTTATCAGCAAAAACATTAATGAATGACATGTTAAACTTGATTTTTTCTGGGCTGTACTACAATGGATACTTCACTAGAGTGTACAGCTTAAGCACAGAGAGGTATGATACAGTAACCTACAAAGGTCTGAAAGGGGAAATTGTTTCTCGAGTAAACGTGTAAATTCCTGACAGATTGAGCCTCCATGATTGAAGGCCTTGTTTTTGGACGAGGAGTTGAAAGAAGCGCGTAACACTGCAGGATTTGTTTCGGACCAAACACAGATAACACTAGCAGGATGGACAATGGGGTCACTGATTTGAGATTTACCTGTAACAGAGAAGCATGAAGGCCTTATCGAAAAGAGTTGCTGAATTACAGAGCGGCTCCTGTTTGCCAGCTTCGGCTCAGCCAGGCGTGATGGTGTACCACTTAGTTTTCTGTTCAATCTACTACAAAAGTGGCTGTTGAGATCTTAGAAGATCAACAGTTAAAAAGAAAAGAAAAGTTTGGCTCTTTTTTGGGGGTGGAATGATAGCAAAATCTTAACTGTGTTGTCTGAAAGACTTTGGATGCTGGGAATTGACCTTACAAAATAAAACACCCTGAATCAGGCATCTTTTCTCTGCTGCACTGAGTTTTTAAAAGCTTGCCATCACAACACCACAAATAGAAGCTTATTCAGCCTGATACAACGGAGCAGGATGACTTCTGCAGATGTAATCTTCAGGTGCGGCAGTCTCATTTATCTGTCATCCTCCCGGGGCTTCGCAGAGCGTCTTTATCGGGGTTCCACAGAAAGGAATTCGCAAAGACTGTAGATGAAATATGGAGGGATTGGTTTCAGCAGAATCACTACTGGCAGCCCTGAGAGGAGGAGATAATTACCACTTTGACAAGCTTTGATCACAGGCACAGTTATTCTCAGAATGTCGGCGTTGATAGAACAATGAGATGAGGGTCTCAAAAAATTCAGATGAATTTGCCCTAGTTTTTCTTTCCCCCCTCCCATCCTTAAATTCTGAATAGGAGCTCTGTTATGCACATATTAAGACAAGAATGACAAAATGATGTGGCACAGCAACACTGTCCATAACTGTCTTTTGATTTTAAGAAGTGGACAAAGGGGGATCTGATGATGGCTACTGAGATGTTTTTAGGAGAAAGAAGTCGTGAGTAAGTTATCCATGACCTGTAAATACTGTGGATGCAATGAATCACTGGTTTCTTTTTTTTTTTTTCTAGGAGGCAGAAAAATTATTCAATAAAATGACAGTGGGATCAGTGAGCCTTGAGCTGGAGTCAGTTTTAGCAGAGGAGGAGATGTAGAGTCATGAGGGGTAAACTGGTGGGAAGAAGCAGAAAAAAAAAAGAAAAAAAAACTCAAGGTGAAGATGTAACCTCACCACAAAGAAGAAAGATTCAGCTTATTGAGATCGCTTTGAAAATGCATTCAGACCGCAGTGCGGCCCTAAAGCAAACATGCCTCCTACACTACCTGCCTGGGCTAAACTCAAATGCAGCATGTGTCAGCAGGGCCACCCAGTTATAGGAAGGAAGAGATCTTTGTGTGCGTGTGTGTTTGAGGGTCAAAAAAAGCCAAATGAGTCACATTTTTTTTCTTCCCTGACCTCAAAATGTAAACAAAGAAGTCCTCAAGTCAGCGCTGTGCTATTATGTTACATAGGTTCTCATGGTTTCAAAGTGGATTCGCCCACTCCTCACGATTCACTAAGATTTGACCTCTTCCTGTATCCTACTCATTAGCCCTGAGCTGATGTTGTTCTCCTGAAGGCTCAGGTGCCTTAGCGGGAACTGCGTCCTGCATAGCAACGCAGCCATGATGTCATTTCCTCCAACGTCACTGATGCCATTCCTGTCCAGATCCACCTGTCGTAGGCTGATATTTGCTTTCAGGGCGTCAGCTAGCATCCTGACCCCTGGGTCCCCCAAGTTGTTTTCATCCAGGTTAATCTGAGTTAGTGCAATGTTTCCTTTGAGGCTGTCGAAAAGTTCCTTCCATGCTGCCAGATCAGCGCCGCTGGTCTGCGCCAGCCCTAAGTACTGAAGATACGAGTGGTGCCTCATATATGATGCTAACACTTTTACCCCGTCGCTGCTTAGGCCATTCCCCCCAATATCGAGTTCCAAGAGTGCAAAAACCCTGAAAGAGCTCCATCCAGTGGGGAGCTGCGGAAGCACATTGTGCTCAGATGTGATCATTGCCTGTTGGATGGCAGCAGCGGCTTGGGCTGTTTGCTCCTGCAGCTCAGCTATCCCATTCAACAGAGCGAGCACTCCATGGTCACGCAGTTTGTTTCCAAACAAGCTGTTGAGAGAGAAAAAAGTGGTAACCATGGAGATTTATTATTCCTTCATGCTCATTGTAAAGGGGGTATATGTACTTTTACTGTTCAGTTTTACCTTATTAGGTTACAAAATGTCCCTTTAAAAATGTATAACAATGTCATTTATTGTCGTTGTATCTGCTTGTTTTGCAGCTTAAATAGATACATACTATAAATGATTTTTCAAAATATTTTCCTGTTATTGATTCAGACAAACTTGGTGCTTTTATCTAAATGAGGATGTAAAGATGTGAACAATAGCTGTATTAGCAATGATACAGCCAGGGTTATTATTTTGTTTTTGCATATTATTTAAACATGAATTTTCATCATGGCTTAGTGAGTGCTTTCAACTCTTGGGTTTTCTGTAGGCTCCGCTTTAAAGGAATTGTTTGTTTACTCCATACAAAAAGGATTATGTACCTGACTATTTCTTGGCCACAGAGATAAGTAACTTCCTTAGGTCTTTGCTCAGAGCTTTTGAAACAAGCTAGGCTAGCCAGCTGCCACCTAAAGCCTGGACTGTAATGGGCAGAAAGAGAGAGTGGTATCAATCTTCTCAGGTCAAGGCTGAACGTCTTATTTTCTCTTGTATGTGATGGCCAGCTGTGCTCTCACTGTATCTCACACGTCAACATGCACTGTCAGTTTCTACATCTGTCAATGTGTCTCTGAACAAGTGTCACAAAGGCAAGCTCCTGCACATTTACCGTGTTTCATGGGGAGAAAGAAAATAACTCAGCAAGGTAAGGCACTGCGGGCACTTCTGGTTCACATAAAAGAGATGGATTGTGTAATTCAACAGTAAAAGGCTAAGATTTTATACTGCAATGAGGAGGCTGTCCTTGGATTAGCTTCTTTTTTTTATTGTCTCTTCACTTTTATTATGTTCTTTCCTTAAGTCATATTAGAACACTTTTAAAAGGCTAATGTTCCCAGATCTGCATGTTGTTTACTGCGTTTTTTTGTTTTATTTTCACAGATTTTGTTGTATCAGTGGTGTCTGGAACTCACTGCAGGCCTTTGAACTGAGGCTTCACTCGCAGAACGTCCAGCAGGATGTGAGCACCATATGGGCCGATGAGGTTGAGGTTGAGGTTGAGCAGTGTGACCTCAGACAGGCTGCTCTTCAGCGCCCCCGCCAGGCTCAGCAGCAGGTCGTCTGTCAGGTCCGTGTTCCTCAGAACGAGTTGCTCAACCTCATCGGACGTGCTCAGCACTGTCATCATGGCATCAAGCTGCAGATACAAACCAAGACACTTATGACTCATCTGGACCAACTAACTAACTAATATCAATTTCAGATTAGAGTCGGATTAAAGACACACGGTCTGAGTGTCAGTCACAACCACTCTGCCACTTTTCTAGAGCTTCAGAATCTTTTCAGACACTTTTAAAACCTCTGTCATCATGATGAGTAAGACCGAGTCAATCCCCTGCTTGTCTGAGATTAAACTAGGTGACCATTTGTTATGAACAATTTGTGTATTAACCTCCTGGTGATGAA
>JAPZDZ010000022.1:10650464-10667288 GCA_029783805.1 Acanthurus tennentii
AATTTGGGGATTGTAGGTCAAACTAAAGTGTATGAGAAAGGACCCCAAAGTTTTGTGTGTGCGCTTGCATGCTGCTGGGTCGGGGTAGGGAGGTGATATTTAATATTTATCATATTAAATAGTTCAATTATATTATACTTATATATACTTACTGTATTATTAGTCTATGTTATAAGTATAAATATAAATCTATATTATAAGTCTATGGCCTGTAGTCACGAATGTGATGTCAGTGTAATACGCCCACTGGTTTTAATCGAGTTTGTATTCTTATCGCTGGTCGTTCCTGTATTAATAAGATTTATGATTCAAAACCCTTAAGATATATGTTTTTGCCAAGTTTATCTTGTTAAATAAAATGACATGAATCACGTAACCTTTTTTTAAAAAAAACTTTATTTACAGTTCATCGTTACAAGATTTTTAACACATGAACAATACTGTAGGCTCGAGGTGTAGAAATACATTCAAATGTAACCACGTAACCAGTTTAAAGAGCAACTCGGTCCGTGACCCGACATCAATTTTCTTTCAGTTCGTTGTAAATAGAGTCGTCCATAGCTACCACCGTAGCAACAACAAAAAAACGTAGTGTTTCCACAATTTCATTGAGAGACCTGAAAGAAAGTACGTTGAAACGAAAAATACTACGGATCGTATACATAAACCGAATGGATACTATGAAAATAAAGTGTACATTTGTCGCTAGAAAAGTTATCAAACGAAGCTAAAGCCACAAGCTATCTTAAAATATAGCAATTTCCACCGAAAATAGAAGGGATGTCTGCCATGTCTTTTGTTCACGCCAGGGAGAAACTCAGCAGTCACGTGACCTAAAGTATGCCCGCAGAAAAGACTAGGCAGATGAAAAGTACCCATGTCACAATTTCAAAGCCGTTTTTGTGAGATGACTACATTTTGCGCTGTGGACCAACGTATGTATTACACAATTTGGAGTGATACTGGGTTGTGTATTGATATGTTATGACACTCTATAATGTCTTGCTTTAGTGAAAAGTTGTGTTTTCATGGTTTTTAATATTACATGACCTACTCTACAAATACAACTGATCTGGCAACTGGAGCTGAATAAAATATGCTAATTGGTCATTCTAACCATGCAACCAATGATATTTGAGGATATTTTTTTGTGTTACTAATGTATTAAAAGCCCCAAAGATTAACTTGTTTTTAAATTAAAGAGGGTTTTTTTTTGGTAAGATATGTTGTCAAAAAACACTGAAATTGATCCAAGTCCGCACTGATGATTTATGAATGAAAATTTCCCCTTGGATTTTTGGAAGCTTGTTAGCAAGGAGGCCGTTATTCAAACAGAACACGTACAGGAATCAATACTGCAAAGACTGAACTGTGAGTTATTACCGAAGAAGAGATGAAGAGTTATTGCCACTATCCAGTTAGGAAATTCTGCAGCTGTTCACACGTCCCTGAAGAGAACCATATATTCTAAATTGATCTGAACTAACTTTTGGTCTACATCCTATTTGCACTGGTTGGCAAATAACAGCTGATTGTCCCCTTTATGCAAATGAGGACAGCAGCAGCACTGCGTTCTGGCACAGCATCATGCTGGGAGCAGTTGTTTTATTCATGAAACTGTTGAACTGTTGTTTTTAATGTGGCCTAGTAACAGTGCCTGCATATTTTCAGAGTAGTTTCAAAGAGAAATGGAGTCAAACCCTCAGAATGTATTGTTTTATGTTTATTTAGAGGCATAGTGTGTTATTAAATTCTGTGTGCTGCATTTTTCTGCACATGCTGAAGTCGTATTTCTCCTGCTTCAGCAGAGACTCTCTGATCTTTTTAGGGCACATATAAGAGACTGAAAGAAGTGATTGAATGTACCGGCAGACAATTTGAAAACGAGATTTCATCTTTTTTTTTTATATATTGGATGAAACACTGACACTGCCAGACTCACATTACACAAGTGAACATTCCCGCAGACATTTTCAATTTTCTAAAGAGAACATAAGGTGGTGACCAGTAAATGGGTAGTTGAACCTTTTCCCACAAAAGAGCCAATGGCAAAACAGCAGTCGGTGAGAAAAAGAATCCGTGTGTGCATGTGGCAGCTCGAGTGTGTATGTACACTTCTGTGTGTAAGCCTGCCAGTGGCATTGACTAGACTTCTTCCTCCTCTCTGGCTATGCTGTGCAGAGACAGACAGCTCGCCCACAGCATCGCCAGCTCACTGCCCTAATATTTTTTGACAGAGGAAGCTTTATCACGGCTCTTGACGCCCATTTGCAGCACGGAGCATGAAGCTGAGGCACGCCCTGTGGTTATGGGGCTTTAGAGTGGAGATCCGGTTGCTTGCTAAGCCTTTATAAAATTATCTTTCCAATCAACGGCTTTGGTGTGTCCTCACAGGCAGAATGTAGCTCACAAATTAAAATCATTTATAAAAAGATATCTATCACTTGCATAAGTAGTTCTCCATGGCAAGTCTATGCTAATTACATACAAGATTATTGTGTGTAAATGTTGTTTAATCTTATCGAATGATTTTTTTATTCAGTAATGTGATGCATAGTTTTGAGCAATTTCCTCAGCTGTGATTTTCTGCAACTTGAGATGTGACAGCAGTGGCACTATGGCACAGCCTGGTGTTGCATTTATCAGCTCTGTCCCTGAAATGCTGTTTCCTTTTTTTCTCTCTCTCCCTCTCTTCTCTTTTCATCCCAGTGGCTTGAAGTTACTCATCTTACACAATCTGGATTTCGCTCAAATTCATGTGCCAAGCATTTCAGAGTTGAATGCCGTAGCTATACCCAGTACCCAGCTAATAGGCCATACCGCAGCTCTTTCTTCGTTTCCTATCCCTGCATTTTGCTGCCCCCTCAAAATCTCACTTGAACATGCAGTAATGTGTGCAAATATTCTGTTTGAATGTGAAGCCACTCTGTTGACTAATCATGTTGCCATAATTTCAGAGCTCTGGCTAGAATTTAGATAGAACAGCATTTGTAAGCACATGCTTGTGAATAAGTCTATAGGATCATAGTAATAAACCATGGAATAGATATATTAACAAATCTCAGAAAACATCTAACTTTATTGCTAATTTATGTCCTTTGCAAGGGAGTCTGCTTGTAACTTACATCAAGTCAGTTTGGATTTGATTTCTTCACTGTTACTTGTCTTATTTTTCCCTGGATGGGGTCCAGGTCCCTCCTGGCCTTTGACATACACCTGATCCATGTATGAGTGGTGATGGATAAGTGTTTGAGCAAAAGGGAAAAGGAGTACAAGGAGATGAGTGATATCATTTCAAGCATTCACAGTTCCACAGTTTATAAAATATGTTAAGGTTTTTTTGTGGAATTTCAGTTTCAGGCCCTTGAAAATTGCAAGTCTAGTCTGTTTGACAGAAAATGAATGATATTGTCCTTTGTACAGTAGTCCAGTATAATGTATTTTAAAACATGTCCTATTTACCTGATCTGACACCCTCAGAAAGCTGCCTACTCCCCAGGATGGGGAAGTATCTCAGTGGTCCCCATTTTGACAGTGATGATGATGTCAATGCTGCTGCAGGCCACTTTGTTGAGGTCAGATTTGTATGCTCCATGACCACTAGACTAAGTGTGGAAATGCAAAAGGGTATTATGTTTTAAAAAGGTCTTAGGTTTTCTAAGATTGATTCCCTCTTCCTTATGCCATGAACTTATCAATCATCCCTTCTAAACAGGTTGAGCAGCCTGTTCAAGGGTGCTGCGTTATTGCAGCCTCACAGGAGATAAAGCCTAGGGCTTACTGTCATCTGTGTTATTACATCTACAATGCATCAGGTCGGCACTGGATGGTTCTTGTAGCCCAGTGTGTTTTCACCCTGCTGCTGTTAAGAGATTACAGTCGCACATTCTGCAGTTCTCTACTTCACCACAGAGTGTCTCTGTGTTCAAATCTGTCCTTCTACACCTGTTTCTGTCACTGATGAACATTTCTTCATCATACTCTCTCATTCTCAAGCATATGTCACCATTTTAGGTGCATCAACTTTCTTTTGTTTTATTGCTTACATTTCCTAACACCCAATGTAAGACGCTAGAAAGCACTAACAGGAGCCTCTGCAAGAGGACATTTGTTTTTCACATAATTAAATGATACCATGTTTTCATTTTCCTTTTTCAATAAAATGCATTTGACTTTGAACTGCTAAGCAATACTGCATGAATTAGGATGGTTAGAATAACCTTACTATCAGTTATACAGAGGAGTTTGACTTAGAACATACACATAATGTTATATATATAATAATGTTCTGTTGGAATACTTTTACTTGCACCCTCTAAAAATTTAAGGGTAAATCTTTAAAACTAGAATCTGAAGGTTGCTAAAAAATTATATTAGACCAGCCGTGTAGAAAACAAAACAATACAAATTTTTGTTTTTGTTTTATCACCTCCAAAAATGTGCTTCATGGTCAGGAATTGAATATGCTGCCCTGCTCTAATGGATATACCTCTCTAATCCCAAGGGTACTATCCACAGATAATTTAATGTGTTTCCTGAAGGCTGAACTCAAAATGCCATGTGCAGTGAATGCAAAATGTATTATGTGTTCCCTAAATGCATTACTAATGAGAGCTCAGCCCATGTGGCTGCTCTGGCTTCATTAGAAATCAACAGCATCCTGTGTAAGCACATCAATGTCAATGGGCCTGTAACTAATTATTATTGTGTCTGGCACAAAATTGTATAATGGGCATTTATCTGGAAAACAGAGAGAGAGATTTCATCAATGTAGTGCCTGTTCTCTTGTAAATCACCTGCAAGATTTTTAGTTAAATATAGGATTTATCTTAAAGATGTTTATTGATAGCTAATGGAAACAAACATGGTGACTTCTCTGTCACCTGGCAGTGGGGATTGTTCACAGCCTGTGTTTGTCTCATTTTTGCATGTTTCATTAAGGTGCTCTAGTTTCTTCCACTTCCAAACACCTGCAGATATAATTAGTTTGAAGACAAAATACACATGCCTAATGAATACTCTGCTGAAACTGCTTCATTTTTTTTCTAGTTTGCAAGCTGCAAATTTTCATATTTTTTTCAAGTGCACTAGTAGTTTTTATAAAGCTACAACTCTTAAATGATTCATGTATATCTTTTTAAAGGGAACATCTAAATTATAGTTTTGTTTCATTAATCAGTGTGTCAACATTTTATGAGAAGTTATTTTATTGAGAGATGAGACAAATCTCTGGGCTGTTAAAATTGACAAAGAGACACTGCAATATGTCTCCAGCCAGTGGTGGCTGTCTGAAGGGCAAAAGGGCACCCGAGAAGGTAGATCATCACGGTTTCTTTCACATTGTCGCCTGCACTTGATCTAGTTTTATCTAACTCAAAACTCAAAATAAACCAAAGGAGCCCTCATTCTTTTTTACCATTGCCCCCCTTAGGTTGGACCTAAGGTGTCAGGTGTGTGTCTATGCATCATGCTGTGGACTGTCTGTTTGTCTAGGTAACCTGCTCATTTGTCTGTGGCATGTCATCACTCTGGTGATTCGCGTCTAAAGTCAAAACAATGAATATGGTTTTAAAAAACTTAATTGTAAATCTCGTTATGACAACCTGGTTGACATAATTCAATCTTTCATTCAGCTCAATTTGAATTATAAATATGATAGAATTCAAAATTCAGAAGCATACAATCATCAGAGGACACTGCAATGAAGACCAGGTGAAGAAGTTGAGCGACTGGCACGTTGGTCTGATCAGAAGGAATCGTTGATCATTACATTTGACCATCTCGGTTATGTAACGTGTTGGGGAGTCCTTTGGGTTGGCCGAGCGGTTGACGTTACAATGTGACGACGCATGAAGACGCACAGAGACATCACATTTCCATCAAGGATGGAGGAGTACTCCATAACCAGGAGACAAGCTGATGCTCGCCTCACTGTGTCTGAGGACCCCGTGATGCGGCAGGGAGGGAGACGCTCCCCCTCCGCCCTCGTGCAGCACCAGTGAGACGGGGATGCGGTTTTCCGCCGGCGTCGGTGTCTCTGTGTGAGCTGAGCCTGTTCTGACAGCAGGAGAGGAGGAAACATATTTGCCGCTCTCTGCTGGAGGTAGCACCCGGGGAGGCAGAGAGCCATGGCAGGCGCCAAGCTGACGCCCTCGCCCTCGGAGATCGACCCCGACGTCAAGACCGAGGTGCAGAAAACCCCAGAACCCACCTGGGTCAACCCCTCCAACCCTCTTCGGACCACGGGCTCTTTTGGGAGCGATGCCGGCCAAAGGTAGCTGCCGCAGATCCGCACCAAAGTCGCATGTTTCTGAATGCAGCTCGCTTACGCACACGCAGCATCCGCGAAATAACATGATGCTGCGAGCGCAAGGTGCATAAAGTCTTACTCATAACTTGGATCGTAATTATCTGTAGGCAAAAGTTGCTGCTTGATCAATGTTCCATTACCATTAAATGTATCCAACCGGGAGTTGTGACATTACCGTGAAGCAGCGGGTGGTATAGGCTATAATTTCTCCTTTTGGGTAAATCATAAACACAACCATCGCGCCTCTCTATGACTCACGTTCATGAGAAATTGCTGAATGATTGCAAACGCTTCAACCGTCAATCATTTTTGTCTCAGCTCTTCTGGGATACATTTAATGGCTGCAGTGTTAAGCGGTTACATAATTCAGATGATGCTGCATTCCCATTACAATTTTATAAATTCTGATGTTTTTATAGGATTGCAAAAATACCACTGCATTTGAAGCTGAAGCTATTTTTGGCACGATACAACCAGATTGATGGATGAAATAAAAATGTAAACCACTGGGGATGATGTTGACATGCCTTTTTTATGTTAAGATTAATAAAACAAAACAAAACACTACATATTTCATCACGTCTGCACTACTCAATAGAGTGTGCATTCAGACCTCCACCATCAGGACACTCTCACACCATCTGTTAGACAAATTAGGTTGTGGTTTGTGCAAGATGGGCTAAACCCATGCAAACTGAAGCAGACTCAGTGTCTTTTCAATCATTCGGGGAAGACAAAAGAACTTGAAATCTGTAGAAATGCTGCCATAAAAGCTCAGATTACCTCTCTTATCTGCAGGTTATATGAGGCTGGTTTGACCATAAAAGATTGTGCTTGTTTGGCAATGTTTCAGAGACCACTGCACAGCGAATCTGCTGGTGGTGCAGTGAGGTCTGAATCTCACAAATTACACCACACATTTTTTCTTGTCAATATTTGCTTTAGGGCATTGATTTTTCTTTTCTTTGTTTTGTTATTATTAGAAATCTGGGTTCTTTTTACTGTTACATGAACCATCTGCTGTATTTTATTGTGTAATACATCCATAATTTATTTTCACACTTGAAAACAAGGCAGCAACATGTCTATTTTAGACACAATGGCAATGTTGTCAAAAATCATAAAGATCACTCTGTGAAGTCTTGAAATATTAATAAAATTCCTCCTATCCAGCTGTAATTTCCAATCAGTAAGAGAGACCCATTGAGAAATCTATTCACCAGAAATGCTTAAACAATTTAAAATGCCTCATGTGCTATATGTGGTCATACAGTTGTCTAAGATGAATACATAAGCCTCTTCAAAGCTTTCCTCTGGGTCACCGTGTCACTAGCTATGCTGCTGTATTTTTGACAGATCTACAGGAGTTAGCAGTGTTATTCTATATGTAGGAATGCAGTTGGATTGGCTTTAAAGATTAATCAGGATTACTGACATTGACTTGATTAATGACTTTCTTTCATGGTAGTGATGTTCACGGTCCGGTCTGAAAGAAATCTTGTGCTCTCTCCCAATAAATGTGACACTTGTTTTAAAATGGTGCAAGGAAGGTTTCAACTATATCTTTAAATGTTCAACACCTTGAGTATGGAGAGAAGACACTTTTCAAATGTTGTCTTAAACTTGCTTATGAATTTTAGAATGATGATCAGAGGGTAGAAATAAAAGCATTAGCCAATACTGATCTGCTCAACTAACCCCTTATACTGCAGGAGTTTAGCTATGGGTGCAAAAGTGATGATGACTGTAGTAAAGATTGTGTTGAGTTACCTGTAACAGACTGTTTGCTTTGATGTGTATGTCAACACTAATGAAGTAGGTTGTTCTACAGATTGCACAACTATCTTGTTTCTGTAGCTGCTATCAACTGTCAGCAGACAGATGTATTGATGTAATATGGATCTTGGTTATTCACATGAGGCTCTCGGTGTTGCTGTAGGTGGTTAAAGTGATGATTGCAGATCTGATATAGTGATAAACACCTTAGTAAGCTCACAACTCTCCTGAACAGATTGAGAGCCAAAGTTTTGAGAGTTACACCATCTTGACTATGGCCATATTGTAATGTCAGACTGTTTGTGGTGATGGAATGCACAATATCTGCAAATGCTGAGGCTACATAACCTTATGCATCAGTGTTGGCCAGTCACCATGGGCAACCAGATTTGGAGTACCTTGAGCTAATTTGATAAGTTTAGGTGATTAGTTCATTAACAGTGGAAACTGCTCATAGTGATCACAGTTACTGTCATCAACAGCTTGTATAAATGACAAGAACTTGGTACTAAATAATTTCTATTCAAATGCTGTTAATAAGTTTATCGTAATGGAGCAGTGTGCTTACATCATTAATTTAAGGTCAGTTCATACATGACAAGATACAGAAAAAATTAAAATCACACTGCCTCTATTTCACTGTAACCTGCTGCTTCCAGGAAGCTACCTGAGGCTGATGTAGAGTGCACACAGAAGTCATGACAGGAAGAAAGTCATTTTCTCTCAATGAAAACAGCTCAGTTCAGATTTTATGAAAAATTGTCAGTAAGGAGTCAGTGAGATGTAACAGTGAAAGTTGGTGTCCTTCAGACTTCCCTGTGTACACTATTCAAATAGAGAGAGTCATGCTGCTAGTGATGGTGACAGAAAATAAATGCACGCAAGGAGAGCACTGGTGGTTGTCGCATTTTTTAAGGGGGATTGATAATATCCGGTCTCATATTACTCCCTTGAGAAAGCCCTTGATAAGCAAAGAGCTGTATTGTATTTTTGAAACAGTCAATAAAATGCATCAAGCAGCAAATCTATTCATTCTTTTTTTAAATTCATGCAATACATATACGAATGTCAGTTGGATGGTAATCTTTATGATTAACCTACTGTTGCTTTACTTTTACATTCAGAAATGACACAATAAAAGGTTTTGTTATCTTTCTAATGTCAGAACAGGGCCCCTGCAGGTCGACACAGTGATAGATGTGTTATATGGTCAGCTTGGGGTTCGTGTCCAGCAAGCTGAAGAGTGAGAGGATGAGAAGAAAAACAGTGACAGAATCAATTATTTCAATCACCGCATGACACAGCTCTCAAAGACTTCATCTGTTTTCGTATAATTTACAGCACCTTTGAATCTCTTTCTGTCACTAATTATATAGGATATTCTACATGGTATTGACATCCAAATACTGCAGGCTGTGAAGAGCCTAAATGGTACATGGAGGCTCTTCAAGAATTCACCATCTTTTAAATGCAAGATACGGACCAAACAGATAGACTCACACAGATTTATTTTGGTTTTCTCCAGCTTCGCCACCACATTGCCTCTCCATGAAAAATCTGTTTGAAAAACAAATGTGGACTGTTGGTGTGCAGTGAATCTAAATTTTAGAGCCCAGTGGTATCTGTTAGTCATAGTCTTTTTTTCCCCCTGTATATATAGGCCAACAGAGTTGCAACTTGAACATAAACTTTATACCATTTGCTGACATTTTAGCCATGCTGAACCTTCTACAAAGCTTGTATCTTTGCCAGGCTAAACACTTTTGATTTTTATCAAGTTGGACTACTTGTTACATTTTCTGTTTTTATCCTAAAGTCTTGTGTAGTCAGAAACGCCTCCTCAATGTCAAAACTACACAGTAGACTTTGATCCTGCCTATTTATATTGTTAGCTGACTTTCACTTGGATGAAATGATTAATTTTTTCATTATTTTTTTTCTACTTGCCTGTTTTTGCATTCTCCCCTAATTTACTGTTGGATTAGGGAAATCTGGGACATGGGGGTGTTACTATGCAACAAAGGCCCTCTTCAGAGCATTAAACCAAGCTAAAACTGATACATCATATGGCAAAAGCTTTAGATAATTAGCCACTAAATCAAGTAGATGAGTGAATTCTTGTGTATTTTCAGGAAGAGTTTTCTTTGCAGGGAAATTGCCCTATTTAAAGACGTTTGATTTTGGAATTTGAGGGTCAGACAACATGTAAGATTGAAAAATCCTCAACGGCTTGACGTGCACAGTATGTGATTAACAATTTCATCAAATACTGAGATAAATGTAGATGTAGTAATAGAGAAGCTACTATTTCATGTTCTCTTCCTACTCAGATGCTTGCCTTATTGTGTTTTCCTTTTTATTGCACCATCCTTTATATGTTTTATGGTTTCATCATTGTTGTTTATTATCGTCATCACGTTTTGTTCATCAACAACTCTTTCTGGCAATGACTCCTTCATACCCTTTTAAATTCATTTCTGCTCAGTTACACACATTTTACAGTATTTCATAATGTCTTTATTACACGAAGAGCTATGTGTCCTCCTCCCCATTGTCTCATGTTTATTTATAGCACCCTGCTTTCGCAGAACAATTATGCCTTCATTTTGATTTGAGTACAAGGTTTAATGAGGGGTTTTAATGTAGCCCTTGTGGTAAATTACATGTTGTCCATCACCGTTGTTTATTAGAACATGAGGATGAAATCTCTCAGCAGAAGCCTTGAGATTTGAAACCTCAGATATAATGAGTACCCCGGTTGCTATGCATGCACTTTAAAAACATGAGCCCTTAACGAGACCTTGGATATCAGGAGGATACAGCTATTCAAGTGCAAGTGGCCTTTAATTAGGTCTGCATAACATTGAGAATGCTGTATGTGCATAGAAGTTAGTTGTTAGAAACAAATGTATTTGTTCATACCACTTGTGCACATGCATAGGAAAACATCAGTTAGACCTATTGTTACAAATGCCTTTACCTGCTTCTTTAGAGAATTAGTTTGCAGAGAAAAATTAAATGACTAGTGGCACGTGAGAATGAGAGATCATTTTAGGGAAAAAACATCAAACTTAGGAGTTCACACAGTCAGCTCTGGATGTCAGCTGAACTTAACCTAAACTGTGCTCCAGAGCATGATCTCAACCTTTTGATTCTTAGTTATTTGCAAGGGAAGGGAAGAGAGCACTCTAAAAGGAAGATATGCTCCACGGAGAACTCCCTAGACTGTTGTTATTAGTCCATTTTCTCCTCAAGAACCACTGGTACGCACTAACTCAATCAGTAATTGCACATGCTGAGAGCATCAACATGGGCTTGACACTATTTCATGAGCAATGTTCTATCCATCCTGCCACCCATCTTTCCACTCACATGCATAAAAGATTGCTTAGAGCAAGAGTTTTGCTGTTTTAAAATTTATTCTATCACTACCTTTACCAAAAAAAACTTGCTGAAGCTTTTTAATTGAAACTGTTTTTGTGATTGATCAGACCTAACCTGTAAATAACAATAATACATGATGAGTTATCTTTATATACTAAAGTAATGTTTAATGAAAAATTTGCCATGTAAGTCTGGTGTGTTCTTCAGTGCTTGTATACTGGCCAGAGGCCAAATAAATAAATAAATAAATAAAGTCTAGTTTAAATCATAGTCCATTCATCCAAGAGATTGCTTGAGGTAATGTATGGAAACTGTAGTATATGACATTTGTTGGCAGTCCTCCTAATGCAGAAAAAAAGGAACTACAAATCCCAAGTGTCCTTGAAATTGCTGCAGAGATGGGATACATGCTGTAGGCCCTCCCACTATTTATCATTGAGTCCTTGAGTCGGTTTATAGTGAATCTAACTGAAGGCATACTTTGAAAGTGCTTATCATTTAGCACTTGTTGTCTCAGCAGCTCGGCTCACGCTCTGCGACTCCGGGTCTGCCGCAAAGAGGTAAGACTCAGTTTGCTTCTTCAGTGTGTTTATTTTACTACGAGTGGAGTAAGGCATGAAGGGCAGCATGATGCTAACTGCATCAATATTAGGATTTTTCAATTTCTTCCCGTTTATGATGAAAAACGGAGGACAGAACAGAGCAAGTGTGTTGAGTATATCAGTTGTAAGCTAATAGAAGCAACTGGAGCCTCTGTTTATCGAAGCTTTTATACTGCCATAACACTCGGCAACCAGATAGCATCTTTATTGTTCATTTAACTGTTGTCAAGTAGCCACCAAATGGACCCTGAGATTGCAGCACAGGAGTAAGTCTTGTTGTTGTTGTTGTTGTACAATACGTCTGATAAGCAGACTAATTCTTTCCTAGTTACCTCCTAACTAACTTCATAGAGGTGCAGGTGGCCCTGAGTGAGTGTTACTGGTAGTTGTTTTAGGTACCAAATAAATAAGTGGTGTTCTGCTGCTTGCAGTCATATTGAGTCCGTTGCATGTTAGGTTTAACTTAATTTGAAATTCTAAAAAATTCTTTCTTGTATCCTTTACAGAAGGACCTCTACCAATAAGATAGTAATGGAGGTACTTTGTGATCTCCATCAGAGTTTGTGTGGTAACTTAGTCCTGTGAGAATTTGCATGTCACTAATTAATATTATTATTATTGCAGTTTTAATCTCATTTTCACATGCCTTTTTTCTGCTTCTCTTCAAGTTGGGAATAATTGAGACTGTGCTGGTAATTATAAAAGGTTTAACAGCATTTTGAGGATAAATTCAAGAAACTTTAGTCAGCCAGGAAGCAGATGTTATGGAGAACCTTAACATCATATCAGGTTGATGTTATGTAAGATACAGACTTTGCCTTTTTATATGTGCTTCCATAGATTCAGACACATCTCATGAGGTCCCCTGCCAGAGAGGCTTATATGCACTGCAAGTCTAAACTAAAGTGAAGTGAATTGAGTCTTGATGCTGGCCTGCAATAATTTTAAACTCTTTCATGCTATATGACCATATGATTAAAGTCTAGGGTCAAACGGGATTTTTTTTTGGTTTCAGTTTATTTCAGATTACTTAAAGATAATAACTTCTAGTAAAAAGGAAAAAATCAGATTGGGACTGTTTCACTTTGTCACTGTGATTTGTGGAGTCCCTCAGCTGAAAAGTTCCTCAGTACCTGGTGACCATGATAATTGACCTCTACGTGCTCTGCTGTTGAAATAGCAAAAAGCTCTTGATAAATTACTAGGATTGTACAGGTCCTCTCTTGTGACCTAGCTACTTCCTGGTTTAATGGATATTCCATTAGTCCATTTCTTAGGCCATTTTGTCTTTTTCCTTTTGCTGAAACTGATAGTTTAAGATGTGTTGTGCATTAAACATTGACGGCATCCCGCCAGACTTGTGGTATCCTGGAACTTTTCTATAAAAACAAGTACAAGTACAAAAATCCCACAGACATAAAACTTAATGACTTCATAAGTCAATTACAAAGGTTTTTAAGCACTGGAAGAAATTACAAGGTTGTGTTTAAATATGAAAGTTTCAATTTATGGACTTATATCTTTTAGTTAAGAAGCTGGAAAACCGAAATGTATTTTTATTATTCACACTAACTGAACTGTATGCAGATACCACACATGGTATGAGCAACTTGAGCTTTGGAACCAAATGGATCAAAACTAACTGGTTAAATGGAAACACACATGTAAAGTTTTGCCTTTTTATTGTGTCAAAGCTGAGCCTGCTGTTTGATGTGAAATGAATATAAGTCTGTGTAAGTGGTGTATCTCTTGTCAGTAATGCCAGACTTAAATTTAATGGCAACTTATTTAAAATCTCCTATTGTGGGCTTGAACTAGCTAACAGCAACATCCAGACAGCTATAAATAGCTCTAGCAAATTGTACAATGAGTAGCTGTTAGCAGTTACTCCAGTGATATGCTGCCCCCAATCTGCTTGAAGTGCCCTTTGAACAGGTGATGATATCTAACACATTTATGTTATTAGTCAGTAGTGTGTTTTTAGATAAATAAGGTTGAATTGTCCAGTCTGATGGCTCTGTGAATTGTTTTGTTGCTGTGAACAAATTTCTCTCTTGTTCAGCTTCAGTAATTAGGTTCCAAAAAAGGTCATAACCACGATGTGCACAAGTCAATTTGTTCTGTGCCAGACTGTGTATTTAACCTTTGACCCCGAGCTCATCAGAGTTGTCCATTTGTCAGTCAAATATGGATCAATACTTGGATATGTCTCTCTGTCTGTCACTCCCCTCAGTGTTACACACACTTGCCTTTTCTCAATCGTAATCAGTACAGCATCTTATGAGATTGGTCAAGAGGCTGTGTCCACTGATCCCCTGTGGTTTGCATTTATTGTCTCATCAGTTCTTTATTTAGCTAAAATATTGCTTTTGATCAACTTAGTATGTAGTTTTTTTCTTATGCCCTGTGAAATAATAGCTCACTAATATATTTCGTAGGTCTTCACTGTGCAGTAAGAAGCAGCATCTCAAACATGGGATCTGGGGCAACTTTTAAAGGTGTTTAAAAGGTACTGAATCTACATACTGAGTTTTTTGCCTGATCTGGGTTTTTCTGATATTCCAAAAAACATAAAAATTAAAAACTAAATCAAGTTTAATTCATGATCCATGGAATGTCAGTCAGTTAATATTGTCTCAGATACCATTGTGGACCTTCTTGCTGCACAAACTGTATTAAGATTCTTCCTCAAGGTTAGCAAATTTCATTTTGACTCAAGATGCAAGTGACTGCAAATCATAAATTGCAGCAGCATCCTGAGTGGCATCTTTTTTTTGCACTTTCCCCTTGGCCTTCCCCTCCCTGCTTTCTTGACCCACTTTCTCCTAACCTGTGCTTATCTGTGTCCATATATGTGCTACGTACAGGTATCAAGAGGAGTACAGTATGGACTCAACCAATGCCCAGTAAGTCCCTGGCAGCATCATGCTTGCATGGCATGGAATTTTGGACTTATATGCAAGTACCAAAAGCACATACTGTTCACTTGGGAGTTTGCACCAACTGGATGTGGACCTAATGCCTTGACCTTGTTTGTAGGTTACGTATCAGTGAAATGCGTGATGAACGTTGTTGTATTGGTGAAGAATGCTGAGAGTAAATCATTCATTTGTGGCTACCTTTTCAACAATTGTTGTGGCAAGACTAAAAGTTAACATTAGACCAAGTGCAGATTTTTGTCACATTGGATTACACCACAGGAAATGGTGAAAAGGCAGCTTGTGTGATTGTATAAACTTAATCCAGGTTTAGTATTAGTCCCTTGACCAAATGTTCGCAACAGTTTTCACTCAATGTAAGAGGCATTAATCATGTAAGCAAAAATCTGCAAGTTATAAAGGAAAAATAGGTGCAAAAAAAACAACATGTCAGTTGTATGTTTTGTGTTTAATGTGCACTGTGCATGCTGCTGATTCACTAAATATACTAATGTTTATAATGGAATCAACGCTGATGTGTGACTGTGATATTGGGTTTTTGCTACAATAAGATTTTCCAAAATACCCAAGCTGCTGAGATGTTGAAGATGAAAGGAGTGATGCATGGAGGCCACTTCTGTTATTCACAGTAAAGTGTGATAATTTGTTTTTTTATTCTTTTTAATTGTAGAAATCTTGTAAAAAATTTGCTTTCACTTTTTGGCTCATATGTTATACTGACCTTGTTCCACTAGAGGAAATAGATCTGTGTTACTTGATCATCATCAGTCAGTATAATGGAGTCCATTTTTTAAGCCAAAATTGCTTGTACACAAATTAGCTAACAACAGGATTGGCCCAAGATGTACTGGTTTTTGGGTGCTTGGGATGTTGCCATGGGGCAAGAAAATTAAGGCATGTCTTTCCTTCTCAGAGGACATCTGATGATTTGGCTCTGGGTTTTTTTATGAAGCCACTAAAACCAAATTGTGTGTTGGAGTCAACTTGAAAAGAACAAACAACCACAACAATGATGTACTGTGATGGGCTCAGTGAAGATGCTAGGTTTGTGTCCTGTGTCCCTGACACATTACAGTCCAAAAGGATGCAATGCATTCTCTATGGATATAACTGGGGATACGCCCTGATTTTTTTTTTTTTTTTTGATAAATCTTCAGTGTTGAGGTCATAGAAATAATAAAAAATACAAACATCAAGGAAAAAAAATACCCTTGTCCTTTGTCTAAAGTGGTTATCATTGTTGCATTCTTTTTTTTTCTTGCTGCTAAAAGTCAAATTTGGTGATCCCACATTGTAAAGTTAACATCTGACATTTTGTTGCTCTTGCACTGATCTGAGTACAGTGACACTGCTTAAACAAAAGCCAAAACTTCTTAACTAACAGCTCCACCCCAAGCTTTATCCAGCATCTATAATCAGATAACCACCAGCACATGTTGACACAAAGTGTAACAACTCTGGTAAGGCTTGGATTCAGGTGCAGAGAAACACACAGGAAACTGAGTGGGGTTCAAAATAAAAATCACTGTCTTTACTAAAGTTCTTCAAAAGCAAAAAAAAAAACAAGGTATCCAAAGAGGCTAACAAAAATAGACAGGAAAAAGGCAAAGTCTCAGAATTCAAAAAGGACAAGCAAAGTTCAAAAATCACGGCAAAACCACACAGCAAATTAAAGAAGGTCAGGTCACGGGGAACAAAGACAATCTGGCAAAGACATGAGAAACTGGTGGGTATATATACACAGGGATGGTAATAGGTTTATCAGGGGCAGGTGAGTGAGTGGCCGCAGGTGTGTTTGGTTAAAGGCGGGAAA
>JAPZDZ010000022.1:10700103-10712295 GCA_029783805.1 Acanthurus tennentii
CTATAATATATATATATATATATATATATATATATATATATACATATATACAATAACAGAGAGTCTAGGCATTATTTTTATACACCATCTCCTCCTGAAGTCTACTTGCTGCCTAAGGGAGTTTCTTCAATCTGATCTTCAGTAGGTTACAAAACATGTAAGACTGGAAAAAACTGTCACCTGACCTCCATCGAACTGTGTGTTATTAGGATTAATAGCTGCTGAAGTGTCCTGAAATCGAGCATGAAAAACATCCTTAAACACTCAGAGCTGAGTCAGTCTCAATTGGTTTGTCCTGCACTCCAGAGCCAGAGCAGTGAAAGACACCACTGACCTGTCACTTTCTCAACGCCCTGCATAATGAGTGTTTCTGTGGCCATGGTGTAATCCACACTGAACTCACTGAGCAGTTTACAGAAGGATAAGATGGGTGAAATTATTCTTATCTGCTCATAAAGACCACTCTTATGAATCCTGCATCTTTTCTCTCCACTTTCAAGTTTTGTTTTGTTTTGGTTTTTTTTAGCATTATAGACTAACTGTAATTCCAGATGTTGATCCAGCAGCAGCAGCAGCAGCGGCAGGTTAACCTCTTCCACTCTCACACTCCCAATGTGCTCTGCTTCACTCTCAGTTTGGTTTGAGTCGCTCTGCGTTTGGTCCAGTCGGATGCTGGAGCATGTCCCGTGTGTATGTGTGTGTGTGTGCGTACGTAGAGGTTTGTCACTTGCCACTTTTGGTGGGTTGTTGGGGCTGAGTGTCATCTGTTGGCATGGCAACCCGCCGCCTTACTAAGCCTGCTGGTCCAGTGTTGAATGCGCTGGGATTGTGGGCGGGGGGTTAATTAAAAACAAGGAATGTGATGATGGAGATGGGTTTGTGGCGTAGCCTCGGACGCTCTCTGCATGCTGGCTCCGTTCTGAAGCTGCGCATGAGGGTGCTGTTTGAGTCAGCAGGCAGCATGGGCCTCCCCTTGTTCACACAAAGTGCCCTGTCAGTAACGGTTAGCCCTTCTCTCTCTTCCACCCCGCCTGGCTTTATAAAGGGCCACGAGCAGGTGGGTTATCATGGAGGAGACACATGTGCCCTCCTTTCCCCTTCCTCTGCCACCACGCAAGTAGGAGCCTCTGCCAGAGAACACTCAACACACACACTCACTCACTGACATACACATACACACACACTGACATACACACAGATGTGACTCCTCTTGAGATGTAATGTTTTCACTTTATGGATTCTGAATGAAATGTAAGATTTCAATAGTGCAAAAATGTTTTTATTGTTAGCATGACTACATTGTGCAATAGACAGATACTGTTAATAATGTTTACTATTTATTAGGGATGGCTCGATACCACTTTTTCACATACTGATCCGATACCAATACTGCAGCCTTGAGGATCGGTCGATACCGATCCGATACTGATCCAATTCTTTTAGTCACTCTAAAAGTTGTTAATAATAGGTGGATGTAATTTGCTTGATACTGACATCTAAAACACCGCGATCACTGTACAACAACTATTCTGGTCCCCTAAAGAAAGAAGGAAAATATGTGACAACAACTGAATTCATGTGTAACTGCTGTGGCTTTATTAAAACTTAAAGCTCACATCGCTTTTAACAGCATTTGTAAACACAACAGACCCAGGTGCACCATTCAAATGTTTGAAATAAAATAAAAGTGCAACTTAGTGCAAATATTTAATTTAAATAAAATAATCCCTGTGTATAAACATTGCAAAAGCATTGCAAAGCTGCAATAAATAATTTTATGAATTAACATAAAATAGGCGCATAAAAGACACACAATCAAAACAATAAAAATCTAGGCTATACACCTGATTTGTTGCACCAAAAAAAACCCCAGAGAAACAAGGGTAAAGAGAGATAGTACAATCTAGTTTCTTTCGTCTTTTGCATGCAACTTCTG
Source organism: Acanthurus tennentii (assembly GCA_029783805.1). Classification (NCBI taxonomy): domain Eukaryota; kingdom Metazoa; phylum Chordata; class Actinopteri; order Acanthuriformes; family Acanthuridae; genus Acanthurus; species Acanthurus tennentii. The sequence goes on from JAPZDZ010000022.1 coordinate 10,702,040, forward strand.
ATGTTGAACTGTATGTAAAACACAGTTTTTGTATGTAAGCTGCGGTTCGCTTTTCTTTGCACTCGCCTGTAAAAAGTCTCCGTACTCCTTTCCATGATGCTTCTTCAAATGCTTTATTCAGTTCGTTGTGTTAAAATGTCCGGTTTTGAGACACTCATCCGTTAACGTAAAGTAATTCCACATGGCAGACATGACTACAGCTCTGCTGGCTTCTGCTTACGTGACGAAAACCCAGGCACATGGCAACCATCGCGACACCTCGTCTGTGTTACGGCATGTCGCGCAAAGTGAAGTTGAGGATATATGAGATAGTTTGGGTTTATGGATCGGATCGGACGTGTTCTAATAAAAAAAATCTGATAACCGATCCAGTCATTTTGGCCTGGATACCGATACCGATCTAGTGGATCGGATCAAGCCATCCCTACTATTTATATATTAAATCTCTAACTCAGTATAAATTTACAGGTATGTTTAAGGGGCATAAAGAGTAAATTAAACAATTAAGTTACTCTGTTTATTTTGTACTATAAAAGAGATATTATTTTAACATTTTACACGTTAAGGTCGTTAAACATGTTTAAGATTGAGTTTTTTTTAATACTTATTTAATAAAAGGATATGTATCATGAAGTGAATCAACATTCCCTCCACTCACTCTGATACCGTACGCGGGTTACTTTGCCTTTGTCCTCACTGAGAGGTTTGAAAACGAGGGAGGCTCATATTTTCTGCAGTTGGAGGGCTCATTTCCTGACTGATGTACTGTATAATGAAGGGGGACGAGGGGGGACTCAGAGCAACTCTGAAGGTCTCTTCTGTCTCTTTTCCCAGACGAGATGAACGACCACCAGAACACGCTGTCCTACGTCCTCATCAATCCTCCTCCTGACACCATGTTGGAGCTCAATGACGTTGTGTAAGAACCAGAGCAAAGGATTCTTTCCACTTTTTCTTTTCTATCTAGTGGCCTTTTATTTTGGTATAAGTAGCATTACATCATTTTAGCTTTTCAAGTGGTGTCAGTGCTGCACCTAAGGAGCAGACTAAATGAATACTGACTGAATAAAAACATTTTTGGGAGCACAGTTAAGTTTCACCAGAGTGTTTTGTACACACCGATGTTAGTGACAAACACAGCATGTATTTGATAATTACGCTTTTTAAATACTATTCACTAATATATTTTGTACAGCACAGTTCAGCATTGTTTATCATTACATATACTGCAATATTCTGTATGACTCCAATGTATATCTGGATTTCTAATAAAATGTATTTAAATAAAACTTTTTAAAACAAAGCTTTGAATATAAACAAAAAGAAAAAAACATTTCAAAAGTTACGTAACAAATTAAGAGTAAAACGAGTTTAAAAAAAATGTTACATCAAAAACAGACACTTGTTCATTTATTTGCTGCTTGATGCTTCATGATGATGTAAATTTTGTCCTCACAGGTACATTATCCGGTCTGACCCGCTGGCACATATGCCAGAGGACTCACAGGTGGGGCAAGTTCGCACCACCAGGACACTTCAGGAGTTCAGCACAGAGACGAGGGACGAGACTCACCTCTGAAAGGCCCTCGTCCCTCCACACCGCGACCCTTAACGTGTAAGCCCCGCCTGTGCCGACAGAGCCCGTTTGTCTCACACACATGAAGGCTTGACTCAGGCCAAGAACAGCGGTCCATGGTGAATGTGCATCGTGTGTCTCTCAGAACAGAAATAATCAACATTTAAAAAGACCAACCTGAGAGAAAGAGAGTTGCTGAGCTGCTGTTTCCCACCGAGCTGCTACAGGAGGATGCATTAAGAGTGCCTCATCATCGACTCCAACTCCCCAAACACACCTACTAACTGTACTAACACGCATCGCCCTCACAAGACAGTCTGAAAGCAAGACCCAGGCACTGGAAACAGCCCCCTCCCTCCAACCAAAGGACTGAAAGACTAGATTGATGTCATGAGAGGTCTGTGCACATACTGTACAGAAAACCACATCATCGTTTCACTCAGGGGTGAAGTTGCCCTGAAGGGGCCACGAATCAGGCCGACTTCCTCCACGCCTGTTGCTACCTAAACTCACAAGGAACTGAAACTCGGGGCAACTACACCCTCCCCCACATCCCAACAATCATGTTTTTTATGAGTAAATGCTGTGAATTTCTGCCAATTCATACATTTACCTTGAAATTACAGCTCATGAGCACTGTTATTAATTTATTACAAAAGTCTGTTTGCTTTTTGTCTCTTTTCTAATCAGACGATCTTCATTTTCTTTACGAGCACAAACTTTTTTACAACAAACTGTCAGTAGTGAGACACACTTAAGTGGCATTTTGAACGGCCATATTAGAATAATCAACACTTTTCTCTCTATGGTATTGTTTTGGACACTGATTTTCATTGCGGTTATTGTAAAAGAGTGAACATTGTTAATTTATTTGACTATTTTTAAGTAACCCAAATATATGGTATGTGCCATTCTTTGATTACTCTGTTTTGTAAATATTTTTAAAATGATTTGTGCATCACGTGCCATGTCACATCCGTTTTGTAATGTCAGTATTATTCTTTTTGTTTAAGAGCCTAACCTATTTTATCAGCTGATCAAAGCTCATTCAAAATATGCAGCCACTTTAAATTGAGGCATTTCTGTTCGAAAGATTACCAGGAAATGGAGGATAAATCAAAATAAGATACTAAACAATGGTGGTGAGTTTAATAACAAAAATACATTTTATGTGCATACTTAAAGTAAAATAATATTATTCGGTATAGTTTATTAAAGTTATGAGTTCTCTGCATTCTTGTATATCAGTCTTATTTTTCGTAGCTACATGTAAACATAATCTTGATTTTGTCATTTCTAGTTATCCATAGTTGTAGACTAATATTAAAAAAATAATAATTAAAAATGTCTTTGTCACCCCTCTCTAATAACCTGATTTAAATGAATAGTTTGGAATAATTTGCAAAAGTACCTGCAGACAATTTGCAGTGTATGATGAAATTGTGACAAGAAATAACTAAGAAGCTAGGGCCTGCTAGCTAAATGGCTAAGCTAATGAAAGCAGATAGAAAAACAACCAGCAGCATTTCTAAAGCTCACCAGAGTAGCATGTTTTTAGCTTGTTTGATATGAAAAACATCTAAATACCCATTGGTGGTTTTAACACATCTTTGTGCTTTTGTAGTTACTTTATGAGCTTAAGAGGTGCTGAAGGCTTCCGATGTTTATGCTAAGCTAAGCTAAGTTAACAGGCTGTGGCTTCATTAATGACAAACAAACATGAGAATCTAACTCTCAGTAGGAGAGCAAATAAGCACATTTTCCAAATTCCTAGAGTTACTTTATGGCAGTGGATTTCAAATTGTGGGGCGGGCCCCACTGGTGGAGGTGGGGGTGGCATGAACTTTTCTTCAGTGTCTAAAATGGAAGCATGTCGGAAAAAGTTTTTGGAACTACTGCTTTAAGGTATCCTCAAAATTGTCAAATATTTAATTATTCAATAACTCTGGCTAAATACCACTATTGGCCACATGAATCAGGCTCTTATGTTTTGAATCATTCACTCTTTTTTAGTTGTAATTCATTTGAAGTTTGTAGTGAATATTCATTTATTGTGATCCTCCAGTTTCATAACTGGTAGCAGAAGAGTTTTGCACAGACTGCGACAGTCGCGTCTCCTCTGAACGTACTTGAGCTGAAAATGAAGTGCTCTCCTGTCCAAAATGTACAGGCCATACCTTGTGTGTAAGACAGTGTCAGTGTGCAGAGTTTACTCTGGATTTGTCATTCCTCAACTCTATGTTCTGTTCCATCACTGTAAATACTAACTTCATATATTCATTTTTGCCATTTCCATCTTTTTTTTGTCTTTTCTGTGTTGAAAAAGAGAGAAGAGGACTTGAACTATTTTTGCACTAAAGCTCTGTGGGGATGTCTAGAGCCTAACAGCATGACCCTTTAATCTGAATCTGTACAACACGGTGGACAGTATTCAATCATTCCTGTGAAGCAAAGATAGTCAAATGAGCAGTAACATGTCATGCTTTTTTGTTGTTTTAATTTACCTCAGTGACAAAAGCTTATTTTGGTGAGTGCCATTGTTGTCTGTCAAAGAAAAAAGAACTAATCAGTAATGATGAAGTGATCTCAGATGGATTGTTTTTCTGTTAGAGATCTTTTGTTTGTTTTCATTTTTGATTTTTGAGGAATCACCATCAATTTCTTTTATGTTTTGCAAAGAGTCCATCAGAGATGTACTTTTGACCTTTGCTCAGTGGCCCCTCTGAAGTGTTAGTTTACAGGGCAGGAGAGTTAAGGAGTGAAAGCGTGAGTGACCAGGATGGAGGAAAAACATCAGTGTTCAGATCCATTCACGTAACATCGTCCGAGGTCTTCACATCTTAAAAAAATAACAACACTCCACAAAGAGCTCACATCAGATCTCTGCTGTCCATACTTACAAACCACAAGGGGCATGTAAACACTTAAAAGCATGTTTTGATATACAAGCTTGCCAAGAACGATCATTTTGTACATTTAGCAGGACATTTAGTGCAATGTCCCGTGGCTAGAGAAACCCATAATCAAGTCGACTGCTTGCAAGTTGGAGCCATTATTTGATACTGTGTATTTATATGAATGGAACATGCATGGTTGTCTTACTGTTAATCAAAAGCAGACGTATTACGTTTACCTCCACTTTATGTTTTGAAGTCATTGTCAAAAAGGGGTTGATCCATTTTGTACTATTTCTTATGAGAAGCGAGTGGACTTCTCGACATATAAAATATGAACAAATAAATGCTGCATGCAGCCAGACAAAACAAATGAGAGGACTTTTTATTTCACCCTGGGTATTTAAATGACAACTGTATGAATATGAAGACATTGGAATGTAGATAAATGTGCAGTTTCACTATGTGACAATTATTTTCAATTATTTTCACATATGATCAATTAATGTGGTCAATAGAGTGTCAAAAACGTGAAAAATTACATCTCTCCATTTACTACCATTAATAGTAAAAACAACTGCAAGTTCATAATTACGAAAAAGAAAAAAGTTTTACATTTTTGCTTTAAATGTGACTGAATTAATATTTGATCCCCCAAAAAACAGTATATTTCCTTTTGATTAAATAATTGTTGTAGATTTAATTTCATTAGATTGATAGAGTCCAGTCATTCATACTGATTATCTTACATTTATACTGCAATAGCAGGGAAATAGCATAATTCACATACCAGCAACCAGAAATCTCCCTGATAAGTTAGATGTATCTTATCTCGAGTTGAATAAAAACTTAAGTGTTAATATTACATGTTGTGGTTTCAAGTGACATCTTTAAGGTAATATGTGCATAATTTTTACGGTGTAAAATTAAGCTCATACAAGGACTAAAAATGGACTAAAACCAGTAAAAAATAAATTAGGACATTTAGGACAAACATCAGAAATTCTGTATCCTGCATTTTGGAATTTAAAGTTTGCACAAATTTAGATATTATTTTGTATTAAATCCACCCCATGTCAGTCCCCAACCTTAATAAATGTGCCATGTGAAATCAGTGGAATGATACTTAGGTGTATTTTCCAAAACAGTTCTATAAAGGTCTGGTGTAAAGGATTTAGTTACATCTAGTGGTGAAGTTGCAGATACAACCAAATAAATATTCCAAGAGCTATAAAGCCTGCAGTTTAAAAAACTTTGGGAAGATGTAAAAACACTCATTCTAAGTAACATGAACACAATAATTTTCTGGTGATTATACACAAATGAAAACATACTGTATGTTAAATTCCTGATTCCTTTAAATTCAAAACAACTTTAAGATGTTTTTAATTTCACCATCTATTTCAATATACAGTCTGTCCTGTTTTGTGGACAAAACTGTCAGTGGGTCCCTCTCTAAGCTCCTCTGGTACCTTCGTCCTAACGTCTCTGCTTGTTGGCATGTATCTGCTTCCACCTCTCTCTGGTCCAGCGGCCGTTGTTCTGCACGACTTCATGCAGCAGGTCCATGAAGGCATACTCGTTGCCAGACAGCAGCGTTTCATCATCTGGGGAGGCACCACCAGAGGGAGCCTTTGAGCCGGTGCTTCTGTTTTCTGGCCTCTGTCTGCTCGTCACAGCCTGCTTTGCTTCTGGCCTGTTTGGGCTCTTATTGATGTTCTTTTCTGCAGATTTCTGGTCTCCAGTCTGAGCTGTTTTCTTCAGATTCAGGTTTTGGGTTTCACTGGTTTTCTGTCCCACAGCCACAGGGTCCTGGATCACCTGCTCCTTCTTTAGCTTCTCCGCCTGTTTCATGTCATTGAGATCATGGGCCTTGTTGAAGGAAGGGCTATTTTCATTGGCTGGCTTTGAAGACTGGGAGAGTCCCACTTTCATCTGTGTTACATTTAATTTTAGGGAATCCTCTATTTGATTTTTCTCCATTTCCTCTTTTCCAAAGGGATTCTCCTCTTTGTTTGACACTTTCTTCACCTCACCTGGCAGCGCTGGTGTCCAAACAGTGAAGATATTAGGTTTCTCTTCTTCTTTCTCCATCATTTTACATCTGGCCTGCCACTGAACTGCTGTTGGAGGCCAGGTGGAGATCCTCCCCAAAGCTTTTCCCATCTGTGATCTTTGACCTGTGATGTCAGCAGACTGTGTGTTGAAGTCATCAGGTTTATTCTGGTTCGTACCGATGCTCAGGTAAGGAACAGTGTCAGTGTTGGCAGGAACATGAGGGTCTTTACTCAGATTTCCTTCATCAGCAGCTTGTTTAACATTAACATCAGTTGCTTTTGTTTGCTTTTCCGTCTCAAATCCTTTTTCTGCTTCTGTTTCAACGCTCGGTTTCTGCTTGCCTTCAGCTTGGTCGTCTGTGTCCTTCAGTTGAGCCTCTGCCTCAGTTTGTAAAGTCACTCGTTCTGTCACAGGTGTCCAGAAAGGAGCAGTAAAGAGTACAGCATTGGCTGACTTTGCTCTGACTCCACTGAAGGATCTCCTGCATCCCGTCTCTGAGTCCCACTGGTTGTTTCCAATCGACTGAACAGGACTCGATCTGCTGCTGCTGCTGCTGTCTTCTTCTTTGGGTTCATTTCTGTTTTCTCTTGGACTTCCAGGCCTCACAGATTTGTTGTTGTGTTTCCTCCTGTACAGCACCACCAAGAAACACAGCAGGATCAGGAGCGAAGACAGGAGCGCTGCAGAGAGGAAGGTTGTTAGCAAACCATTCACCAGAGCTGATGATGCCTTCGTACATTTCTGCAAACCAGAGATACACTGAAACTAAACCAGAAGTTTATTTCATTAGGTTTTTATTCTTATGTTATGGCAGCTGTGTGGTTACGGTCTGGTTAGAGCAAGGCACAAATACCTCTTGGTTGAGGTTCGGAAAAGATAATTTTTTCATTTAATTTTCTTTTTGTTAAATTTAAAATGGAAATTAATCCTGGTTTCCTCCTCATCCTGATGAGTACATCAGTTTGCATTAAATGTATATGAAAATAGATCTAACGTGAACTGCATTATTTTGATATTGAGGAAATGTTGATAGATGTGTGAAACATTAAAAAGTGCAACGTATCTGTAGAGAAAGTAGAATGGTACAATACAGTTAAGTTAGACAGAAAATGTGCATCTGATTTATCAGATTCTGTGAAAAGAGAAAACAAAACCCACCTATCACAGCGACCAGTGTGCAGATGATATTTGTGTCTGGCGATGGCGGTGACATCACACAAGTTTCTGAGGGCAAAAGAGACACATGAAGTTACACAAGGTTCAAGTATGAAGAGACGAGAAGAACTAACCATGCATGCAAGTGTGGATACAGTATATGCGGGCAGGTCAGAGAGTTTAGGATGGACACGGTTCCACATCACAGATGCTGCAGATGAAGGTGAGGCCATATTCATTCAAAAATTTACTGGAAGATAAACCCTTTGAGATGCAGGATCTCGTTTTTTTGGGGGGGGTCCTTCAGTTTCTGAAGAAAACAACGGACAAACCATGAAGATGTAAAGCTGCTTGCATTCGAGCTGCTAAAGCCTCTGTGAGTTTGTTGATAAAATCACTAATGCCCCTGAATGCAGATCAGCACTAAAATACAGATTTTTATAGACAGTCAGGTTGAATATCAGCTGCCTGTAAACACAATTTTTTGCACAAGGATGAAGTGAGCAACATCTGAACCATGACTGCTGAGTTATAGTTAAATTAATTATGTTGCTGGGGCGCCATCTGCTGGTGGCATACCATTACATTTTCAGGATGACTCATAGGAGGTGTGTACGTAATAACATTTTTGTGTTGAAGTTACAGCAGTTAATGTCAAACACAATAATCCTGAAAGAACAGAAGAACCAACCTAAGAAGAACAGTTTTGTTTAAAAATAAAGATGTTACCTGTAAAATGACCAAATAAAAAAAATATATTTAGCTGAAAGTGTGGGATTTCAAATACCAAAACAGAAAGCAAGGAAAGACAAAAAGCAGATACCAGTATATGTTGGGGCTGTTCTGAAGATACCAGTGGGTTTCGGTTGGACTGAGGTTTCTGTCTTTGATGTTGGTCGTGACAAAGGCTTTGTTTCAACTTCTGCAGTACAACAGGTTTTTTAACACAAATTATGTGTTCAGATGGAAATATTCTTATTGCAGTGGTGTAATTTTATATGTCAAATTCAGAAAAAAAAAAACAGAGAAAACGACAAACAAGATGCACCAGTTGGTTTTGAATGGACAGTCTGCGTCACTGATGGAGGTCCTGGTGTCGCACACACAGACACATTCCACACAGGTTGACCCTTCAAATATGGAGGTGTCTCACAGGTCACCTCCATCGGTCTGTCCAGCAGAAATCTGCTGTGTAGATCTAAGAAGGGGAACAGGGATAAGGTTTCTAAAATGTTCCTCAAACACACATGACTTATTGCTAATTGTCTTGCGTTTCACAAACCTCTCAGGAAGTCAACAAAGTGTTCAGCACCACAGGAACAGCTCCATGGGTTTCCATCGAGACTCATCTTGGTGGACTTCAGGGACTTGAAGACCTGAGGTGACACCCAGGTCATCCTGTTCTTTGACAAGTCTAACTCAGCCAAGGCAGTCTGAGAGCTGAAACTATTTATATCAATTGTTCTGATCCTGTTCTGATTCAGATTGAGCTTTGTGAGGTTATTGAGCCCTTTCAGCATGTACTCATGAAGACCTTCAATGTGGTTTCCTGCGAGGTTGAGCTCACTCAGGGTATCGGGTTTACCGAGCCAGTTTGGGTTAATCTCTGTCAGCAGGTTCTGATTTAAACTGAGATTTCTGAGGCTTTGGAAAGAGCTGAAGGCCCCTGCAGCGACTCCTGTGACTCCAGCACTGTCGATCCTGAGCCTGGTTACAGAGGCGAGGTGGTCGCTGCGCAGCACAGTGGAGTTTATCTCCCCAAAGTCATTTAGGACCATCACCAGAGATAAAAAACCAGGCGTGAAAGCTAGAGGAACAGTATTACAATCACACATAGGCATTACTGAGAATGGAGCCGGATATTTAAGAAGTTAATCACAACATAAGAGCAGATTTTACATGAAAAAACAGCTTTAATTGCACACTTTCTGACTGAATGCTGCCTTTTATGATTACTCTGATGTTTACATCCCTTTTCTTTATTAGACTCTGCCTGCAGTAACAATAGGAATATGAAACGAAACCTCTTTGTCTTCCTGTATGTTCAGCAATGAGCAGTCTTCACAAGCATTTTTACTGATCCAACACAAAATCCTGCTTGTGCTGCCATCTAGTGGTAGTGTGACACAAGTTAAGATTCCTGACTGTTGGTGAGTGATTAAAGTATTAAGAAAGGCACTAACCTTAAATACAAGTGCTTCATAGAATTAAGTTCTTAACCACCAATTTTATTCCATTTTGATCATCAGATGGAAATAAAACTCCCCACTGATCAATCAGGCTAATGTGAGAATAACACAGTATATTTTTGTTTTGAAACAAATGCTTTGCTATTTAAACACATTATTTACATTCTGTATTATACTTCTACTACATATTTATATTATTACAGACAAAAAAATTAGTCTGTTGGCTTAAACACTCTTGCATGTGTGTGTGTGTGTGTGCTGTATAAAGTATTGTACTTTTTACACATATATACATATATATATATAAATACAGTGCTTAACAAATTTATTAGACCACCACCCAAAGTAAGGTTTATGCCACAGCTGCCCTAAATTAACAGCACT
>JAPZDZ010000022.1:10712792-10742023 GCA_029783805.1 Acanthurus tennentii
GATTAATTTCTGACTTCTCAGAGAAGCCCAGTGAGCCGGCTCAAATTTGGGTATAAAAAGCTGAATTCAGTTTGAAAATTCCTCATTCCTGTTCAAAATGGTAAAACGTCGAGAGCTCACTGAAAATGAAAGAGTCTGCATTAAACCACTTCATGATGCTGGATGGTCTCTGAGACAAATAGGGACAGGTGGTCTAATAAATTTGTTAAGCACGATATATATATATATATATATATATATGTAAAGCTAAGGTAGCTAAGTAAGCTTTTTAAAGGGTGATAACAGCTCAAAATACCTGTCCTTGAAACTCTGCCTATGGAATATAACTAAACATTTTTAATTAACTTTCCAAGTCCTCACCTGTTGGTATATCCGTGCAGATCAAAATTTGTCCATCAGGGGAACAATCGGGACGAATGCATGTGCTCAAATGCATGTTTATGAGCAACAAAGTGACACCAGCAACGACACCTGCAACGACTGTGGAGTATTTAGACCAATCAAATTAACTTTAACTCCAATGTTTCATCAGTTCCTTCATTTGGTGTTTGAGCATGAAAAGCTGTACATGCACTTACCCTTCATGGTGACCAATCTGATCGACTCAGGATGAAGGTCTGTGACTTGGACTTTACCTGAAGTGACAGTTTGTTAAGTTTAACAGTCTCATGATCATCAGGTGTGAAGAAGAAACACTGTTGCCATGGCAGATTGGAGTTTCCCATAGTTACGAGTGCTGGCATGAAGTCATGAAGCTGCTGTTCCAGCTGGGTGGTCCAGTGTAAAGCAGTTAGCACCAGGGGAGGCCTGGAGTTGTTTTAACGACTAAAATTACTTAAATTAGAAACCCCATGTTGAATGACACACTTTTCCATCTCTGCTTTGAGGAGACTCGTTAAACCCTGACAGTATTTTTCTTTCCTCTTTATGGGATAAAACAGGTGAGTGAATATATGCAGCATCTATGAAACCAGAAATACCACCACATGGCTGTTTGCTGCTGCCACAAACTAATAAAGTTTAAGTTTACATCCACTTCTTTTCACACTCATACCTGAAGTGATGACATTGAAGAAATTAATTAAAAGGTGTAAAGTGTTTTTTTGGTGAAATGGATGTTATGACTGTGTTGCCATGTGTGATTTTAGTGAATAATGTTCAGTAAGAAACATGCTGTCTTCACTAAGTGTCCCCAATTCAATATCTGACACTTATTTGAAATTTTGTCTCAACTAGTGCATGAACTTTTTCCTTTATGTGCAAAAACTTGTTTAAATGAGGTTGCAACGACTTTGACCTTTGACCCCGCGAAAAGTCTAATCATTTAATCCTTAAATCCTGGTTACTGAGCAGATTTCATAAAAGTCAGTGAGATATCTTGTTTACAGAGAATGAGACAGACAGTTGGACAAACAACCCAGTGACATAACGCCTTTTGTGACGGCTGTCATCAGCACAGAGCAATAAAAAAATCATGAAAAAAAACCCATCCAAAACGTTGGTAAACTGTTGTGCAAATATTAAAATCAGAGTGGAGTCTAGCAAAAGAAAACAAAACAGTGAGTCTCACAAATGGACAAATCAGGCCATGAGAAAAAGAATAAAAATGAAAAATGTGAGTTTTATTTACTTGAAAATTTATTCCGTTTCAGTGCTTCCATTTTTAAAATAAATAGATGGCATGGGATCAAAGATAAAAATCAACAAAGATGAAAAGTACACTAGCGTAACAAAAATGGTGACCAAATGCCAATACAATCTTTTAATAACACTCACATACAAATAAAGATCTGCCACCTTCCCCCGAACAGAAGTCCCAGAAACAAATCAAAATGCAGCAAATGAGAAATCAAGTATTCTGTTGTTCTCGGAGACAGCAGTAGTATCATGTCAGCGGATGACCCTCAGCTTTACATGCCAGTACAGAATCTTAGTGTTTGGTTCAGTTTGTCACAAATTACGGAGCGCACAACAGCAGTGTTACTGATTAGTTCTTAGTTTTTATACCCATTCTGAAGGTTAAAAGTCCCCCAACAAACAGAAAGTAAAGTGCTCGTGCAACACTTCTGGTTGTTCTCCAGGCAAACAGACAGTTTATCTTAAAAAAGCACTTTGATGAGTTTTGAGAAGACAGAGAGAAAGAGAAGGAACGACGTGGCAGTGTTTGTCAACACCTTGGAGGAATGTTCTTTAATGTTGGTACAGAACCGAACCACAGTCCCCAACCCGCCCGCCCGCCCACAAACAGAGACCCCTTTGTGAATATATCAAATACTGTCATTCGAACCCGTTACAGGGCAGCACGTAAACACTCTTCACAACAAGAGTGAGTGCGTGTGTGTGTTTGTGTGCTGCTCTCGTGGTTAAAAATGGGACAGGCCGACAAAAACACTCAGGGAAGGTTTGTGTGTGTGCATGTTTGTGTGTGTGTGTATTTGGGTGGGTTACATCGCATTAAAGAAGCCGTCGACAAGTGTTCATGAGTGCACCTTTATACAGGACAATTCAAGAGTGCCCAGTGAAGAGAGAGAAAACACAACTAAGCTCTAACATCAGAGAAGTCCCGTTATGATGAAGACACATAACATCAGCTCAAACTCTATACCACATTGCTTTAATTATAAGAAAAATAAAAGCTAAAACGAGAAAAAATCGTTAGTGTACCAAAACCTATGGTTGACCCTCTTTACACCCTTAAGAAAAAGGGTGTTTTGACAAATAAAAGTACTTAAAATGACCGTTGTTAATTTTTTTTTTCTTTTTGATATACACATATCCAGTGCTACACGATCAGCGTCTAGATTAAAAAGCGGTTGAATAAATAGACGATAGTACCACGATGCGTGAAAAGGCCAACAGATGTCTGGGGGAGGCCTGAGGAGCCCCCCCCACATGACAAAAGAAGAAGACAGTTCAGAGCAGCAGGTTTTTGGAGATCCCTGGTGAGGCAAAATCGGCAATGCCAGCCTGTTTCGACAGATTTGACAGTTCCAGCCGGAAGAGATTTTTGTTTCTGTTTGGACAGCAGAGCAGTCCGACAATCCTGAAGGTTTGTACAAAGATCCCTTGCTTTGGAGTCTCTGAAAAGAGCGGCAGAAATCCCCCGATGTGACGCCTCCTTTGTTCAGCCAAAGGCGAGGCGTTTCCGAAAAGAAGGAAAGACTTCATTGCTGCAGCTGATCTCTTGACCATGACAGTGCTGAACTAATAAATAAATACATCCACCACGTATGAGAGAGACAGAAAAATAAAAAAAGCCACATGCTTGAGTCGTGGTTTTCTTAGAAAAACGGAGCAGAACCAGAGGAACCTGAACAGATCGCACTGAGATCACAGGAAGAAGAAGCAAATTCAGCCTGCATTGCCCCTCTTTTTTTGCAAGCACCAGTCCCTAAGACCACCTGAAGGACACACAAACACACACTCACACACACATACATACATACATACATGCATACATACTCATACATTCACACACCTTTTCCCTTATTTCTGCCTAGGTCCGACAACAGGTGACCACACTGTATGTCCATAATTCGGCCTCTCCCGTGCAGGTTTCCAGGGCCAGGCATGGGCTCGGCTATGTGCATCAATGCAGTCTATTCAGGAAACAAGCAACATGGGGATAATAGGGTTTGGGTGATAGAGGGGCTTTTTTAAAATCTGGTCTGCTATTTTCCGCTTTTCTTTGGCACAGCACTTCTCTTGGCCTGCCACAGGTGGTTATGGATGGTCAGCGCGTCCACACTGACCGACACAGTCTTGGCAGGGATGACGGTGAACTGCTTTCGGTCGGAGCTGTACTTGTACAGCTTGTCAATCATCTTCTTGCTGATGCTTTTCGGCCCTGTGCCTGTCAGCTTATGTATTTCCTCGGTTTCGGGGAAATATGAGTAGAGGGCCCGGAATTGGCAGCCGCCGTCGCGAAACAGGATCATCATGTGGTTGGACTCACACTTCTCCAACTCCTAGTGGGGAAGGAATTTGGATAGATGCAAGAAAAATGTTAATATGCTGTTATGTAACAATGGTAAGATCATCATTACAAGGCTGCAGGATCAAATCCAACAAACATCTAAGTGTTAAAAATTAGTGAGTTATCACCTTGGGAAAAACATTTAAAAACTCTTGATGTTGTTGACAGAGAGAATTTCTCCCTGTCTGTCAATTGTGTGTGCCCTTGCTAACCTCAAATGGCCAGTATGCTTAGTTTGATATATATTGGTTTTCTGCAAGTTCACATTGCAGGTTTTGCTGTTATCAAGGAAATCATAATGATTCCCACGCCTGTGCAAGAAAAAAAATTAACAGTGGATGTCTGCCATGCTTCCAAATAAACAGTGTCTCAGAATTTCATATTAGAAGATGGTGAGCTCAGTCGGACTGATTCAACCTAACTGAATGTGATGTTACATTATTTCAGCAGGAGGAAAATTGCTGCTGTAGAAATGTCGGCCTCCCCAAACAATAGAGTACATCAATGCACAGCAGGAAGCATGCCTCCACTCACTGACAAAAGTATCTTGTTTGTGACCGTGCTGAATGTAATCATTAACTGTGTTCTCCTTGGCTGAGCTGTAATGTTAGCTAGTTAACTGTTGCTTGGTGAGCTGGTAGTGGATTTACGCTTCCCTCTGCATAGTGATACGGTTGGCAGGTTTGGCTTGGTAGAAATAAATAGTAAAAACAAGTTATTTGATTCTGGGTTGAAATTATCCAACAGTGTACAGATTTTTGACTTTACATTAACATGAAAATCAAAATTCATTTTAAATTCCCTCAATCAGATATATGACAAACCTCTAGGATCTGGTTCTTCTGTGGTTCGTTGACTTTTCCAGCCAGGCAGCAGTGTGAGATTGCATTGTGGATGATTGGCTTATTTGACTTGGCACTGGGCTCCTTGAATAATTTGGGACCTAAAGGAGACGAGCCAGTTAGACCACATAAGTGTCAGTCAGTCAAAAGGCTAATTTTACTGCAGCTAACAAGTCCATGTCATGCAACAGACGCTTAAGCAGGTAACTATTATTCACTGATTGTTTTGTGAATAATATGACTTTATGACAAAACACAGGCATTGCATGTACTGAAAGCAAGCTTAAAAACCACAGGTCTGCTTGTGATAACAGTATCTGATGAAAGCTGAAACACTGTAGGGAAATGTTTGCTCTCACCAGTATATTCTGCCATTGAAGTGATGGAGGAGGCTGTGGAGCCGTTGTCCCAGTCTCTTTCTGCAGTCCGACTGGTACGACTGCCTGGAAACGACTCAACAGAGTCACAGCTAGAAAACATTACAAACACACATATATAACGGAGAATAATTATCGAATGCTGACATATTTTTTAAACAGAAATTAATTAACTACCATGAACCTTTTAACACAAAATAGAGAGTGATTTACCGCTGGGAGCCAGCCCCTCCGGAGTTGACGCTGTCGGCCTCGTTGGTCGCAGCAGAAGCCAGGGACAGACTCGAGCCTGACTGGGCGTTGCTCAGGGTGTCGGCTATATGAAACATAGTTGACGCTTTTAGTTGTTTTGTGAAAATGACAGAGTCAAATTATAAGCAGTCAAAACATATAGTCAGCATACTTGAAACTTTGTAGTAGTTGGACTGCATTCACTTAATTTTAAAGGCCTACAAAGCACACAATCATATAACTGAATGTATTTAAAATCTTTTCTATTAAACTCACTCTGAGTTTCCTAAATAATGTAAATCAAGACCTCTATCCTCAAAAATATGTTTCATGTATGTAACTTCCTTCTTTTTTGGACCTTGACCTGTTTCTTTTCCTGCCAGTTTAACAAACACAAAAAAGATGCCTACTAAACTTAACCACTCTGAAATGTCTGCTAGTGGTGGATTTTGGACTCAGACCCCTCATCTAAGTGTCATACATGTCTGAGCCTTAGTTTGTAGAAGTTTGAAGTTTGTAAAAATTTTGTTTCTGTTGATTTTCTCTACTGATTTGTAGTGGTTCCTAGTGACAGTCTTTGTCTGGAGTGAGTTGGCCCACCTTCACTTTGGCAAACTCTGAATAACACCCTCATCAACCAGTACAACTCAATATTAAATTTTCAAACCATTATTTTAACTCATTATTAAATCCAAAGAAGAGTTAAAGACATTAGCACCAGAAATGAATCCCAGTCATATAAGCATGAACAAACTCCATAACCATAGGACACATAATTATTGTGGTAAAATAGAAAATAACAGGCAGCCAGCCAATGTGCCCCACAGCTCATATGGAAAAACAAATGAAGCACACCAAGCTGAGACATGTAAAGAAAAATGTTACAGCTAAATGTCAAACTAGTTATGCAACAGTCTTACGTGTGGAAGAGCCCTTGGAGAAATTATCACTGGAGGATTCCTCTCTGAAGACAGGCTTAGGTCTGTGTTTCTGCTTCGGTTTGGGGGTTTTGGGCTTGACAAGGCCTTGTTCCTCAAACATCTCCTGCTGCTTCCTCCGTAGATACTCCTGCTTTATTAGCTCCCGCCGTGTCTTCTCCTCTTCTTTACGCAGCCGGTCCTCTTCAGCCTTCCGTCTGAAAGAAACCAGACCCAATCATGTTAGCTTTTTCTGACACATCATATCTGAATCCAGTGCTGATATTGGGAAAATAAGTTACCTGACTTCATCTCGTTTGAGCTCAGACTCTGCTTCTAGCTGTTGTTTGCGGAGTCGAGCCTCCTCAGCTTTCTTCTGCTGCTTCAATAAGAAAGCTGCTCTCTTCTTAGCAAGCTCATCCTCTGCCTTCTGCTCATCCTAATACACCAAAAAATATATATATTTGAACATCATTTGTGTAATATAGTATTTAATCTATCTTTAATTTAGTGGGTAAATTAATAACCATTGAATGGATCTTGAAAAAACATCAATGAATATTTTCAAATATTTTTTTCTGTTTGCCAGACCAATGCAAGTTCACCACTGTAACAGAAACTAAATACACTGACTATTTACATCCTTTTTTGTGAAAATACTTTACCTTAAAGAAGAACCCCATGACTGACTTCTGCTCTCCATCATCACCTTCTGTCGTTTTGTCCTCAGCAGCCTCCTCCTCCTCAGGAGCTTTCAGCTCTGACAGATCAACCTCAATCAGGTGGGCTTTACTACGCTGCACCTCCTCAGATGGTATGTTCTCCTTGCCTGAACCATCTGAAGAATTGAGCTCAGACTCTTTCGTGGTACTGGTGAGGCACTCATCAAAGGACACTTTCGGGGCAACCATTGCCGTTAGGTCCACTCGGGTCGGCAGGCGCATGTTCGCCTCCTCGTGAAGCCGGAAGGTGTTGCTTCGAACGTGCCCAGACCCTGGCTTGTCGATTGTCTCTCCTGCTGTGGAGTTCCTGGAGCTGTCGGGCTGTTCAGTCCTGGGGGACCTGCCCCCAGTTAACTGCTTTGGATGTGGTAATGTCTCTGAGCCACTCTGAGTGGGGGTGAGAGTCCTAGAGGCCTGTCGGCTCTGCTCCTTGGCTATCTTTAGCTCTGATGGCTTGGACCTGGAGCTACGGCCTGAACTCAGCTTGGGGGGTTTTCTTGTGGGGGCAGTGTTGGTCCCAGAGAGATGTTCTACAAAGTGAAAGCTTGCTCCTGCCTTAGAGTCTCCATACTTGTCACTGGTGTGAGGAGGAGGCGGAGTTGCACCAGGGGGGGACTGAACATTCTGTTTCATCAGCATCTCCTGCTGAAGTGACAGCTGCATCATCTGCTGCTGGATGCTGCCGATGGCGTCATTCAGCAGCTCTATAGAGCGACTGCACTCATTCAGATCCAGCTCTTCGTCCAGATAGAAGCTCCCACTGTTCCCTTTCATGTCTGCATCTAAGGCACCTGACGGGATGGTTCCCTCCACATCTTTGTCCCCCCTCAGGGCATCCACACACATATCATCTTTACTTGATGGTCCTTTTTCCCCACCGAGATCATCTTTACAGATGTCGCCTTTAGGTGGGTTGGGTAATGTGTCACTCTTGCCTACACCTTTCTTTACAATGTGTAAGAAGGCCGCCTTCCCCAGCTTCTGCCTCTGCTTTGCCGACAGCACCTCCATCTTCTTCTTCTGGTGCTCAATTGCGCGTCTCTTTTCCTCCAACTGCATTTTAAGCTGGACAAGCTCAGAAGCTAATACATTGGCACCACCGCTACCATCACTTGTGCGAGAGCATCCTCCCAAAGGTGATGAGGGGCTCTGGTCTCTTTTAAGTTTCCAGGAAGAAGCCAGAGGCCCACTGCTTTCTGATCCATCTGGAGTGGTTCTTTGTGAGCTGGAGGCACTGGAGCGTAGGTCATGGTTGCTGCCAAAGCGCTGCTGCTGGGCTTTGCGCTCAGCAAAGGAGGTCATGCGCACACTGCCACTGGCCATGCTGCTGGCCTGGGAGTGAGCGCTGAGACAGGGGCTAGAGCGGCCGCTGCCACCATTCATATCTTTGTCCTCGTGCTCTTTCACATTCATGTCGTCTTTGAGTTTGGCTGACTCTTCTTCTTCATCCTCCTTTACAAAGTCTTTCCTGGGCCAGTTGGTGTCTTTTGTGGTAACGGCTTCATCCAGCTCCTCTTCCTCTTCATCCAGGTCTTCCAGCTCAGGGTCCAGGCCCTGGCCAGACTTTGGTTCTTCAGAATCTGAATGCAGGTAGAAACCCCCAGCTGGGTCTCTGGATGAGGAGTCCACACTGCTGGTAATAATGGGTCTGAACCCTGCCTGACCCTGTGGAGGCTCCTCTGACAACTCTTCCTCCTCACCTGAAGGGTTAAAGGTTTGGTTCAGGCTACAAGGAGCTTTCCTTCTCACAGCTGATGTAGAACCATCTCCTCGGCGTAGAGACCCCCTTCCTGATGAGCGTGGCCCCTCCCCACTCTCCTCCTCCTTGTTTACGCATACAGACTTCTCTTTAGCCGTTTTGAGCACGGCAGGCATCAGTGGTTCAAGGTAAAAGCTATCTGTTGCAGGTTTTGACTCAGTGGAAGGTTTGGGTCCCACTGGGGCAGATGCTTGCATCCCATCAACTCGTTTAGGGATGACTGAACCATCAGTCCTGGCAACTGCCACCAGAGTTTCTTCCTCATCCTCAATGCTGACATTGCCTAGGAGGCCATGGCCATTGACTCTGCGCAGCGGAGCCTGAGACGGCTGGTGGACAGAGGGCTGGTGTTTGGGTGTGACGGAGACAACGTTGGATGCCAGGCTGTCCTTACTTATGGAGCGAGCCAGACTCACACTATCACCTGACGCAATGTCTGCATCACTGTCTGTGGCTGAATGAAACATGAAGGGGCTCAGTGTGGACAGTGGTCTGTGAAAGGAGAGAATGAAAAAAAATCTGCATTATATTCAGCTTACAAAATGTTATCTGTATAATACAAATATACTTTGATTTAACTTCTTATTTATAATTCAAATATCACTTTGTATTCAGAGCATGTTCAAGGTCAAAATGCTGTCTTTGGCAGTTTATTTACTGCTTTATAGAAAAAAAGTGTTTTAAGCTAAACACAAGTATAAACATTTGGTTTATACTTTTGGTTTATACTCTCATTTTGGTTTTTCATTGTGTTAGGTACCTCTGCCTCTTGTCAGGCCATGCAGCAACAGAACCTCTGGGTTGTCCGTCCACCTGGCTCAGAGAATTAGAGCGGTTTCTGAGACCTAATCAGAAACACAGACAAGCAATGAACAAGTATAAAAACAGCTGCTGGTCTCCATCATATCATGAGAAGTTAAGAATACAGTGGTTTAAGCAGTGTGATCTTACCTGCACTGTCCTCTCCTTGTTGCTTTTGTTGCCTCTGTCTGAGGGGTAGGAGTGGATGGGAAGGACTGAAGGTTGGACCCCCTTTACTAAAAGCAGGAGAAATTTTTTTTCAAACACAGCTGAGCAGAGCAGATCAACAGAAAGTCTTTACTGGATTAGTCAAGTGCACAGCTTTGGTCCAAAACCTTTTTTTCAGTTATCTTTCAAAAAACACAAAAACAACCAAATGTTTCACACAACAGCACGCAATCAAGAAGTATGAAAAAACTCCCAAGTGACAGTTCTGCACCCGAGAAGATAGTTAATCAAAACTTACGATCTCCCACACAAGCACCAGAAATGCACATACACAAATGAGGACACATCTTTGTGCAGCTTTTTTCATAAAAAATTTGGTGAAGATGAAGACAAAGGGGTAGAGACACATGACAAAGATTACACATCACTGCTTATCTGCTCGTCCTTGATGGGCTACTGTTACTGGCTAGGAGACAGGATCATGAAGAGGCAGAATGAGAAGGAAAGTGACAGAAGACTTACAGGGGGTCAGAGTCTTCAGGGTGCAGGAAGTACCTGTTACAGACTTCTGGGCTGCTCTGGTTATCGGCCACACCAGGGCTGGCCAGGAAGCTGCGCTTGGTGGCGTTGGAGATAGGCACTGATGGGCGGGCACTCTTGGGCTGAGCTATGGCTCGAGCTGAGGACAGGAGGCAGAGAGAGGCACTGATTACGTTAATTACAGTATGCATTAACTTTAGAAGCTGCATAGTTGCCAGTCTTTCATTAATGTGATATTTTATTTTTCAGGTTTTTATATATTACAACTACATGATATAGTGATAATATGTGGTCATCAAGGCTTACCATCTTTGAACTCTTTGAGATCTCTAGGCTGGACAAACTCTGGCTTGACGGTCTCAAACCACCAAAAAAGTTCAGCAATGAACACCATCACATTGTGCTATATAGAGAGCACAAAAAGCGTGTTAAAAATGGACGCAAATTGATGATGAAACATCATAAAGCTTAAAAAACAAGAACTATCATCCCCACCTTATTACAAATCCGTCAAGAAGGTAAAATAAAGCAGTATCTGCTGCTGTCTAACACAATAGCAGGCTTTTTCTACTCTACTATTTAACTTCCTTTTTTTTTATTATTTATTTTATTTGTACCTTGAGCACAAGTGGGGAGTAGAGCATGTCTTCTGTTGTCAGATAGAAACTTTTGTTTAGATACTCGTTGGCAAACTCTCTGAGTAGTTGTATGTTGTACAGGCTGTCAGCAATAGAGGGTACTTCCTTCAGGCAAACATCTGTTTAGAGAGACACAGAGCAGGTCAGATCAAGACACAACTCAATGACCTAATGGTTATAAATGTCATACTGACTAGACTGGGACAGTAAGCAATGTGCAAACACCAAAAATAGTATCGCACATGGATATTAAATTCAATGTGTTAGCTCAGAAAGCTTGATCCTCTATACAAGAGAGCAACTGATAATTAGGGAGATCCTGCCACTGTATGTAGGCGTGTGCATGCAGCATACCCTCCAGCTTCATGAGGTCTGGACAGTAGCAGTGGACTACAGTGAGCAGTGCAGCTCCATCACAAACGTCCCTCATTAGGTCTTCCAGCAGTGGGAAGAATGGCAGCTGTCGGCCTGAAGCGTGCTCTCGTCGATACCGGACCTAACCACCAGGTTGACAAGAACAGGGTTTTATGAGAAGGCAAGCAACAGTAGAAACACAACTTGCAACCAATGACACATTTTTTAAAACATCCTAAATGCAGTGACTAGTGTCAGACAAGAATTAACCCTTTTTTTGTTATGAGATTCATGTCTGACCTTGTCAAGGCATATATTTCTTTACTGATCACGGATGTTTTCTGCTCCGGTTAATGCTCTAGCCTAATATTTTAAGCATCAGATCAAGGTTCTCCCCAGGAAATTCAAAGCAAAAGATACTTTCAACCCAACAACAGCAGATTAATGTAATTTCCAAAAGAAAATAGTGCTTAATGACAAAACTTGCTTCACCATGATTAAGCAGTTTAGGGAGAACCCTGAAGATCTGGTAAAGTATGAAAAGATGGAAGTGGAGGTGTTAGAGCAGTGATACGGACAACACAAGAGCGGATGTTTAGCCATCCACAGGCCTTATTGAGAAGGCAGCTAGAAGTAAAGGCCAGTCAAACTAGGCAACGTGAGCCAGCTGACTGGGAGAGAAACTGGGGTAATCACTGGCCCACTTATGGGAAATGAGTGTGTGGTTGCACAGAAACTCACTCACCCCAGATGCATTAGTTTTGAAGACATTCTCTATTCAGCTTGTAAGGGCTGGGTTTTTTGGGATTTATTTTGGATTTACAATTCATTGACGAAACTGAACAAGCACAAATGAACCTAACACAACAGAATTAAATGACTGTATCTGTGACATAGGCATGTACTCCCATTATAGAAACTAATAATGGAGGTTATAGATCTACATATGATTTGGGGCACCATATATATAGACTGCACAGCATGCCAAAGCAGACTGTACTGACTGGTACTGCTGATTTAATTCCATGTGCTTCTGCATGACTAACAGATATTTACAATACAATGGAAACTACGCTCCCTATGTAATGACTAATCAGCATGATATTCCCTCTCACACGTCAAGTGGCATAAAGAAAGGTTATCAAAGTTATCCAGAAATGCAGATCGAGTTGCAGTCTCTCCAGTTCAGAGAAAAGTGCAAGATATTTGCAGTAGGATTCACAAATTGAGAGCCAAAACTATCTCATAGCCAATAAATCATTATCATTGTATGTGAGCTAATAATAATAAACATGCTTTAGAGAATTCAGCATTTACAGAATAAACGAACAAATAACAGAGATAAACTTCCATTGCTGTCCATCACCCAGTGCTCGCAAGTTGATTTTTCATCTGTAAAATGCTCATACACTTTATATGCAATTTGGTCATAATTCCAAAAAAAGGCAAATCTAAGAATTCTGTATCAAAATGTGTGCTGATCTTATACTATTAAAAAAAATACCATCTATTATTATTTTGTTGTTTTATTTAATTTTTACATATAAAATATCAACCTCTACATTACAGTATGCATTGGGCTATGAAGCAAGAAGCCAATATTTGTTTTTTGTCAATATACACTGTTCAAATATGCCAAACTATAGCATTCATCTTTAAAACAATGAGCCAGTGAGCCACCACACGTCATCTAAACTAATCACAAACACCACAAATTGGCCAAGCGGTTCTTAAGTTATTCATCTAAATATCTTATCTACAACACATGCATCTACCCTCTGTAAAGGCCATTCTACAAAATTATTATTAAGTGTAACAAGGCAGTTTTTGTTGTAAGTCACAAGTGAAACTACCAACCAAACATAAGGAGCTCTACTACAAAATGAGTTCTACAAAATAGAGTACCGTTTCAAAGAGCTCCTCTGGCTCCAGCATGCAATGGGCCAGCTCGTGCATGACATCAGTCTAACACACACGCACACGGAGAGCAGAGTAATTGTCAGGGGAGACTGTGAACACAGTGGAGTGTGTGAGAGCAGAAGAGAGAGACTGGAGGGAAAATGACGAAGCAGATCAGTGAGAGGTGGTGGCCAGGGAAAGGACTGCAAAGCAAAGAGGTGTAGGCATGGATTGGCTCCTAATTCTCACTGGGCAAGCAAATACCACATGTACCCACATGTGCGTGCACGCAAAAGCACGCACGCACGCACACACACACACACACACGCACGCACGCATACGCACGCACACACGCACACACACACACACACACACACAGACACACACGCACAGGCGCACACACACACGCGCACACACACAACAATACTCTGGCCTACTTAAGCTTGAAATGCAATTGCACACATTGCATAGCTAAAATAATATTTTTTGAACACTTCACAAAGGTCAGAATAACCTCATATCTGTGTGGTATATTTGCCACAAAGGGGAAAAAAAAGGGAAACTTAAAAAAAAAAAAAAATGTTAGCTTTCTCCCCCTTGCTTACACACTGGCTACAAGCAGAACAAAATGAGCTTGAATGAGCCATGGTGGAGTTTGCGCGCACATCAACACAGAACTATGTGTACAAGGGGGAGAGGGCGAAGAAAATGGGTTTATGGGGAAGGAGTGGGGGGGACTGGCATCCAACTTACAGGGACTAGCTTCCAATACCATTTGGAGGGAGACTATCCAGTTTGCAGGGACAAGAGAGGTGAGGGAGGGACAGATGAGGAACAGGAGCAGAAAGATTAACAGGTCAGAGGTCATAGACAAAGGATTGGATCTGCTTTCGGTTTAAAAACAGAAAGAAAGCAGGTCAGAACAACTCCAAAATGCCATTCGGGAGAAACATTCCTAATTAAAACTAAGGATCCTGTTGTTGTCTTGAAGCAAGTTTTTTCTAGATAAAGATTTTGTGATGATGACACTCACCTGAATAAAGCCTTAATGAGGAAAATGTTTTTAATAAAAATCAGTCACTTCTACATGTCTGTACCTTTTGATGGCTGGGGGACTCCAAGGGGTGGTGCTTCACTTTATGCTCTCTTTCTGTAATTTCCCTCATCTTCATGTTCACCTGCAGAAGAAATAATAGCATAATCAGGAAGTTTAGATGCACTTAAGAAAAACGGTTACTTAGAGATTCCAGGTTACACAGATAATTGAACAAGGACTTAACAGACATTTATATGCATATCTGCATATAAATGCAGCATAACAGTTATCAAGTTTTTCTGCAATCTAAGCATTTTTTTGGGAGATGGGCATACATTTACCACTTTCAAACTATTTTTAGGCATTTGATTATGTCTTTTCTCCTGCATGCATCTACCCACAGACTACCAAAGACTTTCAGCAACTAGGCTGGCTTAATCTTGTGGCTATTCTAGATTTTTTAATGTTATCAGACTGATTTGATGAAATTCTGAATTTAAAATTTGTCATTTTTTCATAGTCATTTTTTTCAAAATGATAAAAAATGAATAAATACTGACAAATTAAAAAAGGAAAAATGTCCCCTCATAAGCTCATAAATTCAACATAAGCATAAGCTAGAGTTTCTTGTGTGTGCACCAGATCGACACTCCTTGTCAGCCCATGTTGGAGACTCAAGAAAACAAGCCACTATCAAACAGACTGGCAGCATAGGATCTTAGCCAGCCATTTAAGAAATAAAACATATGCCTCTGTGTGCCTGTGTGTTCAAACCTTGTTAATCCAGAAAACCATAGCATCTTCTAGGTCAAATGGCAGCTCCTTGGAGGCACTAAAGGTGGAGAAGCGCTTGACAGATGCCACCACTTTCTCTATGCTGATCATCTCCACTGTGTAGGCCATCATCAAGGCATCGATCATAGGCATGTGAGCACTCTGGATGAGTAAGAAAAAGAAAGTTATTGAATGTTGACCCCCATTTTTTAATATAAGATTCCATTATGATGACAGTTTGACCACTGACCAGTGAATTCTTTTACGTAACAGTCACTCAATATATGTGGATAAGATTAGTGAGTAACAATCAATTCAATGCTCAAGTGTGAAAATCCTGAGTTTCCACAACAGAAATGTAGCTTAATACAGTCAACCATGATTTAAACAAAGACAAGGCCTCTCATTCAACACAACTAAAGCCCACCCTTGAACATGCTCTCTATCCTAAAGAAATCAAGGAACCCCACAGAGATATCACTACTCCATGTGGCCTAACAGCTGGTGTCTAAGGTAAAAAATATTGCTTTTGATATCAAATGTGGAAAAAAGCACTAGCCAAATAGTAATAATCTACAGGAAATACCACCATTTTGAAGGTCTACTCATTGTACAAAATCTGTGCAAACATTTGTTTCGAAGGGCAACTGAATCCATTACAAAACAAATATATGTGCCACTGTTGCAGTCATTGTTTGTGTAACATGCCTCAGGCTTAATCCAATAGGTGATGGAAGTGCACAGAGATTAGGCTTGTTAACATAACAAATTAGAGCTATTCAGAGCATTCTACACAACAAGACCTACAAAGATAATAAAAGTGAGAAACTACTTCCCAGCTATATAGAGGATATGGAAAAGTTGACTAGTGAAGAATAATGAAGACTGTGCCTTAAGGAAGCTAAAGATTGCTCATGTTTTGCTGGCTCATTGTTTTCACTCTCACAATGGCAACCATTTTATGAGCTGTTTTGTGTTTTTAAAGGCAGTTTAAGCATTTAGGCGGAATTCAGACGAATCCTTGCCCTTTTTAGACTAGAAGATCTCTGTTTACAATTGCTGTTGTTCTGACTCCATTTAAAGGTTAATCCTGTTTTATTGAAACTGATCTTACTTTTAAGTTTAGTGAATTGCTTCTACAAATCAGTCATTCAAATAATTTCTGATCTAAAAAAATGGTTATTGCCAAAAGAGCAAAAAACTAAGACAATATTTAGAGGCAGCCTGGGATGCTTGCAGCCATGTACTGTTAGCAGTCTATCTGCAAATGGGTGTTTGACCATGATGAGGACGCCTGGTCAACTAATTTTTTCTGCTAGAACACCAAAAACTTGCTGTCTGACATGTGAATGAATTTTGTTTTTCAGCTGATATCCTCAGACTTCATTTGAAAGTTGTGCATGCATATATATATATATATATATATATATATATATACACACACACACTTTTTTAAAATCTCAAATATTGATACAAGCTTAAGAAAAATCCTCCATCTCTTTTGTCCTTGTTTTCATACATAATACATTTAATATAGGCAAATTTTCCCTTAAATATGCAGTATAATACAAAAAGAGGTCTAAACAAAACGTATGTACATTATGTGCTGCATGATAGTGCAGTGAAATTACTGAATGAAGGGGAACAGTGTTTACAACCTTTACTAAGTGTTGAGTATTGTTCAGTAAAAAATACAAGGGCTAATATATCGGTATGATATGTCATTCAGTCTTTTGTTCTCTCAGTCTGCCCTTCATCAGTTCAGTGCGGTGCCCCATGGGGAAGACGGCTGCTGTTGCCCTAAGCTTTGTGTGCACCTGACAGGACCATAGCACGCACATAAAGAGACACAGCAGTTAAAGTGGGCTCTAGAGATGGCAAGCTTCTCAGGCCCTTAGCCCAACAAGAGTCAGACAAGGTGAAAGGAAGTAGTCTACCAGAAAAGGATCTGTTTCATTTACATCCACACACACAGAGTTAAAAAATACAGGTTGCCATGGAAACACCTTGCCAAGTCAGCAAACTGGGAGGGGGCAATTCCAGCAGTTTATTAGAGATAAGCAATGTCCTGCTCAGGATTTTTCCACCTCCTCACCAGGGCTTTGTGTCTGGCTGCTTACACACGGGCCTGCGTGGATTATTTTGTCAGGCTGTGAGCAGGAAAAGCAATGCACAATCCTGACTAGGCAGCCTGCAGAGAGAGGGCTCAACACTATTGCCGGTTTCCATGGTAACACAGGAATAGGAGGATGCCTAGGAGCAAGTGAGCTCGCTGGTGTTCATTCTATCCTGTGTGAAGTGCTGTCAGTGAAACAGAGACACTGGATCTCATTGCAACACAAGACAGGGACTGTTCTTCACTTCAGTCGCTTATCTGTTACATGGTGCTGTTGATTCAGGTAATGACCAAGAAGTTGTCTATTACACAAAAAACATAGTAAACCTGTTTAAGAACTGATCTGTAAAAATGTTTAGAGTATGTTGAAAAGCATTATATTGTATGACTACAGAAAGGGTCTGGATAGGCAGGCCAGCAGTTTCCTGTGGGTAAAAGGAATTTAAACCAGCATTCAAGGACAGATTTTGAATGGCCTGTGTTCAGTAAATGCGCTTAAAAGATTTGCAAAAATGTAGGTGAGAAAAATATTAAAGACAACAATATCCATTCTATAAAGTATTAGCACAAAAGTAACCCTCTTAACACTGATGTAACTGATTAAACTGCCTACTGTGAGACGACATGGTCCTTACTGCCAACCTAAAATGAGAACAGGTTTCTAAAATGTGTTGGACATCAAAAGATAACAGATGTGGAAAACTGCATAAATTGTTTTTTAGAGTGAAAATCAGTCTGGCCAAAAACCATCAAAGACAAAGTGGAAACAACACTGTCATAGCACGGCAGCAAACACTCTACAAAATCCAGTCTCACCTCTATTTTGCATGGAAGTCCTCAGTCAACTAGCATGAGTAACAGTCAAATTATGTCTCTTAAATTTGAATAAAAAATGATAAGAGGTCATACAAACCACCAGGTGATTGTTCCATAGAGTTTAACTGCAAAGCATATCTGAAACTCCCTTATATGCAGTGAATGATGGAAAACTATTACAAATGATTTACATGCCTAATTGTAAGGTTTTTAAGTAACTCTTAGTAGATGTAGATTGCCCAGTGTCTAAAATGCAGCTGGCTAATTTGACTGTCCTACTAGACAAGAATAAAAGCAATGCCCTCTTCCACTGATTTATCTGAGGTAAGATAATACATCAGAAGCAGGAAGAGCTGCAGATGTTACAGGTAATATTCAAAGTTGTTATAAGTTCTGGCATGGTTTCCTCATTCTTTGACAGGCAATATGTGCTGAGAGTTACATTTTGTACTGCAACTGCAAAATTATGACCTGCCCAATAAGTGGGGCTGCCTGCTAAATGTGTCTGTAAGCATTTAGAGTTTAAACATTTAGTATTATTAACCGTAAAATGCATGCAAGAGCAGCAGATGAGGTTGAAAATGACCATTTAGTGTAAACTTACAAAACCTTGACAGTAACAGTAACCTTGACAGAAATTTGGTACATCAATAAGAATATCAAACAGTAAACTAGCAACATCATCCACTCACCATTTTGATGGGCATACAGGCCAGGTCCTCGTCTGTGACAGGTGTATCATCACTTTCCACAACATATATGCCCTTTCGTGACAGAGCCTGAATGACAGACAGGTGGGACTGAAGAGACGCTGCCTGCTCCGTCTTGAGGATGAGTGCACAGACACGGCAGTAGAGCTCACAGGAAAGCAGCAGGCGGATGACAGGCGGCTTGATGTGTTCTTGGTCATACTGGTCTGTGTAGAATGGGTCCCTTAAGTCCTCTGGAATATGGTCTACAATGGAAGAGAGGAGTCAGATCAGGGCTAGCTTTTAAACTGTGACATAGTTTGAAGACATATGGGTTAGCTATTAACGATACAGTAAGATATTGTCAAGATCAATTAGGAAAATTTTGGGGTAGGGCAAACACCTTTAACATCAACATTTCAGCCAGCTCAGTCAAGACATAAGTTTGCTACAGGAATGCAACAACACTTTCCATCTAATATTTGCTCTATGCAGGCTTCAGTTTACTTGGAGCAAACATGGCCATTTGAAGCACTAAGTCACAGCTTGTTGCTTCAAAAGTAAACTGAGAAAAAGGTCCTGAGTCCTCAATAAGCAAGCTTTTCAGGTGGGGTGGGTTATGCCAGCATTATTTTAACAATACCGGAGCCACAAAAAAATTAAAAAGAGCACAATGACCTACACATGAGATTCTGTTGCTTTGGATGTGAAGTCATTCTCAAACCAAAAGCCAAAGCCATATAAGGGCAAGAGATGAAGCACTTGACTTCAGGCATGCACAAACCAAATACATACTGCAAGTTAAACCACACATTGAGGCTTAGAATACGTCTGAAAAGATATTCAAAACTGGTTCAAAATCCAGCATGGAACAAGACTATACGGTAACTGATAAATGCACTGTTCTGTTAAATCTGTTTTGAGCTCTGTTTGAGTTTCAGTAAAAAAACGTAAGTCATATGTGTGTATGTGAAGGGTTCTTAGTCTCTTTTCTGACTGAAGGGATAAAGGGAGCCACTAGGAATCTCCTGCTCACAGAAATAGGAAGGAAAGCAGGCAGTTTCTTGTAGCAGCTGCTCATGGAGATGATCAGAAACTAAGCACAACAGACTCTGCAATTCACATGTGCCTGTGTTAGCTTTTTGGGTAGGGAGACACACTGGAAATGACACGATGTAGATGCTTGTGTTATCAGCTGAAGCCAGGTGTAAAGGATTTTCCTGATGTTTTGTGGCTTTTATCATATCATAATTTGTGGTGATGGTTCAGCTAGTTATTCAAATTTGTGGTGTTGCCATATAGTGTGTCAATGGTCACTTGTAAACAAGCCCATTTAGACCACCAACTATGATTACTACAGAATGTGACCATTTATTAAATACATTAAGTATACATGGGATATTAAAATAACAAATCTTTGTACTTAGCAAACTAAGCATCTGATCTCACAGTCTATCACACCTGTTAACCAAAATAATTTTTCACATTCACATACAAAGACAAATGCTGCATTGCAAAGCCCTGTTGTGGTAAGGGAGCATAGCACTTCAACATCAGCAGACCAAAGACAAAACACAGTAAATTTCAGAAAAGAAGGGATCATATTATAAAGGACCTATTACAAGTATAGTGTTATTAGGAAATAATATGGAGCCTTTGTTTTGATGTAACAAATTTCCCCTTCTGATGCAAATGTAAGGACTTCTTGCTGTGTAACATGGAGGTTGCATAAAGGTATGAACTAAAATGGCAATCTTAACATGATTACACACGCAGTCTTTTTGTCAGAAGCTGCTAACGCTTAAATCATTTCAACCGTCTTTACTGCATTCCACATGCAGTACAACAACAAAGGCCTCACCAATATGCTGCCTGCCAGTGTATTCATGGCGCAAGTAAGGATATCATTGTGGGACAGCATAAATCTATCATGCATAACACCCAATAGTGTGGGTCAATCCTGGAGAGATGTATCTAAGTGTACTGACACATTTTAACAGTAGGAATAATTGTGTGTGAAAACAAAGGGGTCTGGCTGGGGCGAGACTTCACGTTTGACTTCATTCTGCAGACACTGATGTCATGTGGCAGCTGCCCCCAACTCTCCTGCCATCAGACCAGGCTGAAAAATGTACTAACTGGGATGGGGTGGAGCATCAGGATAGACCCAGGATGTGAGACAGCAGAGTCAGTCGACCATGATCAGCACCACAACACTATTGACACAAGCAGGGGACAGCAGGATAAGAACCAGCACTGGGTCTGTAACCTTGACAGGTGCTCTCTCTTGCTGGTGTTGTGTCTGGCGGTCTGTCGCTCAGGCTGAGAGCAGCTGTGGCACGTGCAGAGTGGCAACAGGGCAGGAGAGCACGTACAAAAACACTAACATGAAAGAAGGAACTAATGCTACTGAATACACACCAGATGCACCTGTATCCAAGACAAACCTCCATATCAGAACAACAGCATGTTTTTTTCCAATGGAGCTACGTCACTTCAACTGTTAACATGCTACTGCTTGTGTGTCCATCAGTTATTGTATACGGCCAGCATACAACTGTTTAGCTTTAGCAATGCTCAGCCACCATATAAGCCATACAGAAAGAAATCAAATGGGCCTAGTATATTCAGTTCCCATGGGGGAAGATAACTGCAGCTGCGCCTCCCTTTGAGCCACTTAGCTTTGGGGCTAATGTATGCTTTCTATTGTAACTGAACTCAACATCTCCACCCAAGTCCATCTGTAATGCATCTTTACTGTTTGTACAGAGATGTTATGTTCCATTGTTAGCCAGAGCCTATGATGACTGACATAAAGCCTACGATGACTGTGAACTGGACAACAAACGTCTACAAGCTTTGGCATGAGCGCTGAAAAAATATGGGATTAAGTAATAAACCTTGGAGCAGTAGGGTTTAAAGCAAACTGCTAGAGAGAAAAATACAATAGCCTGCTATCATCAAACTGCATTACCATCAAAGCTCATCTTACTGTCATTTATTTCAAATTAATGCTTCAGTGGAATTAGGAAATCTTTGTAATGATGACAGATATCTAACAGACTGCAGAATGCAAAAGAAAACTTGTACAAGTCATTGCAATAATAAGAAAAGATTTTACCAGAGACTACACTAATGCAACTGACATGCAAGGCAGTGAATGACGGGACTCGTGCATCAGATAGCTGAGGCTTACACTGACCTAGCTCTTCTGTCAATACATAAATACACAAACTAGCAAAACAAAGGGATACAAGCAGCCATACAAGCAGCCATACAGTAAAACAACAGTTGCAAGTTGTGCGGTGTATTCTAAAGTTAATATTTTTAAACATCAATATTTTGACTGGTGCAGGCTGTGCAGCCATCGACAGCTATGGCAGCCAAATTTGTGCGATAAAAATAGTTTTAAAACGTTCTTTCAGTCAACCTGTACTACGGGACCTACTATAATTCATAGTCTAACTTATCTGAAAACATGCTAAAACTTAACTGGCTGGAGATATGACTGGCAGGAGTCTTTCAACTAGAGCTTCACCAGCCACACCCACTATTTCACCAATGAATTTGTTTGTCTGTTTTTTTTGCCCCTCTACCCATTTTAGTGCCTGCTGATGACTACCTGCTATTTTTCAGAACATCCACTACCCAGAACAACCAAACAGTCAACCACAAAGAGATGCAACACCTATCGATCAATGCTTTGTATCTTCATCAGAACCACCGGACTATACTTCTATACTCAATTTTCTCAGGCCGCTGAATGCTAAATCTGGGGAGTCTACTGTGTCCTGCTTGTTATTAATCTACTCCCTAACTTTAGTGCATATGTATTTAATTTGACTTACTATGACAGCAGAATTCTCATCCAAGTTTTGAGAATTTTCTGAATGCATTTTTTGCACAGAAAAAGGATTGTGGACCCCCACCTCATCCCTCACCTTTAAAACATATTTCAAATAAGGATCTTTCAACTGCCTTTATCAAACAGAGTCAACATGCAAAACCTGTTTCAATGTCCATATGGGCACCTGACTATTGTTTGAAGCAGACAAAAAATTTCTGAACCTATCCTTTCATTCCTTTGAGCTAAAATTAATGGACATGCACACACCTGCCTTAAATTATTTCAAAACTTCACATCTGCACATAAAAAATCTGGTAAATAGCTCTCACATCATTGAACTGACCAGCTGTGCCCAATCAAAGAAAGTAAACTTCTGCCAACTACTCAAGACAAGATAAGCATTAGCAGCCATTGTTTACTTTTTCTTTCTTTTTTTTTTTTAAAAGGTAGTTACACAGTCACAAGGATTTGGACCCTTAGGCCCAAATCAAATCATTCAGGCTTGATAGAGAGTTAAAGTCAACTTTTTCAGAAAAACAACCCAAAATCACTGGCCAGTGAAAGGTTGGCCAATCTGACAAAGCAAAACTGAACAACTCATCCAGGAGGGAGTACAAAGACGTTAATTTGCATTTGCAAATGGGCCAACACTCCCACATCACCTCCCATAAACCTGCGGTAATCACTGCAACCCCTGATTTGGTCTGGAAAGGCATGTAATGGCTGTCTGAAAATTCTTACAACTTATCTCGGTCCAGATATGTTTTTCAGACTTGACCAAAAACAGAGAACGAATAAAAGTCTGTCCTCAAGGCCTGGTTACTAATGCTGATACTATCTTAACAGGGAGTGACTGGCAGTGTAGATCAGTATTTTCCATGCTCTGAGTACAGTCTAACAAATATAGCCTAATCCTCAGTATCTGTCAGTCAGCCTGATTTGAGTTCAATCTCACTGGCCACCATGCAAGAATGGACAGATCTGGTGAGTCAGTGGAGAGGCCTCAGTTGCCAAGTGTCATGGGGGAATTAGTGTTGGCTTGAGTGCACACATCCACAAATATTTCTTTCTCTTTTCCTTTTCTCTGTGAGTGTTTCACCACTGAAATTCTATTCAAACTGCTGACTGTCCGTATGTGCACAAGAGCAACCCATTGTTACAAAAATATCATCTGAAATAACTATGAGAATGTGTGGAAAATAAGTAGGATATAGCGCTAATTTGGGTACCATTAAACTCTCTTTGCAAATGTGCTACCTTCTAAGCCCATAAAAAACAGATATTATTTAATACGAGAAAAATACATTCAACTGTACATTTAGAAAAAAAAAAATTGTACTGAGTGATTGTGTCTCAGAAAAGTAAATCACTGTAAATTACTCACCAATGCCATAGGCTTTGGCAAAAAGCCATCGCAGGTTGGCAGCTATTTTTGCTCGGGCAGAGTCGTACATCTCCAATGGTACAATATCCATTGTGCCCTCTGCGACCCCAGTCAAGTCCACTTTTCTCCTGGCACTGTCCCCACCAGCACACAAATCGACGTCCATCCTTAAAAATAAAACAAACATGATATTACAGTCACAACAATACAGAACACTGTGCTAAGGGATACAGACAAACAACAGGACATTAGCCTTTCACAGTCTGCCAAGTTGTAGTTCTCATTGCCATGGCTTGTGTGTGTGGTTGGATGCTCTATAACAGTGATTCTTCAAAAAACAATTAAATCAAATCTGCATCTGGTGTTTTTGTTTACTTGTTTTTTTAAGGAACATTTTGTTATGGGTGTTGCTGTTAACCCTTCCTGAAGTGGTTGAGGGTCATATCTGGTGGATGAGACATACGTACCAAAGCAGCATTTTTTCAGGCATGATCACATTCATTAAGTAAAATGCTTGATGACAGAGTGGAAGCAGTGTACTTGCACTATCAGGTATTTAAATGAATCTACGGTGAGGCAGTGTTGACTGAAAACTGTGCTGACCACAAGGCTTATTGAAAGGCTTTACTGAAACTTATTGGTCAGTATGTGCATTCTGGCAGGCACACTAAGGGCCAAAAGAATGCAGAGCAAACCATACCTGATGTGAGTTAGTGAATTTTCATACCTCAGATAAAGTATGAAATTAGTTGTTTTGACCAAAATTGCTTGTAGAAAGTATATCAAAAACAATAAACAATTGACTACTGATGGTATCTGACACCCTAACAGATAAAAACCTCATTATACTTATCTCTTCTACCAATTTTTATTACCTCGGTTTGTATGTCAGGGTTTTTTGGAACCATTTACAACGTTGTTTTGAATATGTCCTGGAAAGATAAACATGATTATTACTATGAAAGACCGTCTGCACTAATTCAAGTAGACTTGATATTCCATAATTTGTGCCTAAATCAAACTGAAAGCACTTTCACTTTCATTGGCTCTCACACTTGTGCCTTACTTCAACATTTCTATTATTTTGACCACTCGCCTTTTCTAGACTTAAAACAAGTTGAGCGGTATTTCGTGCTGAAATTTTAAATTACAAAAACATTAAGAACAGCTATAGCTCATTGACAGAATGGAGATTTGAAGGAAAAATAAGTACACGCACCTGCTTACACATGCTAAGATCCTAAGGAATGTGCCCCAAAGCCTTTATTTCATTAGAAAACTGAAATCGGCCTCACTAAGGTTTATTATATATTAACGTTACCTGTAGAATTAACTCATCGTTACCTTGCCGTTATCTTACCGTTAACGACCCAGTGATGGGTTCTTAAACAAACTTGTTAATCGCTAATTAAGATGATAAGCTAAAATAATAACGTTAGTTGCTGGTGTTGTACTAGCCTCGTTCACGCAGGCAGGACCGTTAAGTGACCTGGTATTCCTTAGCCCAACATTGGGTTAGCTTAACGGCCATGCATGCAAATGTGCAGCAGCCCCAGCTAACCGTTAGCTTGCTAGTTACTGGAGCAGCACTGCCCCATGAATGACGTGAGCTAGCTGGCAAGACATTACCTTGAAAGGTGTGGTGAATTTCCAAGTCACCCTTTAGATCCGTCGGGGTCAACAATTAACCAAGGACCAGCCTCGCTTTAAAGTGGCCTGCTGTGTAGAAAATACACCAGCAGCAGCGACGCATCATAGCCAGCTAATAATGCTAGCGGGGAGGCGAGTCTGACTGGTCTCCTCCCAGCAACAAGACCCAATTCGCGGCCTATGTGACAACAGCTCCACGGCAGGCTTTCAGTTGAAACCAACGCCAGGCAGCGAAGGGAGGGCTCTCCAGTGAACAAACACGACGTACAGAGGCTCTTCTATTTCCAATTCTATCTCTGTACTAGACGCCTCATGTTAAGTTGACATACACATATTTCTTATTGGCTCGAGCTTTGCAGCGAGAAACCGGTGGCGTGTTCGCGCTCTGCCCATAGAAATGTAATTATCTTCCCAGTCCTCGTCTGAGCACCGAGTGCGCATGCGTGATTACCTTCCAGACTGTTACAAGTAATACTGGTAATAACTGTCAATCATATCCAAAGAAAGTAACTCATTCACTCACCGATATTTTTTATTTGTTTCCATTTAAGCTAAAAGGCAGACCTAACTCGTTCTGTTTGATCTTGTAAATCGATTTTGTTTTATTTCTCTCCTCTATTGTAGCCACTGGACTTAACGTGTGACTGGTTGACTGAACCCACGAGCATGCCATTGATTGCTACTTCCCAAATTATCTTATTACTTCAGTATGAACTCATCACAATATGTGTGCGCAATTTTTATATGGTTATAAGCATGTGCTGTCATTGTGACGGTAAGCAATGAAGCCATCTAGTGTTAGAATGTGGTATCAAAATCTAAAGCATGTCAGTGGGTCTGCAAAGTGGCCTGAGCATCAACCTTGATTTACATACAACCAACTAAACAAACAACAAATAACTGCTAAATACTGTAATAAGTTTTGCTATTCTAATTACAACAGCTAAAAGTGAGTCATTGAAATAAAATTGAAAACAAAGACTGCAAATTAGGTGTGGCATGGCAATCTCTTGTATTAGATTGTTGTGCACTATGGTACACTCTCCACTACTGTTGCGTTGCATTGCATTAACATTAGTGTTTGAACTGTCATAGTGCACTGTCATATAGGGTCATCATGACACACTCTATGCTGTCCTTACATGACAGTGCCTTTTCCAGTGGAGAAAATTGGATGCTGTACCAAAAAGGGTACTCCTACAGGCGAGGGAACACGATGAAGTGCTCAATTAGGAGCTAGTCCATGGAGAAATGCCCCTCTGGTGAATTAAATGTAATTCAGTGCTTTAAAGGGTTTCCCCTACATGCATGAAAATGCAGGGAAGTTTCCTTATGGATTCTCCTCCAGTAGAGAAAATATGATGTGGGGCTACTTGAGGTACCTTACAGGTGCCTTTCTGATGAAAAATATTCATGAAATGCCCTCTAGATACCCTTCTAAGTGAAAAAAAATCCCAGTGAATCAAATGAAATGCAATGCCCTATATGCTCCCCAACTATGTGCCCAGTCAAGAGTGCCACAAAACACTTTGATAAGATTATGAATTCACCTCTTAAATCCTGCTTACATTCAAAACACAATGCAGAGCCAGTTAAAAATCTTTCTGCTTTTTTGTA
Source organism: Acanthurus tennentii (assembly GCA_029783805.1). NCBI lineage: Eukaryota > Metazoa > Chordata > Actinopteri > Acanthuriformes > Acanthuridae > Acanthurus > Acanthurus tennentii. Next base: position 10,739,946 of record JAPZDZ010000022.1, read on the forward strand.
AAAGGGTGGGTAAATAAGGCCACTAATTAGTAATTTGATGTAATCTCATCTGCACTGTTCCTGTAAATTATGTAAGGTTAACTGTATGTGATAGTGAAAAACAAAGTCAGTTGTTGCCAGTAATGACAGAGTTTCAAATACTCATTTTCACTATTAAAATAACATATATTTATGTTAACACATATTTGTCTGTGGTTTTTTCCCCATACACTTAATGAATTTCCCAAAGTCATCAGTTGGGGGCACATTTCATTTACTGTTATTATTCTGTCAAATAAACAAATCTTGAAAATCTGTTGAGGTTGTGTAATGCTTTTTTCTAAGTTTTACTAACCTTGGAAATGAGCAAATGATATATGTGTGTGTGTGTGTGTGTGTGCATGTGTGTGTGTTGTATTTAAACACAATTAAAGTTAAGGCTATAAGAAGAACCTACTTATGTGAATCTTGATCAGTATCACTCCTCACAGAACTAGGACTGTAACATATTACCTATATATACCAGGAGCTTACTGGTCTCCATGCCCTTGTAGTGCAGCCAGTCAGTGTATCAGGCACTCAGTGTATCCTAGGTTTTTACTCTAAAAATACTCTTGATTCTACTTTACTTTCAGTGTTATGTTTTTAAAAGTACAAGGGGGAAAGTCATTGTAACCAAGACACCGTGCAGATGTTCTTCAGCATTCATTAAGTTTCAACAATCTTAACAACTGTTCCTTGAATCTGCAAAAGAGTTTGTTTTCTTCCATCCATTAGTTCAGTGTAGAGTGTGTTGTAGTCATCTTTTTCAAAAGAAAAAGTTGGAAAGGAGGAGAACTCTCGTTGTCTCCTTCCCAGCAGGTTACTGAAGGTCTCTGGCGGCTGGCAGAACAGGGGCAGGCAGCAGCTGCTCAAAACATCATTTAATCACCATGAGCACATTCTATACAGTCTTTCCGCCAAAGCCAAAACAAAGTAATTGACTGCTCACTTAGTCTCTTTCAGGACACTTTCTGTATTTAGTACTTCCCTTAAGATTCTGTCGTTTCATGGCTGGTAAAAGTGTTTCACCACTTGTGTTTGTCTCATCACTCTTAAAAGTGTTTTGCATCTTGTATTTTTAATTTCTAAAGTGTAAATTTGTTTTGTCTTTGGTAAAAGTGTTTTAAAATGTAATTTTCTTTTAGAAAATATTGCAATGTTTTCCAAAATGTTAATTTGTTTCAAGTTTTGGAAAAGTGTTTCACACTTTGTAATTTTGTTTTGCACTCCCCAGCTACCATACAGGACCCCCTAAACTAAGATAATTCAAACTTCAACTTTATTGTCATTACAGGAAAATGATGGTTTGCAGCAGGCATACAAAGCCGGCTAACGCAAACACATGGGTCACAGGAATACAGGAATGGAAGTTTGTAGTCTTTAATAGAAAACAACAACTATGGCATTAAAATAAGGATGCGACATACAACCCCATATTATTTATAATAGCCTGTAGGCCTACATGGCAACAACAGAGACCATACTTTTTTTGCATTTTTTCAATTTGCGATTAGGGGGATGCAAGCCGCAGCGACGAGATAGTAACGTGTTCGACGTTCTCAAATCGAACATTCGACTTCTACGTAAAGAGTCCATTCAACGCTCATCAAGCGTCTCATGTAAAACGCAGTCCAACTTCAGTGCGTGTCGGAAACCTGAGTTCCGTTGGGAGCGCGGAACACCGTCCGCCTATCAAACTGTAACTGTAAAACGAAAAAATGAAACAAACTAAGTTAAGTCTTCTTAAAATTAGGTTGTGAAAATTTCTTAGTTCCATGAAGAAATTCAGCCTTTCAGTGGATACAAAGGAAAAGAGTCACTCATAAGTGTAATTAAAGTTATAGGGCAATTTCAACCACTCTTAAGTAGAAGTTAAAAAATAGCCAAATAAATAATACTAATCAAAATGGGTTTGATACGTAAAAAAAACATAAACAACAACAACAACAACAAAAGGCAAACTTTAACAGTCAGCTCACCCAAAAAACACTGTTCCTCACAATCTAAAAAAGTAGTACATTACAAGTAGTGCATAGTACAGTACATATAGCTGTATA
>JAPZDZ010000022.1:10746171-10763726 GCA_029783805.1 Acanthurus tennentii
AAGAACTTTTTTCATTAGGTTTACTAAGCTTTAAGCAGACTAAATAAAACTATTAGTTAAAAAAGTAAATATGTATTAAAAAAAAATAATTTTAATTAACTTTTCTGGACCTACTATTTATTTTATGATTTTTAATAGCAGATAGAGTTAAGATTTTCTTAACTGTTGTTCCAAAGGTCAAAAATTAACTTTGAACTTCAGCTTTTAATTAAATGTTTGAGATGTAAAATTTAAATATTATGAGTGTTCAATGTGGCGAGACTGTTTCTCAAAAGTAGTAGCAGCTTGCTGGCCTGTCATTCACTTCAATAAAAACACAGAATCCAAAGATTGCAGCCACAAAAAATATCTTTAATGCAATAGTGATTTAGATGCTATTCGCCATAAGGCTGTTTGAATGAACAGACTGTGAGAGTATATTGCATAGGTTGTTATTTTGGGACAATCCTGCATGAAAAGCTGAGTGAAAATAATAACCTGCGACTCTGACAAGTTTCTCAGTGTCCCTTAGCAATAAAGTTCATTTTGTTCTTTTCTGTTGCTGTTGACCATTTCAAAGACAGGATGTCTGCATTTTCTGTGGACCTTTTTTTTTTCTTTACACATACAATCTCCCAATGTTTGTTTTGAGATGTTACTAGACAGTTTTGTATGCATGCGAGTGCAAAGCATGGAGGTGGTGAGACAGCTGGTCACTGTGGCCATGATGAAGGTCCGCTGCGGTGCATAAAGTGTGCAGAGAGACTTCCAGAGACGTGTGGAAATCCTCCATCATTTGAACATGTTGCACTACTTTAAACCACACTGTGACCTACCAGTCCATAAGCACTTTTTTATGGTTTGTAAAAACAACATTTGAATCGTTTAATTTTTTTCACATTTGTAGATTAGCTTAAAGGTTTGCTATAAATTTTATAAATAAGAACAAGTTTCTAGTTTGGCTTTAATATAAATAATGTAATAATACATAGTTTAAACAGACACTTCTCTCTCTAAAAACATTTAAATATTTCCAAATATTGCATTTACGAAACCATGTCTTGTGGTGCTTAGTCAAAAGCAAAATTCTACACAGATTAGTTAAAGCCATTTTCAAACGCCAAACTAGAAGGGGGTGAGCAGAGGTTTGCTATGATAACATGTTTAGAAAAACATCTCAGCCTCCCTGAGCAGAAAAATCACATCAATACCACATTTTTTAAATATTGAATAAAAACACTCTAATAGCTTGGCAAAACATACCACCCTCCATAAAGTTTGTAACTCCCAGTATAACCAGAAGATGCAATGCTCATCTTCTTGTAGCTGGAGATTTGAAGTACTCAATGCAAAGGCTAATATCATATAACACATTACCTATTGTGATTCACACATCTCTTGCACTCAAAACAAACATATTTCTTTACAGGTCAACAGATGTCCTTGCTATTGCACAGAAATACAGGGTATTTTTAAATAAGTCCAACTAATGACAAGGCAAGTTATACAGAGATATTTTGGTTTGGTTTGACAGCGTAAATGTTCTTTGCTCTCAAAAGAAAAAAGTCAACCATAAGACCAACGCTGGTTCAGTCTCAGATTCTATTATTTCTTTGTGTGTATGAAGATGCTTGCACCTTTGCAGCATGAAGTGAGCATGCATCTTCCAATTATTCAAATTTCAGAGTTTGAAAAGGCAAACCCCGTTTTGATCAGGCTCAGCTTCATTTAACATCCCACTACAGCCTTTTCAGACAAAACAGGAACCGCTCTTCACCTTCCTCAGTGCTGCAGTGAGTGATATTCGGAGGTGAACAAGTGCCAAATGAGCGCAACATGATAATATGATATTCAAGAGCACATTGACAATAAACACACCGGCCTAATATATAATTTTTTTGTAAAAACATGGCTAAGACACAAACAGTTAAGTGTACAGCTTTTGTCTAAAAAGGCAAAGAAAGTCCAATAAATATTCTTGAAGAGGTTCCAGGGGCAAACGCTCTCCTCTTTAAACTGAGAGGCGGTGGACTTACAGTGACCTCACAGGCATGAACGGAGAGAGAGGTAATGTGTCTGAAAACCTATTTTCACTGAGCCAAACAAACACTCAACTTTGATTAGCCGGTCTCTTGATTACGAGCTGTTATTTTGATAAAAACAAGAGAAGGGAGGGGGAGAAAACCAAAACATGATTCTGACAGAAGTCTTCCACACACTCACAACTGATGACAGACAAAACTGTAATTGATAATTAAATATTGCAAAACATACAAAACAGTTTTCTTTGATGTGTAAACATTAAATTGATGTCTGATGCCATTTTTGCACATGGAGAAATTATATAAAATAAATCATGTCTGTCGTAACTATAAATTGTTCTCATTTAAATGTAAAAACAACATACTAAATCTCATCTTTTAATTATTACTGTTATAATAATGTTTATGTTAACATCTGTTTTGTATAAGTGTTTTTACTTTACTGTTATAAATAGTTATATGTAGAACATCTTAATTGATACTTTGACTCCTCTGGCTTTGTCTTTACAAGGCAAAAACAATACCTGTGTCTCTGCCACACTCGGAAACACACACACACACACATACTCACAGATCCATACACACATCCCAGTATGGTAAAGCATACACACAAGCTGCCACAGTCACACCATGGGGTCACCAGGAGGGTTCTATGTACGATTGAGGGTCTGGAAGATTCTGGATATTTGGAGCATGACAGGGCCAGTCTCAGGGTCATTCATCCACTGGGTGCTGTTCAGAGGATTCTCCAGCATGTCTTCAAACGCTGCAAACATAAGACGTGCTGGTTAAAAACATATTCAAATTATTCAGCAGAATTTTAAAATAGTGGTACTTGCAAGTTGTAAACACTCTTTCCCATCCTGACATTTGTAGTACTTTGACCTGAACTCTCAAGGTGCTTTTACACCTGACCTGTGTGGTATTTTTTACAAATAAAATGGTTCATCTGCTTGTTTGGGCTATCATATTCTGATGTGGACCAAACAACTAGACAAAATCACCTAAAAGTGGGTCTCAGAGAAAACGGAACAACAAAATTGATAAATGTTTACATACCAGTAGTCACTAAAACATGTGTAACTCTGCTGCTGATGAAGACCAAGTGATTAAACTTGAAAACTGTACTCAAAAAAGTTACAGCTTGCCCCTACCACATGCACATTACTGTAACACCTAGTCCATGTGCAACAGAAACAGTCTTAGTTTAAGTAGTCTAAGTTTAAATGCACCTCATGTTTGAAGTATAGTATCTCTAGTTTTAGTCTCAACTAATGGTATACTATCAGATATCACACTGTTAAATATATCCAGTCTGTAAAATTTATTGCACTTACTAAATCAATTTTCTTTATTTGGTCTAATTGTGTTCCCTCAGTCTGTTTCAAATTGGTCTGCTTTAGTTAATGATTTGTTAAATCTTACAGAGTGTTGTTGAAGCTGTATGGAAGTTCATAAAAACACAACCACTCAAAAAATAGGGTAAGACGAGAACAATTTGATATTACTGTATATTATTTGGAAAAGAATTTTATTTCTGTGATTTTCCAGAAATTTTGTCTACTACTATGACCCTTCCTCTAAAATTGGCTTGAGTGTACCTAGCAGAGTCTTGGGATTTGTTAGACCCAACTGGACCACTGGGTTCTCCAGAATGGCTTGAAACAGTGGGCTGTTGGTGTCGATGCCTTTGTCCATGTCTTCTGGAGAAGGTTTCCTGTCTCCTAGCAGCCATTCGCACTGCAGAACAAGGGACACAGTGTGAAACCAAATTCCTTCTATTGTTTTGAAAATATATTGATCAGTTTTTGGAAGTGAAAGTCCAGGAAAAAAAAATATTTCTCTTGATGAATAGTACTTAAAATCTATATAAAAGTCCAATATTGTCAAGGTTTAAACTGCTCTTTGCGTCAAGGGAAGATCTGTGTAAATAGCTTCAAGTAATACGATCTGCCATGAAAAAAAAGTGACAATAAGTCAGCTCAAGACAATATGACCTATACAGCAAAGGGTTTTGTGATTTTTTTACCACACGCATTTCTAGCATCATACATCTGGTTGTGAGTCTGATTAGTCTGTAGCATCAAAAACAGTTGGACAAAAAAGAGCTCCCTCTCAAAACTTATACTACTATTTTTTTCTAAATACTAGCTCTGCTTGCAAAACTCTGCTGTTGTAATATGGATATGGAAACATACCGCAGCATCTTGTTGGTTGTTATTAACCCTCAGTGCATCAATCACCTCCTTTTCATCAAATCCCATCTCCATCAATGCAATGACAGCCTACAGAAGCAAAGAAAAAGATGTGATAGATGTAATCATTGTTCTGCAAAGCCAGGGAAGGTGTCTGTTAGAAAAAATAAAAGTGTTTGCTATTAATCCGTTCCATTCAAATACACTGTATTTAATATTAATACTGCAATATTCTAAGTACTGCAAAACTGGACAAAGTCACCCACTCTTGAGTCTGGCCTGAACTCCCGTTTCCTGCGGATCCTCTTGAAGATCTCTGTGAGCTCGTCCTGCCTGCTGCTCTCGTCTGTGCTGGACTGACTGGAGAGACTGCGGAGAAGGTTAGCGCCTGAGGCTGAGGGGCCCGGTGTGGCAGCAGCCGTGGCTCCTGCTGCCCCGGAAGAGTCCTGACCAGGCAGTGGTGCATCTACAGAGGGGTCGTCTACATGCTCAATAAGCCACTCCATTGCCTGAGTCACTGACATGCTAAAGAAAGGGAAAAAAGGGTTCTTGAATGACTGAACTATAGCTTAGCTGCAAAAACAAACTTGAAAAAACTCAGAAAGGCTCTTATTGTTTTTCTAAGTCCTTCAGGTGATTAATTTAAATCCTAACATCTGGTGCTCATTTAACAACAAATAAATGCTTTATAAAGACATATTAAAAAAAATGTAAGTTCATAGTGTAAGCTAGTTGCTTTTTTACTAACACAGACTTACTGGTTCAGTCTCAGAGCTTTAATGGCTCTGCTCTCAGGGAAACCCATCTCAGTGAGCTGCTGAAGGGCTGTTTCATCCACCCGATCCTCTTCATCTTCATCCAACATTGCTAAAAGAAAATTGCAAAAACAAAAGAAATGAAGGGAGGAACTGAAACTAAAGGCCGTCTGAAATGTCTACAAGAATAATCATCTTTTTTTTCCTCAGCAACAACAAATATTGGAAAAAATACTCAGAAATGTAACAGAAACACCTTGAATGAGGTTCACTGTATTTAGCTTAATGGCAAAAACTAAAACATGCCATTCAAACAGAACATAAAATCTCTCATGTGTCACTTAACAGTAAACAATAGAATACATTTTCTTATCAATTAGGACAAATAAAACTTCTCCCACTTCATCCACAGTTTACCCTTCTGTGTTCTGTTTTTTAAGGGTTGTAGGCCTAAGCTTTACCATTGGCTTTTTTGAAGAGTTCAACAGCATCAGGATTCAAGGCAAGAAGCTTCTGGGCAACTTCAATAAGAGAAACCAGGATTTTTCTTAGCTCTGTCTGAAACTACAACACAAACATATTCACACAAATGCATCACAAATGAATAACAAATATGAAACACTATTGACTTTTGAACAGTTTACTCTTGTGAAATGATTTACTTATTAACAAAATCTGCGTGTTAAATCAAAGTTTTGAAACACCCAGTGAGCTAAACCTTACATCTCTGATGTTATGCTGGGTCACAGTGCGGTCAGTGTGGCGCGTGGACAGGTTGGCAGTGGCTTTTAGAATAGCATCTTTGTCTGGAGCTTTATTATCTTGCTTCTTCTGCGATGACCAAGATAAGTATTAATTAAAAGCAGAAAATTGAAGACACTAAATGTCTGGTGCTGAATGTTCAGAGTTTAAATTAATTAAAAATGTTTTAAAAATTTATGAACAAATGTATTCAGCCCTGTTTTAATGAAACCAAAAGTTAATTAAGCTGACAGCTGACCTTTTCATCTGTACTAACTTCTGCCATCTTTGGAGGGGTTGGTGGTGGTCTTTTCTTTATGAGCAGCAAAACATCTATAAACATATATGAAACATTGTCAGTTCATGGAAGACAGTGTAGAACTGTCAAATTCCCAGTGGCCTGAGGTATCAAATAAGGTGCTACATACCTTTATCTTTGAGATTTTCATCAGCAACAGTTTTAGTGTCAGTGAGGACTCTCTCTGTAGCAGCGTGTATTAGTTTATGGTGTGTAAGTGTTTTGGGGTCTTCTAGACTTCCATGGACATACTACAAGACCAAGAACAATATAAATTGTCTCATAAATAAACATTATCATGGAATCTACAAACTATTTTTCAATTAATTGTAAAAGTCTAAAAATAAGAGTGACATCTTCAAAAAGTGTTTCTGTCAGGACAACAGTGCAAAACATGAAAGTATTTCATTTCAAAAAATATAAAACTTACAGGAGCAAATTTAAACATTAAAATAACTAGAAACAGTGTGTCACAACAAATAGCAGTTTTACTTATTAAAGAGATTAATTGACTAATCAAAATGTTTGCTAATTGACTTTCAGTGAATCAGTTAGAGCTAAAACATAAATTAACTAATAAATTAGTTTACTGACAGGAAAATATACTGTATCTCTGACAATTGTCCATTGTTAAAGTCAAATATAAAACACAGGATAGTTCTTTAACATATGAGTGTACTGTTAGTCTTTTTGTCAGATCATTTCAAGATAAATATCTTTAGGCGAAACAAAACAAGAAATATGAAAACCCAAGCAAGGCTGAGAAATTGTGGCAGACAGTTTTCTGTACTGCTGATGTTTCATGGACTAAACTGTTACTTTTAAAAGCAAGTAATCAACCATATTGTTTTGACACTAAATTCATACAAGCAGTTATAGTAAATTTGCTATAGTAAAATCTTTAATCATGCTGTCTCATGTGTTGATCATGTGTTGATGTTACACGAAACATGTCTTTGAATCCATGCATTTCCCATGTTGTCATGAGAGGCACACATTAAACCACCACCTGAGTCTATGCTATAGGCCATAGAAGGAGAAGTGAGATGGGCTGTGTAATAATAGACGGGCCAGTAAAGCAGAATACCTCTAGTCACTGGAAACAGCAAAGGGGCAGAGTCGGACTGTTAGCTAGCTCGAGAGGGGTAGCCAGCCTGCTAAATTATAAATAGCAAAGTCTACCCAGTTGCTATAAATACAAAGGCAGTGACACTGACACTGACAGTTTACATGGAGGGTATGGTGGACTGCAAACACCCCAGGCATAGGAGTGACAGGACAAAAAAAGCAACAAGGGAGACACAAACAATCCCCAAAACATACATGTTTCAAGCACTTCTCCTTCAGTTTCTCAACTGTGGTGTCTTCCGTGACTTCCTCCAACCACTCCGTGCCGTCCATGGTGCAGATGTGTATTTTCAACACTTTACCGGCGAATATCTTTTCCTCCTGGACGAACATAGCTGCAGCTTTGACAGTAAAGAGTACCAGTCCAGTGACGTTAGCTAGCAGCAGTTGCTATGTGCTCCTGGCAAGCTAGCGTGCTAACGTTAGCACCCAGCTAGCCGTCGTTCCGTAAATACGCCGACAACAGGGCAGAAGCAGGCGCCGATTAGCTGAGGGCCATTTTCGGTTTCCTCTGCCTATTTTCGGTCCGGTGGCAACCGGTTCGTTCCGTGACCACCAAGTTGTCTGTTATTCCCAGCGAACACACAGGCGTCCAGCCAGCGACTACCCAATTTTTACTGTAACGTTTGAACTCTGAACTTCAACGGTGCCTCTAGCGTTGCATCACGGGAGCCGTAGTTCGTATGAGTTGCGGACTATTGATTTAATTGGAGAAACAGACGAAGTATTTTGGAAAACGTACTATGTTTTAACAGGACACTCGGTTGTGACGCAGGCAACAAAAACGCACATTGTCATTTGTCATCACGTCCCCCATTTACGTGTGAATAAGTCAGGATAGATTAGGAGCCTGAAACTGCCCTGGGGCTCTAGACCTCCAGGGGCCCCAGAAGCTCCAGGTTGTCAACCGGTTTGTGCTAATTAAAAGAGTGTTTGAGAATGTGCAATTGACTCAAAGGGGATCTTAATGGGTGATTCTGACTTTTTTTAATTTCCAATTTATCAATCAATAATTTGATCAAAGATATGTCAGAAAAATAAGCCTGTCATATTTCCCGAAGCCTAATCTGACATCTAAATTCCCAGTATTTAACGTGTTCTGTTTGGTTCAAGCAACAGTGTAAAACCTTTAGTTACTAAGTTTACAATGATATAAAATACAATCAGTACTAGAGATAACGACACCTTTGGCAGACAAAATTGCAAAAATATGTGCTCTAAGGTGGAATCAACATAAATACCTGATCTTGAAGCAATATGTCAAAGTGTGAAAATATCATTTTAAAACTTGAAAACAGCTAAAGTGGGGCCAGATAATATCCTGGTGGTTTATATATACAGATGGGACTGTTTAGGATTTGACTGCAGATGAAATGCAGCTGGAGCTTTCATTAAGGTAATGTGTATCTCTTTCTGTGCAAATACACTGAGAGCAATTTATAATTCCATTTGAATGCACACATACTGGGCTACCAAAATAATTTCTGTTTCGATGAAATGTGCACTTAGAATTTACCACTAGAGGGAGACATATTAGGTGAAATATTACTTTGCCATTTTTGCAAATGCAAACAGATAAGAAAGTGAAGGAGGAAAGGGTTATTTTTTAAATTTTCTGACATTTTTATTAACTATTTTATGTTATATATTATACATAAAATTATTCATCATGTATGCCAACTAACTATGAAAATAATCAGTCACATGCATTTACTGAATAATGTAGTTCTTGTACAAAAAAGTAATTACCTAATCTCTTTTTCTACAATCTAAATATTATATAGATATTGATGTTATATGGATATTTTGAGATATTCTCCAATAATCTGAGTAATAAAAGACAGTTCTCGTAAGTACAAGACACATGAGTGTCCTTTATTATAACAAGAAACATTTTTACAGATTGAAAATGAAAAGGGGAAATACATCTCTTGCAAATTATAACTTTTAAGAGAAACAAAACATATTGCAGATATTACAATTTCACTACGACCTAATATTTTTTTAAATTATAACATTTTGCAAACTTTACCAGGGAGCATCCCACAAAGCATTACAGTGAAAGCAACTGAGAACCTAGCCAACAGTTTTTATGAGCAAAATGTAACAAAACATTTCATAATATGCACAAATTGTTGCCTCAGTGGATTTAAATGTATAACCGAACAGTAAATAAATATGATTTTATAAAAACTTGATATTTATGTATTTTCCCTTTTAATGAGAAAAATGTCTCCTAACAATATATCTCATCTATTTGTATATAGTTCAAATTTATTTACGCATAAGGGACAGTGAAATACAAAATATAAATTCTGTTCTGTTTGACAGTTTAGAGGCTGTTGACCGGTGCAAGACCTATCAAAATTGCATGCTTAAGACATCAGATTTCTTAAACAAAATCTTGCTCACAAGGGAAACGCATAACATATTTACAAAGAAAGAACGCAGCCATGGGCTCAAACTAATAGGAGAGAGTGGGGAAATTTAAGTTTCCCTTCCCCTCTGGACAAAAACATACATTTTGGCCCATGGGCCAGTTCTCCAACACCACAGGACTAACAGATACTCAAGCCTGCCTTTACTGCCAATCTCCAAGATGGCTGTATACTGTACAACATATCACATTACCACCACATCTCTACATATGAATTCAATCAAATCTAGAGGCCCAACATAATGTTGTTCCATTGATTCAAGACATGTACACAACTCAAAAGAGTGTAGCTAAGAATCACATGATATTTAAAAGGGAAAATTGTGGAAAAAACAGCTCCAACATCATCCAGGCCCTGTTCATGAAATACAGGGTATGTCTTAACATTCGCAACTTGTTTTCTATCCACTTACTCAAATATTTCTCACACTTAAAACAAATTGAAATAACACTGGAACATAAAATGTGCACTATAAAATGCCCCTTAACCATGAGGTTATTTATGAACATGATTATACAAAAAGATAACAAAATATAAACAAAGCTTGAAAAATCAAATGAAAAAAAAGACAAATGCTAAAAGTCCTTAAGAAAATAAATACCCAGTGTGTATGCTGAGGCTTCACTGCAGAAAGAAATACTAAAAGAAAAGAGTCTCTCTAAAGGACTTTTCCTGTCCTGCGCATGACCCAGCACCATGGATCCCCAAAATTTCTGTAAGCAGGCAATGTGTATAAATAAGGAATTAATAAATAAAAGGAAGAGATGAAATGCAGGTGTTGCTGTTAGTAGAAAAGAGTATAAAAAGTCCTATCAAATCTTGTTTACAGTTGCCCTTTTTCTATTTTTTTTTTCCACAGAGTGCCTTTTTTTTTATAAAAATATACAGCAGCTCATCTGGGCATAAATGTACAAGCTTTTTACTTGAACTGTTCAGGTATATGTCCGATCTGAGACTGCATGCTTGTCGGTGGACTTGAAATGCCCTCTGACCAGTCGGACATGTTGGAATGTGGAGATGAGCTTGACCACTGATCCGGGGAGCCGGGGGAGGGGGTCAGAAAGGGGTGGTCAGGCACCTGGACCTGATGGTTTGGGGTGTTGTCCATGGGGCCTGAATAGCTGTGCTGGGAAGGTGGGGTGAGGAATTGAGTGCTGGGCATGGACTGGTTGATGGAGGAGGTCATGATCTGGGTCTCCTGCGGCAGGATGGTGTGAATGGGCATGCTAGAGTTGCCTGTGCCCTGCTGTAGCTCTGGGGAACTGAGCTCCCCACTGATGAAGTTTTGGCTGTTGGTCGTGTTTGAGTTCTGGTGCTGCAGCTGGATGCTCTGTTGTTGCTGCTGTTGCTGCTGCTGCTGCTGGAGTTGCTGTAGGTTCTGCATCTGCTGCATCTGCTGAGCCTGCTGCTGCATGATGTGGGGCTGTGGACCCAGTCTGGTGCCCTGGATCCCCTGGTAGTTCATCATCTGAGACAGGCTGGAGGTGGGGTGGCCGTTGTGGAGGGAGGTCATCAAACCGTGCTGCCCTCCCTGGTGCAAACCTCCCTGACCCCCAGGAGCCCCTCTCATGGGGTTGAACTGACCCGGCTGGCTCATGTTGCCGTGCATCCTTGACAGCCAATCACATTGGCCGTTCATAGCGCCTTGGCTGCTGGAGCCAGAAACGGGCAGATGGGTAAGACGGGGAGGCAGTGGGTCAAACTGCATTCGAGCCAGCTCCTGCTTGTTTGGCATCACCATGTGGTTCACGGCCAGGTGTGGATCAGACATGCCCTGCAGATGGTTCAGGGATACAGATGGTGACTGCTGGAAAGGTGAGGTCATCATGGGCGGTGAGGCCACATCAGAGACATAGCCATGTGGAGACTCCAATGAGTCCACTGGGGACAGAACAGCCGAGCTGTCCAGGAGGGTTCCAGACTTCCCATCCTGTGAATTCTTCTTCTTCACCTTCATGTCTTTGCCATCCTTGCAGCCAATACCCTTGGCGCTTGGCTTGCGTGCCTTTTTGCCCTGGCCTTGACCTTGAGGTTGGGGCTGCTTCATGCTGCCCAGATAGCCGTTGGGCGAGCAGAGGGGGGGTGACAACGTGGTGCTGAGTGACCCTCCATGCATGTGAGGACTCCGTACCAGGTTATACTCATCCATCAGCCGCACAATGTCGTGATGCATTCTCTCCTGTGCAATGTCTCGGGGCAGTCGATCCATGTGGTCAGTTATTTCTCTGTTAGCAAAGTGGTCCAGTAAGACTTTGGCAGTCTCGTAGCTTCCTTCCCTGGCAGCCAAAAACAGAGGTGTTTCCTCCTGAGGCAGACAGAAAGGAGGCAACATGTTAAAAGATACACAAGAATGTCGTTGTTTGACAGAACTAAGAGGAGGAAGAGACCGATTGGTGTTTTACCTTGTTGTTTTGCATGTCCTTGTTGGCACCGTTTTTTAGAAGCATAATAGCAGCCTCGACGTTATTTACTGCTGCAGCCCAGTGCAGAGCTGATTTACCTGACAAGACAAAAGCAGGGTTGTTAAGCCAAAAGTACTCCTTTAATGTAACATTTGACTACATTCAGCACTAAATGTAAGGATTTTACTGCTCCTGGTAACAATATAAAACAGAGAAACTTTACCGAAATCATCAATTGCATTGACGTCAGCATGGCAGTTAATGAGCTCCTCCACCATGCCCTCCACTGCCAGCCTGGCAGCCAAGATCAGGGGTGTAGTGCCATCATGCATACGGGCATCCAAGTCTGTGGCACGGTTCCTTATTAGAATCTATAGAGACATACAATAAGTTACTCCTTTAGACCTAAACATAATACAATTGACATAAGATATTTTCAGAAGACAGTCAGACATTAATTTAACCTTTGGTAATTCTTGTCAGCAACTGTATACAGATTATTTGACAGCTATACTTCCTGAGGCTGCAACAAACAACTGACTATAAACAGAGCAATGTATCATTTAATCCCCAAAATGTCAAAAAATTAAAAACATGACCATCACGATTACTATATACACAGGATATTACGATAGATATTCAATTAACAGAAATGTAACACAACAAAAGAAAATCCTCACATTTGAGAAGATGGAAGCAGCTAATATTTGGCATTTTGCTTTATTATTTAACAGTTGTTCTTAACTAATAAATGAACTAATTCTAAATTTTAGCACTTATACTTGATTTCTACAGCCTATGAAATGAGTTCGGCATGGGTGAACCCACCTGGAACACTCCCTGGGCATCAGCTGCCACAGCAGCATGTAGAGGTGTTCTGCCCATGTTGTCCTGGATGTTTGCATCAGCACTGGCCTCCAGTAGGCGTTTGGCAGCGTCAGAACGAGCGTAGCGGGCTGCCAGGTGAAGAGCGGTTTCACCTGTACGGTCAGTCTGGTTGTGAAGGTTAGCGCCCTGGTAGATGAAATCGTTTATCACGTTCGCAGAGGCATCCTCCTCTTCTTCGCTGTTACCTGTTTCCAAACCTCCCCCACTGCAGGACGCAATCATCAGTGGTGTGAATCCATCTGCACAGAAAAGAGGAGAAAGAGGGGGGTTTATAAAAGAAGACAACAGACTGCATGGTCAGCACAGCACAGGACCAGTAACCGCTACAAAAAGACCGAAGGCTGCACTTCAAAGCAGCAGACAGATCAAAACAAAGCAACAAACAAATCGAATGTGGATTTGACACTTTTTCCTGGGTTGAATCATTACAGCTCTCTCTTTTCGATAATGGATTCTGATCAAGGCCTCAACAGAGGAGAAGCTTCAGAAGGAAAGCGAAGCTAGGGGGATAGAGGCCGGAGCTTGCTAAAACTAGGCTGCTGCAAAAACGAAGCATTAGTATCTAACTGTGAGAGGCAGCTCAGTCAGTCAACTTGAATAGGTTTTCTCCTCTTCAAAAGGAAAGCAAGCCCCAGATCTCGCAGATTTGGTCGATGCAGGCGCATCGATCCATGACGGGGAAAAAGTGTGCTCTTGAGTTGTTAACCCTGTTGCTTTGATTCTTCATAGCTTTTCTTCAGGGAATTTGGCACTTACTACAAAGTTGGGTTTTTGCATATGATGCCTTCGTTGGTTTTTATAAAGTGGAAAAGAGAGAAACAGGGGCCCATTACTGGTCAAATGATTAATCTGATCAGGAATCAGTGTTTCCCCCCAGGCAGCTGGCTTCCAGCCTGCTGCTTTGAAGAAGATCCCTTACCCTGAGGACATGGGGCTTTAGCAACTCCTACATGCACGATTAAACACACACACATGCACACACATACACGCACACACATACTAGAAATGTGAAATTTGTTGCTCAGAAAAGGCATAAATCAATTCAGAATCCCACACACATACATGCATTCACACACACACATTTATACACATGTATGCACAAAAACACACACACGCACACACATAAGTATGGACACAAACACTAGAAAGGTGAAATGTGTTTAACCAGTCATTTGAACCTCTACTTTAATATTCATCTAAAAAGTTATGAGTCAGTTTCCTAAATCTGTTGTTCCCAATCCATTTCAGCTTTTGACTGCCTTCTAACACTGACGGCCTTACAGTGCACATCAGATGCCAGTAATTCTACCAAAGTATAATTTGTCTTCTTTAAACGATTTTATATGAAGTATTTATAAATGTCTAAAGACAAAAAAACAGCTAGTTTTTCACGAGAAATAAACAGAAGTGATGGCTTTTTTGTGCAGGAAATATATTTTTTCTTTCTAAGATATAAAGTCACCTTAAATAGGTTACACCTTCTGCAAAATGTTTCTATTTAGCTTTCCCCCTCACAATTAGATCTTTGTTGATGGATTAAACATTTCACAGAATATTTTTAAAATTGGGATCATGTGTTGCTCTTTATGAAGTCAAGTCATCCAGAATAAAAATGAAGCAAAATTGGGTCCACGTCCACTGATTCTGCCCACATGCGTCGACTCAGAGCTCTCTATGATTTTCTAAATAGTGATTAGGTAAGCGATCAGTCACCCACCTGGTCCCCGCACATTGACATCCATGCAGTCATTCTCAATCTCGCCCTGAGGGGGAGTGGGAGCAATGGAGGGGATGCGCAGGTCAGCGGCATCCAGGTGCTGCTGCGTCCACTGGCGGTGGTCCGTCTGGTCGTCCGCCTCCAGTATCGCCTGCTCGTCAAATTGCTAATGTAATGGAAGGAAGTTCAGTGACTGATATTAAAATAGGCATCAAATCAAAATATACCATAAACATTTAAAGTTAATGTTAAATAAATTGTAAGAGCATTCAAAAACAGCCTTCAAAAGATGCACAAAAAGCCATTTTTAAATCTCACAAATGCAATTTTAAGATTTTTGTAGGAAATTGTTGCTGGAGTTGTAAAAAAACCCCGAAAATTCTTAAAAGATCCCTTGGTGTAAAATATTTCTGCTTCCTTACCTTAAATCGTTTCGCATCTGAAGGCTCATCTTCTTCCCAGTCGTTCTGGGTGACATCCATGAGTGAAATGTCTGAAGTGTTTTTCAATGGCCTGTGAGGAAAACACAGTAAAAATCCTTGAACTGCGCTGCTTCCATCTCATCCGAGCCACTCACCATTAATGGTGCAGCAATGCCGAAAAAACAAAAGCATTGATTAAATCCATACCCCACCCCTCTGCCCCGACGAGTCAATTAATGCACAACTTAACCTGCTATATCATTATCATTAATGATCCAGGCAAAACCCCCCTTTCTCAAATTTTTAAAATCACTGGTTTCATCCATTTTGTCCCTCAGAACTAGCCCTTCACCTGACCCGCAAGGACACAGGTGCGCTGATGGCACTGAGCGCCATTGGTGAACAGACGTAAACTTACTTTAATCCCACCGAATCCTCCCCGACAGGCTCACGTCTCTTCTTCTTGCTGGTCTCTGTGGTCTTGAAGCCCTCGGGAAGCCAGAGACGCCCATGCTCATGGCGGCGCTTTCGGGCAGCCACCATCCCGACTCCGAGGAAGGCCAGTATCCCTACGACGACAAGCACCAAGTAGACTGGGTAGAAGTCCTTAGAAGACTTGGGGTCCACGTGGCCTGGTAGGAAAAAGGACAACATGGTCAAGATGGACCGCGGAGTAGTTGTGGATCGGCAGATCGAGCGGGACACCCAGGATCAGCCTGAGTGTTCGAGCAGAGCGAGTCCGACTCCTCTTCGCCCCACGGTTCCCACACCAAAACACACCACAAGCAGCAGCACGCACCAGGAACTGACTGACGATCCTCTCCGATTGTAAAGCTAGCTTCTACTATCCATTCAGTAATAATCAGAATTGCTAACCACTTTTCATCAAAAAAGGAAAAAAAAAGGAGGGATGGGGAGTGATAAAAAAAGAAAAAAGGTGAAAAAAGAACACCACCTCCTCCTCCCTCCTTTTTTCAACCCAGGCTACCAAGAGACAACTTTACCATTTCTTCTTTAAGAGAAAAAAAGGAGGGGGATTAATGAACTTCAAATTACTGCACGCGCTTTAAGCTGTAAAGACGAAGGATTTATTAGGATTTTCAAGATAACAAAGACTCCCAACTTCTAGCACACTCCCGATCAATTTTTCCCCTTCTCTTTTTTTTTTTCCACTAACGATTTTGAAATGATAAACTCCCCCAACCTAAACCCTTAGAGATGCATTAAGTCCTGGTATTACATTCAGCGAGGTGAAGGTTGCAGCAGCCCCTCACACTGTGGGATGAAGTGCATGTGCGTGCATGTGTGTGTGTGTGTGTGTGTTAGTGTGTGTGTGTCTCTGTGTGTGTATGGCAGATAAGTGTACATGTCTGTGAGAGGAAGAGAGACAGAGATAGAGACAGAGTGTTATAACGTGTGAGTAGGGGGCTGGATGAGTTGATTTGCAGCAATTAACCATTTTGGAGCCTGAAGCCAGTGGATTTACACACAGAGGGAACGATTGATTGTTTAGGCCATGAGATTCACAATTGCATTTGTTCACCCCTGCATAACAAATACACAATCAAAGAGGGCTAGGGTTAGGACCCGACCAGAGGGCGCTTCCAGTTTGAGACTGTGTGGAAGAGCACGTGTCTTAGCCGCCTGTGTATGAGTATGTATGTGTGGATGCAAGGCCAAGGCCAAGGTTTTGGACATGATGGTTAAATTGAACATTTTCCAAACTTTCAAGTCTTGGTTTCAACCCTGAAGGCTTTTAAGAATCACACCATTTTTTTTTTCATGCTTCAGCCTTTTTCCCTACAAATCACATTTATTTTACATCAAAACCAATCGTTATGCAAACCTTTCAGTTGTGTTTGAGATTCTTGGCTATGTTTTTCTTATTTTTTTTTTTTTAAACAATCCCCGGCAGCTTTTGGTTTCAACATGTAGGAAAATCAATTACAAGACTCTTTGAACTTCTGCGGGTTGTGTCACAGAGAGCACCAGCATCAAAGTTACATTATTGTTGTCTGGTGATGCAGTTTTAAAGGATGACGCAGATGATACTCATCAACAAATCCCATGAATGCCAAAACCAACAGCACGTATTTCTAAATAGTTTGTAACTTCTCTTTCTTATGTTTGGCCCACCCATCTTTAAAAAACACACAGAAACAGCTAGGCACTGCAGGTTTCAGCAAGTAGTACTCAAAAACAATTGGGAATAAGATATATCAGGCTGTAACAGGGCAGAAAATACTTGTTCATACAATCAAATCATCATTGGTTTCTGTCTTTTCATGGGCTTTTAAAATCACAAGACTTACGTTTTAAATTGATTTGAAAAGCCTGCACTTCATTCTTTAACAATAGCTTGATGTTGACTGGAATACTTTGCTCGACTTAAGCAAGCTTTGCAAATCTGCCAATGGATTTTAATACCAAATAGAAAGGAAAAGAAACCAATGGATGCTGGGAATGGTACGAAAAATACATACTGATGTTAAAAGCTGCAAACAACCTATAACACAACTGTATGATCCTTTAACTCAATAAAAAATTCTA
>JAPZDZ010000022.1:10836582-10856691 GCA_029783805.1 Acanthurus tennentii
GCTCAATGTTTGCTCCCTTTGATTTTAGTGCTGTGAAGATTACATTAAATTCAACCACTATGTTTTCTTAATGCAGCTTTAAACCAGCAATAAATGATTTTTTGTACGATTGTGGGCAAGTTACAAACACAATAATAAAGTACTATTTAACTTGTAGACTTACAGTTGCCTATTTACAGATGCAATAGAGATGGAACATTACTAGGATTGATTTTAAATTGTGTTTCTTTCCTTGTTTAGTCCAGTAATTGCTCTCCTTGAAGTTCTGTTCTTAGTCTTTACCAACTTTTAATGTTGGCTCTAACATTCTGTACATCCCACTATTTTCCATCGCTAGTTGCAAACTTTTTCCATCTAATTCTTTATTATGTGAGCTTTCTTTACTCATTTTATCGTGGGCAGATGTTTTTTTGAGTTTTCTTTCCAGAAAAAGTTAGTCAGTTAGTTCTGTAACACTGAAAGGGCTAGAGTGACCAACCCCCCAAAAATCAGGCTTTAAGGCCCTGAAAACCTCCATGGAGCTGAAGGAACTTCATATTTTATTTACTTCATTTGGTTTGTCACTTCAAGCAACCAATTTTTCATTAGAAAAATATATATTTTTTTAGTATTCCTGAAAATAGTGCAGTGATAAAATGACGACGAATGATGGAGCTCACCCTGCTCATCATGTTCATTCCAGTGGAAGTCATTTTGCTGGTCAGTGAGTTGCTGCTGCTGCTGCTGCTGGAACTGCTGCTGTTCTTGCTCTTGCACCAAACTGTATCCTACCTGGTTTAACCCTTTCCTTTTATATCTGATCCACAGACTGGCCCTTTGTGCGAAACCCCTGAGCCAGCAGCGATGCCATAGAAATGCATAGAATATGGAGGGATTGTCCACATTTCCAGGGGCCGGTGGGCTCAGAAATCCTTTCAGCAGCCGTTTCTCGTACAGAACGGGAGGTCACAGAAAGGGTGAAAGGGTTAACAATTGAGGTCACACCTTGACATTGTTTATTCATTGTGACATGCACTTGTTCGTCAGCAACAACTTTTTTTTCCCGTTGATTTTTGTTCCAGACACGGAGTACCATTTGTAAGAACCATAAGAACACTGATTTTTTTTTTGTAAGTAGTGCAGGTTGAAAGACATTTTTGTGTACTTTGCTTGATGATAACACTCATCTATTTTTAACAAACATAGAAAATAATTTTTTGATGACTTTAACACGGTAAAAGAAGTAATACATAATAAAAAACAGCGAACCTATATGAGAAAAATGTGTTTTTAGTAATTAAGTAATTAAGTGATTTTAAGTTTATTTTAATTTTTAATATGTGAGTAAATAAAACTGAATCAGGAAAAGCAACCTCAGCAGATGGCTGTGATAGATGAAAGGTAGAATGGGAGCAAAAAGGAAAAAAAAATCACATTGCCTTCTTATCATTTCTTAAAAGATATTCTTAAATAGATAAACATTTATGAATTTCTTAACTTTTTTCACTTTTTACTACTTTTTACTTTATTTTTACCACTATACATTTTGAAACACTAATATGTCTTCATTACCAAAAGAGTCCTTATTATAATAATTTAAGTATGATAATTATTTATCATTTTTGTGGATTATCAGGTCATACAAGCTTTTTGTATGCCAAATTTCTTATTTTCTAATAATTAGCAACTGAATCTATCATATTATTTTAGTGAAGTAAAAAGGACAAAATTTTCCTCCTAAATGTAGTAGACAACATTCAAGTACAAGTATACCTTTAATTTGTATTTCAAGTGTGAGCATAACCCAACAGATTAAGAGAATAGATTACTGTTGTTAATAATACAAATACAGTTTTTTTGTTTTTTCCAGTCATTTATTTGACATTACCACCAAATTTGTAGACTTTTTACACAGGAGTCAGCCAGTGAGTCAGAATTCATGTAGTATCTATTGGTTTAACCTGAGATATTAAATGATATAGCAGAGTATAAAAAAGTAAATATTCAGTGCAGTATTCAGTGCAAATATATCTGAGAAAAATAATCATAAATTTACATTTTTGCCACAACTACCATTCAATATTTTTTATTGTCTGGTTAAGATAAAAGATTTTAAATAACCATAATGATTTATATGCAACGTGCCATGGTCAAACACTTAGTAAGTAGCTTGTTTCTCATCTTTGAATGCAAAAGTGATATGAGAGTGAAAAATAAAACAAAAAAAACACATTGGTATAAGCGAGTTATTGACTGGTGTGCTCGTAACATTATAAGATGTGTTTCATGAAAAACACAAGAGAGTCGGCCACAGCATACAAGTAACTAACAGTTTTAAGGATCGTGAATTGTATGTGCTTCCTTTTCTCAGCACTGGGAGGCGCTGTGACGCGCGCCCTGCTCTCTGCAATGACTCTCTTGTCTTAGTAACAACATCTGTTGTCAAACGTTGCTAAGGAAGTAATGGAGTTACGGTACTTTAATTAGCCGCTCTGGAATCAAACAGAAGTAAGATAGAGGTAACTTTACTTCAGCATGATAACAGTAAAATAAATACCCCAGACGGAAACTACCAACATTATCTATATATTTATATTACCCTGTAAACGTTTGTTCCGAAAGCTGGCTCGATTAGCTTCAGTGCCGTTACTGTAATGCTATATGTAGCTTCGGGGCTGGTGTAGTTGCTAACGTTAAGCTAACTTAGAGCTAATATAAGCACTATATTTTTTAAAACGTTGCTTAATGACTGAATGGTTAGTTAACAGAAATCACGGCGCTTGAGAGATGTGATTGGAAAACGTCCTATTCAGTCTGGAGTTCTTGCTAATTTAAGCAGCTAAGGTTAACATGAATGAGCTCAAGCCACTGTGTTTACTCAACTTATTATCTGATCTGATTCTTGTTGAACGATTCTTGGTGATAGATAGCTGTGCTGTTTGCATCTCGTGTTAAAAGAGACGAAGAGCCAACAGGTTGACTTATGAATCTCGTTTGGGTAAAGTGGCTAAATTAACTTGTTTAAAGTCCAGCGTTTCACTGAGTCATTTTCCTCTTATATATGTTTAGGTGCATTTTAGTTAGCTATGAGAAAGCATCATCCACCTGACCAAAGGTTGTCTCGAACATGATGAGAGGATGACTGAGAATGGAGAGGATAGCCCCCTCCATCAATCCTGTGAAACTCGTGCAAGAGGAGATTCAGTCAGCAAGCCACTGAAGACCTCCTCAGAAGATGCCAAACCCTGCAAGGAACACAATGCCCTTAAACTCACCCCTCGAAATGCAGAGGGAGAGATCAGCCCATACCAGCCTCGGCCACCTTCATTACCCAGGCTGTCAAAGTCTAGCAAAAGTGGCTCAGTGGAGGAGACTGTGCGAACCAGGAGGCTGAGAAACAGCCAGGAAAGTCTCAGTGACCCAACTGAGACTGGCTCATCCACAGACTCACTTAAAGAGGACCAAACAGATCCAGCTTCAGGTGGGCTTGTTCTTGGCAGTGCTGCCACCATCAGGAACGACCAGGACTCCAATGTGAGACCCCTCTCTGCTGTCATGACAGGATCCCCAGTCCTCCGGGACAGAGGAAGCAGTCTGTCGGAGAGGCCCTCCAGCCAACAAAGTGACCCCACAGAACAGCGGATGAGATCTACTAAGGTGCGTCTGTCTCCGGTGCAACCCACAGGGCCGCTCCCTGCTCTGGAGAAGAGCTTTGCATCGGCCACTTTAAGGGCAGCTAATAGGATTGATAGGGATTGTTTGGATTATGCTGTGTTGGCCAGAGAGAAGCTCGGGGAGAAACTCCACAGGAACCTCAGTGACAGCCGGCTTCTGGAGAACATGGGGTCTGATAGTGCCTCTGTCAATTCCATGAGGTCCACCTACAGCGTGCTCAGTCCCATCAGACCCCAGGATGTGAGGAACAGGTACAGTAGGCACAGCAAATCATGTAAATAATTTACCTAGAGTCATCTTTAGGCTGGATGTGAAGGCTCCTTTGTATGACCTACTCTTTCTGAGGGCTATTAAAATCTGGTCTATTTTAACGGTATCTGAGGTCCTCAGTTAGATTTAAGACAGCGACAACATGGAACTAGCCAAAGAACTGGATGTTCATATTTTTATCCTTTTAAAAAGAAATACAGGCTTGTAATATCACATATGACTTACTTTGTAAAAAATGTGTTAGTTGCAATGTTTTAACTACCTTGATATTATACTAAAAGGAAACTGGTTAGAAGAAAGTAACTGTAAGCAGACACTTCATAACAAATAAGTACAGTATCTTGTATTCTCTGCTTAGGTTTGATTGTGCCTTCTACTTAAAGATGGTTAGCATTGTACATCTAAGGCTTGGTTACCATTAGGATTGAGTATTTAAACAACACCAACAGACTTTAAATTTGTTCTGAAAAGAAGGCTCCAGACATTTTTGCACTGCGGTGCTCACATCTTACAGAACAAAGGGGAAGGCAGCAGAGCAGTGGGGAAATTTAAGTGGATCACAGGAGGTGCTTGTTTGGTGCAGGTTTTGACAGGATTAAAGGCAAAAGAAATGGGTCTTAGTCTACAGTCTCAGCACAGTCAGTGCCCAGTAGGGAAAGTCAAATTTTTACCTCTAAATTATTGATGTAACATCTGAGAGAAGATTCTTATTTTTCATACGCTGACAGCAACCTGCAAGGCAAGTTGACTTCCAATAAAAGTGCCGACTTTTTTTTTCTATGTGTATTTTACAGGAGCTTTCTGGAGGGGAGTGTGCTGGGAAGCGGTGCCCTGCTCGGGGCTGAGGAGCTGGACCGTTACTTCCCCGACAGGAGAATCGGTATCTATATCGCCACGTGGAATATGCAGGGAGAGAAGGTAAGAGTTCATCATGACTCTAAACAATCATCAGCCACTCGAAACAATAATCACAAAAAGTCTTGTTTCTGCAACTGAGTTGTAAGTAACTAAGTTTCTTTCACTTTCAGGGGCTTCCCACAAACTTAGATGATCTCCTCCTTCCAACGGACTCTGAATTTGCACAAGATTTTTATATTATTGGTGTCCAGGAGGGCTGTCCTGACAGGTATGTAATGTTTTATTGGATTTATATCATTATTCTTTAAAAATTTGTCATTATGATTGACTGCTCTATTGAGGTTGTAAAGACTGTTCAGCCAATGTGTGTGTGCATGTGTGTGTAGGAGGGAGTGGGAGACCCGTCTTCAGGAGACTCTGGGACCTTACTATGTCATGCTGTACGCAGCAACGCATGGTGTTTTGTACCTTAGTGTATTTGTCAGGCGAGATCTCATCTGGTTCTGCTCAGGTAAGATTTTCATATCATAAAACATGAAATTAGCATCAGTTTGGGAAAAAGTAAACTCCTCCGTGCTCATATAATTTGCTGATTATAAGAAGATAATCTTAATGATTTTAGCCTTAAAAAATTCATCCATTTTACCAGAAGGAATTCGCCAGTAAGGGGATGAGGTGACATATGTCTTCTTAGTACACTGCACATGGGTTACTGTTTTTGAATCTAACTGATTACACCATTATGACTCCAACACTAACCACAATATTTGTTCTGCTAACTTACACAGAGGTGGAACATTCCACGGTCACAACCAGGATCATCTCTCAGATCAAGACCAAAGGGGCCGTGGGAATTGCCTTTACCTTTTTTGGCACTTCCTTCCTCTTCATCACATCCCATTTTACCTGTGAGTGGAAAGTTACCCAAAGTCAGGGAGGCCACAGACCGAAGCGGTGATTTATTACAGCAGTAGGCTTTTATCAGGATGGCTGGAAATTTGTGCTTAAATTTAGGAGGCATGTTTTGACATAATGTAGGTGTGTCAAGAGAAGGGCAGTTTGTTGCATCCAGGCTTAGACAAGAAAGAAATAATTCTGTTTTTATTCCTTCAGTATATTGGCATGCACATATATATTTAACAATGTCTGTGGGGGACATGTATAGCACTCACCTGTACTGTTTCTACATCTTCATAGCATCAAATATTTGCATTTAAACTTTGCAACAACTAAGCACTCCTACATGTTTCTAATGGCTATGTTCTTTCAGCTGGAGATGCCAAAGTTTATGAGAGAATACTGGATTACAACAAGATTGTCGAGGCTCTAGCTCTTCCAAAAGGCCTCCCGGACACCAACCCATACCGCTCCACACCATGTGAGACTCTTTTTAGTTGCTTTTTGTCAAAGATAAAACTAGGATTATTTGTAACTGTCTAAACTAGATCAAGATATGTTCATGCTTCTTATTATATGCAGCATTTGAGTTTGAACAAATTACCCCCCTTTTTGGTTCTGCTAGTGAGAGCAGAGTTATTAACATACTTAATACAGATTAAAGTTTTGATGTTAATTTTATTTATACTGTTGACAGAGTAATCACTTGGGAATACTTAAAAAAAACATGTAATTCTTGATTGCAGCTGATGTCACCACAAGATTTGACGAAGTCTTCTGGTTTGGAGATTTCAACTTTCGGCTGAGTAAAGACCGAGCTGATGTGGAGACCATCATGAACCACACTGTGGGCGGTGACATGAGCCCTCTGTTGCAGCACGACCAGCTCTCTAAGGAAATGAATGATGGTATGCTTTCATGCAGGAGGTTAAATCTCGGTGAAAACTTTAAACACTAAAAAAGTTTTCTTGAAAGTTGTAGTTTTTATGTGGGATTGATTCTTTTTTCTGCAAATGTGCTGCTCTTGCCCCTCCAGGTTCAATCTTTAAAGGTTTCCAAGAGGCACCGATACACTTCCTCCCCACAT
Organism: Acanthurus tennentii; assembly: GCA_029783805.1. NCBI lineage: Eukaryota > Metazoa > Chordata > Actinopteri > Acanthuriformes > Acanthuridae > Acanthurus > Acanthurus tennentii. The sequence goes on from JAPZDZ010000022.1 coordinate 10,843,349, forward strand.
ACAAGTTTGACATCGGCTGTGATATCTATGACACTACTTCTAAACAGAGAACGCCTTCTTACACAGTAAGGAGAAACAGAGAATCAGTGCCACAGATATTTAGCCACCAATATGAGCCAAAAGTTTTATTAAATGTCCTTTTTTATCACACTTTTGTACCTTTCAGCTGCCCTGAAATTCAAACTGACATGGGCAGTTTAATTTAGCATCATGTGGCTCTCAGCAGCCTCTTCATTTAGACACTTTTATTCGTGTTCACAGGACAGGATCTTGTTCAGAAGCAGACAGGCTGATGACATAAAAGTGGTCAAGTACACCAGCTGCTCTAGCATCAAGACCTCGGACCATCGGCCTGTCATGGGTGTCTTTCAGGTCAAACTCAGGCCAGGCAGAGACAAGTGAGTCCCATTTTCATTCAAAGCACACCTGAAAATAGTGTCATCACATTAAGGAGGAATTCAATGATGTAATGACTTATAAACAACCATGGGGCTGAGGAATACAATTTATAGGCATTTGTCTGTTACTGTGATAAGATCCTACAAAGAAACATTAGTTAAACTTCCTATTACCATTCAGTAAGCATATGACAACTGAATAAAATTATACTTACAGTAATTTCTGGAAGTAATATAGCATTTTTTTCTACAAATGTAATGTGGTCATTGTTAATGCTAGGGCAGCAAGAATATTTTCTGCCCCCTAACATCAGATTCATAGTGCCCTGTATTTAAACCTGACTTTTCTAGCTGTCGTTCTGTAATATTTTAATCTGACTGCAAGACTTTCTGTGTTTTGTTTGTTTGTGTTGTTCAGTATTCCTCTGGGCGCAGGACAGTTTGACCGGGGCTTGTACTTGGAGGGCATCAGGAGGAGGATCACCAGAGAGCTGAAGAAGAGAGAAGCCATGAAGAACCAAAGTAGCAGCACCATCTGTGTCATCTCCTAAAACCCTTGAAAGGAACTCTCCAGACCGGAGAGGATTGGATCAAACTGTGCCAGAAACTGTCAAGTTAAACCAGGTGGGTAGAGAAGGACCAAGAGAAAACCAGAGTTGTCTCTACTAATGAGAGCCCATGGCTGGCCGTGGTAACTGAGCAGAGTGCGCCCTCTGTTGGGCATAGATGGGAACTGTGAGTGTGGGAATGTGTGTGTCATGGTGGAAATGGAAGTCTGTACATTAGGGCAGGGACCTTAAGGTCAGACAGACACAGCAGCAGTCTGGCCTTTATTTATTCAGCCCCCCTCTACTCAAACATGACTGACACAGTCAAGGAGGGGGGCTGCAGTTGTGGCTTACTCCTCAGTCACATGCTCCGCTGTGAACTGATCTAACCATAAAGGCTTTCTGTAACTGCATTTATTTTCTAATGTTTTGTAGGTGTTTAAAAAAAGCATCATGAACCACAATGTTAATTTAATATGAATGCCTTGTCAATTTGTCATTAAACAACTTATGAAATATAACTGTATTTTTCATGGCACATTAATGTGCCCTTATTTTAGGTATCTGCCATTGGTTGATTTTAACTTGAATTTTGTTTTGGGCTGAGAGATACAATGTGACTGAAAAGGGAGCTAGAAGTCAAATATGTGGTTTCATGAGTGTTACACTGATGAGTGCCACAGTCAGGGGCTTCTTAGTACTTGTTACAAGCTACTGTTGAATTTCAGGGAGAGAAAATGTAATTTTGATGGAACTCACTTCATATAAAATAGATGGAGAATTTTATTTACACTGTTAATGCCTGTTGCTACTTTATCTCTTATTAGGCCAAGTGATCCTTTAAAACAGACTGTAATTAAATGCCTTACCTGTCATCTCGTAACCTCATGTTCACTATAAACTGTCCAAGTACTGTATGTACCACATTGAGGAACTTGCAATCCCAGCATGAAGAGCAGTCTGCTCTGGAAAAAGTGCCTGTGGGTCTGTTTTCATTTCTTCAGGACCTTTTACCTTTGTCTGTCTTTTTATATGTCACCTAACATCACGCAATAAACGTTTTAAAACACATCTGTTTGTCAGCTAAATTTTTCTATTACACCAAGCCAAGACCCTTAAAATATATAATTTTATTTATGGAAGTGATAACATTTATTTACCAGTTGGTGCACAGATGGTAACATTTTTACTGAAGTCATAAATGACTGCAGTTCCAGTAAAATACACAGGTGTATCATGGTGTCGAACATAAGTTTCTAGTAAAATGATTTATCTGGCACATGTACATACACTAAAACAGAGAAGACTTGTATCTTGAAGAAATAGTGCAACATTTTGAAAATAACGAGCTTTCAGGCAGAGAAGTAAAGTAAAAAAATCAACACCTTACTCATATGAATGGTGCTGATCTTCTTGTCTGACTCTGTGCCATATAGATTAAGCATACTTCCAAAAGTCAAACTGTTCCTTTAATTTATCACCGTGTTTTTTTCACTTTAATGGATATCAACACCAGAAAAAAATAGAAGAGGAACAGTTTCACATTTGATATCAATCTCTTCACAGTACATCTGAAACAGAATGATGACTTCACTCTTAGTGATAAATTGGCTACTGTTGGATGTTTATCAGATTCATCACATAATTTCCAAGGATTTCTCTATTAATCAGTTTATCATTGTTGTGTTTAGTGTCTCCTGTGCCTGTGAAAGGAGATTAAGAAGTGCTGCTGTTTAAGTAGCAAGATTTTTCATCCATCAACAATGGAGAAGGAAAGAGCTTGAGATGGAGCTCTGTGAATTTTAGAGATCTGAAAAGTAAAAAGACAGCTTGATAGAAAATACTTGTGTATCTACTCAGGTTGTAAGCTGCCCCCCTCTCTTGCTTATATAATGATGTACTTAGAAGATAATGTCACGTTGTACAGCCATTCACTTATTAAATTAACAGGTTGGTGTTGAAATTTTAAACAGGATATTAACACTTTCTTTGAAGCTTTCCTGCAAACCACTCGAGTGAGTAAAGAAAAAATGGCTCTCTGTCCACAAACAATAAATACAGATAATCCAACTGGATGCAGACTATGTTTACTGTAAAGTAAAATGTAACTTTTCTGAAAAATCTGCCTTGTCAGGGGGTTTGGTCGAGAGCCCCGGGGTTGGTCCCCTCCCAGAGTGAGCTGTGCTGAGTTCTGTTGAAGGAGGGGACACTAGTGTAATCTTCTAGTCAAGTTTATTTACATTGATGCTTGCCAATGAAAACTGTCTCGATGGTCGGGGTCGGGAGGGGTCTATCGAAAGAGGCGGTACATGCGAGGCAGACGTCCGTCCTTGCTGCTCAGGGCAGCCTGGATGTGTTCATAGGAGGGCAGCTCCGTCAGGTCTCCCAGAGCTGCTACTGCAGGCTTACTGCGCAGCATTTTGGTGGTAACTCTCTTAATGTCGCTGGCTGTCACGTTGCCTGGAAATTATGTGTTGACAAGTCAATAAATAATGAAAGAGTAAGGCGGGTGAAATAAGGCTTATATATTTTTGAACCTCCGTCATGGTATTTGATGACATTTTCTCCTGATTTACCGTGATCCACTGAGAAACAACGCAATGTTTTGTTTAATACTCACTTATTAGATCGCACAGCTCATGAGGCAGCTTTCTCTTTCCTGTTGAGAGAACCTGGCGACCAACATCTTCAAAAATAACTGGCCGAGACTCAAGGTTCATCATCAGCATTGACTTGAGCTGAGTCTTGGCTCTCTCCAGTTCCATCTGAATACAACAAGGACAAAAGTTAGGTAAATGTTCTAAAACAAGTACATCACCTTTATTTCTCTAACAATAATCAATACGTATAAAGTTGCACTGCATTTCCATGCTGGTGAATGTAAGTAATTACCTCTCCTGCATTTCCTGCCATCTGAATGAACTCTCTAGTTATGATCTCCACCATTTCTCGAACCTGGAGATGAATGTATGTAATAAGAACTCTGCATTAACATCAAAAAAGATTAGCCATTCATCAAGAAAGCTTTACGCAAAGTTTGCAATCAGAATATGACTTCACAACAAAGTTCAAACAAGACATCTGAGCCCTGTTGTTTTGACTTTGTACCAACCTGTCTGGGGTCTGCACTGGCATGAATACACAGCAGACCACTGTCCTCGTAGCTATGGTGGTAGGAGGTGGCATTGTACATCCAGTGATGCCTACAAAAGACAGAATATACCATAAGACAAACAGCAAAACAATATTTGGTCTTACATTAAAGATTTATGCTCATCTGAATCAATATTGAGTTGAACTTTGTGAGACATCACCTGTTCAGCACGTTCAGGTACAGGCGTGTGAACATGCCTTTCCCAGGTCCACCTGCAGAAAAGGATCCACCTCCACCCATCATCATATTGAGCACTGCAAATGGGATGAAGTCATCCTCCTGTTAAATAGAAAACCATTTTTAGATGAAAGTTCGCTGCTAACATGTACCAGGCACTTGATAGGAGACAGACTAGGGGTGCAAACACCCACCAGGAAGGAGCAGCTCTCTAGGCCGATCATGATGTGGGTGAGCTCTGGGATCGGGGTGGGACCGAGGCTTACATCAGACATGTCCTTCTCCATCTAACAGATTAAAAGGTGACAATATCATACTGCTTTTTTACATTTAACATCCCACCTCAGCCAAGAGCTTGTTCCTTTTTTTAGTTATAAAATCAACAGCAACTGTAACTCCTCTAAAACTGCAGACACTTGGCTAATCTACATAAAAAAATTGAGAACATAATATAAATTTGCCAAACATTTCCATGTTTTCATTATAAAGTCTGCTGGATAAACACTACCTGAATAAACGTTCAGGGCTGAAAGAACAGACAGGGAAACTGTGAAACTTTCAGACAGTGAAAGTATAAAGTCACCTTGACAATGCCACCAGTGTACTGTGCAACAGAGAGGTCCACATTAGCTACTGAACTTGTTCCCCACACTGGTTTCCCATCCAGCAGGTACTTCCTGGCACATTCAACCAGCTGCTCATGTTCGATGCCCACTCCAGCCAGTACCATCCGCTCTGGACAGTAGTAGTTACGCAGGTAGCTGTGAAGTACTGCCTTATCAATCTTGTCCACATTGTCTACAGGACAAAAGCGAGGCAGGCCGACTGTGTTGCCTCGATAGGCAGCCTGGAAACACAAACAAAGAACGGTTCAATAATGTCAGAGGAAAGATGAAGTTCCAGTTATCTGGTACAACACTTAGTTGTTTTTTTTTTAACAGCTATTTGTTTCATATTGTCATGATTTTTTTATAGACAAAAATGGGCTGTAGTTATTATAAAGCATGGGTTTCTAGCACATTCTGATGGGTATTTTTTTAATACACACACACACACACACACACACACACATATATAGTTTTTCAGTGATTTTATTTAATTATTTTTTTAATGACTTTACGGTTCGCTTTTATTTTTTTGTGTTTTAAATGTATTTTGTTTTTTTTGTACAGCAAGTTTCAATTGTGCTTTGGAAAGGTGTAAAATAAGATTATTATTAGAAATGTTTGTTGTTATTATTTTTTAAATTATAAATGATCAAACAACAAACAATGTACTTTTCATATCTGATCATGTACAGCAGCATAAGTTATTATAGCAGCTTTGATGCTTCTGGGGTTATTGATAAATTAATTCCCTTTCTGGTGCTGGTGATGACATGTCTAAACAAATTGATGTGACTCACTGCATGGATCATTTCTGTGAGTAGGGGTTCAGGGTCTGGCCTCATGTTTAGATCTTCTAACTCAAATCGCACCGCCATTCGGGTCATCTCAATCTCCTCATCTGCATGTGAACAAAGATCATGTCAGACAAAAGAATATTTGGCACTGTTCCTTAAGATTTGTTTATTTAAAACAAAAATGGACTGACCCAACAAGCGAGGCTGGAGAACAGCATCAGAGAGAAGATTGACCACCGTGTCCAGACCCTTAACTTCAGCAGACACTGCGTACATGGTGGTATCTCTGCAAAGTAAATGAAAATGCATCACACCTACAACAGCTGTATTCTCATACTCTCTATGGGAGGAAGGTATGGTTCAAAATGAAAGGTGGTAATATATATTGTGCAGAAAGAAACACAACCTTGAGGTTTGGCAGTCACATATCCCTCCATGTTTTTCCAGTGTGAGGAGGATTTCATCTTTACTCCCATACTGAGCTGTGGACTAAAGAAAGATTGTACCTTAACTTCACACACCTCATCATCCTTGAACAACATATTTATGTGGTCTTCCCTTTGTTTACTTACAGAAAAGGCAAGTTTTTCTAAAAAGTGTGCTATTCCACTCGGGTACTTTGCTTCATGTCTGGATCCAGAATTGACTAAAACTGAAAAATAAAAAAAAAAAAAAAAAAAAATTTATCCACTTTAGTCAGATCCCACAATCAAGTCAACACTATCTGAATTCAAATTTCAGAGCTGCAACGCACCCCCTACTGTGCAGAATTGACCAAACTTGTTTTGAGATGCGACTCTAAGGCCATTTTCTAGAGTGGTGATCTTGGTCTCATATTTCTCCTGACCATCCACAGAAGCAAACACTGGCTTGGGGATCCCAGGCAACGGTGTGGAGAGGGAGATATTTGGGTATCCACCACCACTGCTGTACTTTCTGTAAGCTGCAATCCCAAACCTTCAAGAACAACAGAGTATTGTTTGTAAATATTTTATTTTCAGCAGTAATAGGGGTAGCTTTCGGTAACTAAATCATTAACAACACATAGCATCTGTCAAGGATATTGTTATGATGATGCTCAGCCACATAAAGGTTACATAAAATCTGAGAGAATGGACAATGGAAGACAGTTAAAAGTACACAAAATTATTTAAAAGGCACAGGTATGATTATGAAAAGGTAACAATAATGGTACAACTTCAAGAAAAAACAGTGTAGCAGTTACACACATACAGTTGCTAATTTATTGGGCACACCTAGCTAAACTAATGCCATCAAGAGACAACCTCACAATAAATGTTGCCAACATTGAGGCTATGATTGTAATCATGTAGCAGTGTTTATTCTCTCATTCTAAAACTGGGCGACAGAGTAAATAATATAGCAGGCATAGGAGTCAAATTAAACACCTTTTCTGAAAACCAGACATGAACCGTCAGAAGGTAAGATTTTGTGCATGGATGTTGAGAAAAATTCGCATAGGTGTAAAGGAGAAGTACCTCAGAAATACATCTACACGGCAAAACACTAACACAAAAGCTACTCGGTCAATTGACACAGTGAAACAGTGGCCCATTTTGCATATAATTAGTGCTGCTGTAAATCTAGATATTCAAACCGTCAGCAAATATAAAGCTAAGTGAAAATAAATATCCTTAATTAATCACAAGTACTTAAAAATATCATTACTTCTTCCCTACTGTTAGAGCAAACCCGTAAAATACTCTTACTACCATCTCAGCGACTGGTAACACTGAATTGTTTACTTAATTACACATGATGCAACATTAACTTAGCCATTCTGACAGCAGTGGCGCTTGTTTGACAGCTAATAGTTAGCACCGTGCTAAGCGAGTGAGCTAATCTCGGGGATGAGGGCGTAGAAAAGTTACGACGCTGCAAATGTCAAGCAGAAGCATGCTATGAAAAAAACAGGAAAAAATGCAGCGTTGCTTTTCTTTATCTTAATATTCAAATCTGGCAACTATTTAAAATATTCGTCTTAAAAGTGTGCTACCTTTGAACACGACGCCAGGTTCTGCACTTCGACATGTGAGTCGCCATCTTGGATCCTCTGTGACCAAAATCAGCCCGGATGATGATGAAAGTGTCTTGAAGTACTTCCGCTACGGACACGCCCACAAACCATTACTAACAAAATAAAATGACATAAACTAAACTAACTAAACTAAACTAAACTAAACTAAACTAAACTAAACTAAACTAAACTAAACTAAACTAAAAAACTAAAGAAAAAACAAGCTTAAAGTTTTTTTGAGCATTTTTTATCATTTAATGTAATTGTGCGACATGTTTGTGCCTTTTTAAATCTCAGAGTAAATTCTATGGTAACTGATGCTTCTGTCTCCTTAACATAATTTTACCATAAAAAATAATTTTGACAAAACATTGATTTTCAATGCTGACTTCACATCACATATGCCAGCCATTGAGACTACTTTTGTATTCAAAGTTATTGCCTCAAGAAAATTATCTGTAAGCTACAATGCTGATCTTATTGTTTTTGTTACTTGAATATTAACCACATATTATTTATATATAAATCACATTTTCTCCAGTTTACCAATAATAGGTATGCTAGCGCTTTTCATACACTATGTCTTCATCATGATTTTTTTATTTATGACTAGTTCATGAGCCTGAGGAAAATCAAGTGCTACCTGAAAGCTGCTTACAAGTTAAAGACATAACAACTCCAAAACATTATCTGTGTCTCTCTGATTTGAGTTCCGAGATCCAAAAATAGAGCAATTGATCCATTAGAGTGGCCAAAAGGCTGCGAGCATTTAGCTTACCACCACTGAATCAATTTCACACTCAAAAAGGCCAGTTCTTGAATAACATTACCATTTCACCAGATGGATTTACAAAGGGCTGTGAACAGCAGCAAGACTCACTGAATCACGTCCAGTCATAGGTTTCCCATTGCTAGTGCAATGTTTTTAGGATTGCAAGTCACCACAGTTTTGTGGTTGATGTCTCCACTTTCACGCTCCAGCTCAGCCTGTGAGCTCCAGCATACCATTCACACTCTAAAAGATGAAAACCTCCACCTGCAGAACAGACTGGAGAACCTCACCCAAGCTCTCAGGGATCTGAAACATCTGCTGATAGAGCGCTCCAAACTTAAGAGCCAAATTATCTCATCATTGCATCTTATATGAGAACACTTTCAGAATTGGAGTTCTGGATAGCTGTTTCTTTCACATTTACACAGTTCCTGCAGAGGAATTTTTGCACGCTTGGAGAGAATGGTCCCAACATGGTAAGGTCTCCTCGTGAAGCATGACATTATGAAACAGATCATACTTTGGTATAAGAGTAGTTTTTCTCCAGGCATTAGTGCTGGGACCCACCAAGTGTTGGAGAAGGGCCTCTGTTTCAGTCAGCCCCATGGAGCAGTGCAGCCCATCTTCATCGCACCAGGCTTCCTCCTCATCTCATCTTTCATTTCTATGATTCTCCTGCTGCAGTCATGACTCATCTGAGAAACCAACCACAAATCTTTTAGTTCATAATGACAGGATTAGGAGGTTTTTTGTAAATGTAATTATTGCTCTTTAAATCACAGGCAGGACAGTCAGATTTTTTCAAAATGGGAAATGGAGATCGTGAGGAGATTTTTTTGAAGAGCAGTGAAAATTACTGGTAAACATTCCAAAAAGTAATCCTCAATTTTTTTTCTGCAAATACTCTTTTTTTCCATCATGGTTGGATATGTATGTAGTTAAAGTATGCATTTGCATAGAATGCCTTCAGTCCATTTCCAAATGTGTTCAACTCACAATTATACACGTTGCAAATCACATTTTTTTCATTTCTTTTTTCTTTTCTAATAGAATTAGATTATAGAAGTTTTTAACATATAAATATAAGGGGCATTTAGCCATCAGTTGTATAAAACAGTGTTTTATAAATGTGTTGTCAGAGACTCAAAAGAATACTTTGACTTCTTTAGCTACAAAACAAACTTTTTTGATATTCATATTGTCTAAATTTGATTTGTGTGTAAGTGTGTGTGTGCTACATTTCCTGAGTTTTTTAATCTTCTTAAACCTGATAAGATAAGATGTGAATATGAGACCATAAAATATTTTGATAAACAAAAAAAAAACACCTGTAACGTTAACATTGAGTTGTAGTGAAACATCTTCTGATGCAAGCCATGGCACATTATCAGTGATGTATCCTGAGATCATCGGGTGTTTCGGGTCTTACGAACATCAGACACCCTCATTCAGGCGACCCAGCTGAGGTTGATCAGGCCTCAGCTTGTGCCCTAGCAGCAGTTGACCACGGATCCGCCCTCTTGATCCAGAGCCATCTAGGGGCCTTCTCTGTCGCCTCTGTGCTGGTGTAGATGGCTCTCCTCCTCCTCTCATCTGTGATACTGAGCACAGTGCTCTGCAGAGGGACTATCCTGCAAAGCCCCTGCACTCGACCTCCACAGGCATGCACCTTGCCTTCCAGCCTTGTCTGTGGCAGTCGCTTACCAGACTGTCATAGACTGCTCTCTCTATTCGCTCAAAGGCCTCCTCCATATGTTCTTCCCATAGCACAGTGAGCTCCAGCATGACAATGTTCTCTGTTGCCAGAACGATATCAAGTCTGAGGGTGGTCTTTGCAACATGCTGGGGAAACTTGAGTTTGCTGCCCAGATCCACCGACAGCTGCCAGTCCTGTGCAGTGTTGAGAAGCCCCGGTGTTACTCTTGGTGCTGTTCCCGACTGATGAAGTTGATGTTGTTCTTCAGGGGTCTTGACTTCCGGCAGATGGTGATAGCACTAAAGATGTTCTCTGCGATGGTCTTGAGCACCTGGTCATGTCACCATCTATACCAGCCTTCCCCCAGAGCTTTTGGGCAGCTACTCAGTATACGCTCAAGGATCCCCTTCTTCTGGCAAAGCGGACATGCTGGTGTGTCCGCCAGGCCCCAGCAGTGCAGGTTTGAAGGGCTGGAAAGGTCATTGTAGACAGCCTGGACCAGGAACTCGATGAGATGTGGCTCATCCAAATGGCTAATTTGTCTAAAACTATTATATTTATCACCAAAATATTGAAACACAAAGGATTTAACATTATTTCTTTCCTAAGTTCATTAAAATTTTCCTAAGAAATGGGCTAGAGCAATTTATAAACACAGTTTAGACTGAAAGGTTCATTTGTTACATACACATGAAGTACGTGAAATGCAATAAAAAAGTGCTCCTAAGACTGTGCTAAAAGACTAGCTTGAAGAATAATCGGGAAAAAGGAGAATAAAGGCTCAAAACTTAAGATAATGAATTTGGGAAAAAGGTTATATTTACATGTCTCATTAGTGCATAGCAGGCTAAGGAGAGGAAGACAGTGTGCTATGTATGGCCAAGGGATAAATAAAGATCACAGGCTTCATGACTTGAAAATAATATAAATGTAATAATCAATAATCAGTAACAATCTATAAATTTCTGTGTATAATTACTTTTATACCACTCTCCTCAGCACTGGGAAAAGTCAAAAGATCTTGTACATGAAGACAACCGCTTTTAATTTCTACAATAAACTGTGCTCTCACACAGATCAGTTGGGAGAACTGGGATGCTTCACCTCCTTTGGTGGATTTATGTGTTTGATGTTGTCCTGAATCCAGCAATGTTACATTTCGTCTGCTAAATCAGTCTTTGTCTGCTTAATTAAAATGACCCTTCCTGCATAGATTATAAATCGGTGCATTTGTACTTTAATTTCCATTTGATTATGCTGAATGGATGGTCAATTTACATTTGCAAGGACTTCATTTGGCCCTAGTAGACATGTGGCAAGACTGCAGTATATCAGCTGAATGAATGTAAATAAGTGAGGCAGCATGCACAGCTCTGTTTTCTTAAGTTCCCTTCAAACATGAAACATGGTTTAAACATGGTTTAAACAAGACTAAGAGTCTACAGTCATGCTACACCTCTGTGAGGCTGTACTTAGAAACATTAGTGAGCATATAGTGAGCTGCTAATATGTTCTCATGCCAATGTTTAGTAGGTATAATGTTAACCATGTTTACTCTGACATTTTTTTAACTAGCACTGAGCACCAAGAACACTTTGACATTCATAATACCACAAACGTAAACCTCATGGTGGTGCTAGAGATATACTCACAAGACTAATAAAGTCAGTAGGATTCATGATCTTAGAACCGTAAATGACTGCACAAAACTTTGTGTATTCGAAGTCTTAAATTTGAACATCCTTCGATGATGAAAACAGCTTCAAATCAGCTTTTTAAATACAAGTCAGTTATCTCACCTACTGGTAAAATTCTTTATCAAAATAAAAATGTATATATGAGTTTAATAATGTTGTCCTAAAGGTCATTGAAAAGACCTCCCTTCCTAAATGCTTGTTGCTTGGTTGGTGTAACAGTCATTGTCATCCTCCCATTAACCTACATTTAACAAGCCCTTAGGCCTAAACTTTAAATTGACAAGTCTGTAAAGATGTCGGCCACTGTGTGCTAAATTTTTTTTTTCACTCACACTCATTATTTAGTGTCAAGCTTATGCTGTTTTTATGGGAAGTGGTTGGACCAAGAACCAAAATGATAAATTTAAACATTTGAAACACAGCCATAGTGCTATTTCTACTCACCATGCAAATGAGAAATATTCTCAGTAGCCTTTGCTGTAATGCACTGAAAGTACTACCACATACAGAAAAAAAGACATACAGACATATCACTAAAAAACAAATGTATAGCAATGTATTCAACAAAATCATTATGGTGAGAAAAACTGGTATATTTAAAAGCTTAATAAATAAATAACTACATTAAAGGTTAGTACTATAACATTCATATTATGAGCACTATCATTAACATTATATGGAAAGGTGCAAAACTTCACATTTCTACTGTACCTGCACAAATATTGTAGCTAAAACAGCTATATTTTCACTTTAACATCACAAAATCATTTAACATCATTTAACAAGATGCATACAATATGAAATAAATAACAGTACACATACATTTGTCTTTTTTAGTGGGGTTGTTTGGTCTCAACCTAGTAAATCAAGATGTCATTAAAAAAGCAACATCAAGAACAGAAGCATTCTGAAAACAATGAAGAGGCTGTTTGGTGAAAAAAGAAGAAGCAAAACATTAGTATTTTAATACAGCAACAAAAATCAATCCATTACTTGCAGCCATGCAAGCAAACATCACCAAGCAACACCGCAACCAAGCAATAATGTTGAACCATTTTGACACATTCGGGCGAGTAGAGCAGAAATAAGCCATAGGACACAAACAGAACACAACAATCATGATGGAAATCTTGATACAGGTATTAAAAGATGCAGTTACTAGTTCATGAAATGGTGACAGAGAAGCCATGAAGCTTAGACTTTAAGACACATACTGTAGAAATCACAACAGATTGTCAGCGACAAATTTAATAATTAATGTCCAAAAATAATCACATGTGCACATCCTAGTGTGGCCACATAAATGGAAATCTTCACATTTCTTGTGTGTTATGTTTTCACTCACTCAGTGCACACTAAGCCTTGTATTTAAATATATTTTGTGTGGAGAGTGTGTCATCATTTTTGCATCTGTTTGCTGTCTAAAATAATGGATTCAAAATTAAGGTTTCTGTTACAGCT
>JAPZDZ010000022.1:10878334-10901310 GCA_029783805.1 Acanthurus tennentii
TATCTTATCTTATCTTATCTTATCTTATCTTATCTTATCTTAACGCCTGTGTGACACATGATATGTTGGTGTTTCTTCTATACACAAGTAAATTTTGATTTACAGTACATTGAAAGAGTATATTGTGTGGTGAGGAGGCATATGGATGAAAAAAGTGAATAAATCTACATCTTCATTTCTCCACCATGACTTCAGCAGGAGCTTTCTAAAAAAGACCTGTTTTATATTAAGACCTATTTTATATTTTAGAGGCCCTGAATACCCACACAGGGGTTATTGGTTTCACTGACTAATTAGACTCAGGTTGAATTTTGCTGATCAACATCTTTATTAAACAAATAAGCAGCAGGTGGGATTAAATCAAGAAGTGTCAGGTTTATGTGCTACACCATCTTGCACCGTCCTTGAGCTTCTTTGCTTTAACTTCTCCTTTTTCTTTGCTGTTTCAAACTTGCTTACCCGTGTGTTTTTTCCTAGGCCATTCCTCACCTTTTCACACAGTTGCCTAAGTGTGCTCTTCCTTTCTGTGCACCTGTGGTTCTGAAATGAACTTAATCTTTGCATGAATGCACCATTCATTTTGGCCTTTTTGTTGGACTATTGTTTGCTTAATGTAACTTTGCGCCTGTTTGATGACTTCCTCTCAATCTAAGGAACTTATCTGTAGCATCTATGTCTCCTTTGGCGTCAGCTTGTTTCACACATGATTTCACACCTTTGTGTACTGATCCATTACAGCTCTGCAGTTTCATTCAGAGTGAAATGCGAGCAAAGGTATAAAAAGATGGGTCTACTGTAAAAAGTGTATAATTAATATTAGAAATGCATTTCACTGAAGATTAAAGAAAAAAAGGTCAACACAGGTCACAGATGAGCTTTAGAAGATATTTTTATACACCAATAGACAGTATTAAAGGTATAATTTTCTGGCATTATGAAAATGATGATAATGATTGCAATCAGTGTGGGGCATCAAGAGACCAATCAGGTCTTAATTCTTCGAGTCTGAGTTAACTCAAATGGCAGCTGCTGCACCATTTGAACAATGATCCACATACTATGTAATTCATGCAGAGTCAACAGTTTTAAGCCTTTTTGAAAACACTAATGATAGTTCTGCTCTTTTTGTCCCTTTTGTCCCAATAAGTTATAACAATGTGACAGTGAGCTTACATACATAAAGCAAGGACTCTGAAACTAAAGCAACAAAATACAATTTAATGTTTGTAAATAATTTTATTATTTGAATCTGTGCTTTCTTTCCGACATGTCGAAATGTCCTCAGTGAAAAAGGCATGATACTCCTCTTTTTTGCCAATTAGCAGCTAAAATGTTCACTTCCCAAACTGGTACACATGCAGTGATCCTGAAGTATTCATCATTGAGACCACCATGACTAAGCAGTTTTGGGTGTCATGCTCTCCCATGAGCACTTCCCTATCAAATCTACAGCTGTAACCTCTAAATTTAGAAATGAGACACGCAAGTATCACTATCTGCCTTTAAACATCTAGAGACATCAACCAAACCACAGTTTATATGTGAGAGCATTTTTCTCACACTTAAAAGTAGCACACCACACCACCACCACTCTGCATCTTGTCACTGAGTCAGAAACAGACATGTCACATTTCCACTTAATATCATAATTATAGGTTATTCAAAGGCCAAAATTATCTAGAAATTCATGTACAACTGCACATTATGTAAAAAGTCAAGAGTCTACAGCAATGCTTGTTGCTTTGTTAGGCTGTATTCAGCTGCATTACTCATATCTAATAAGCTATGTAAATATTATTTTTATCTTTGGCAAATTTTATTACAGTGAATTGTGACGACAAGGTGAATTCCTAAGGTACAGAGAAATTTTTCTTGCCAAATAGAAATGAATAAATGAATCACGTGAGATTACTGTTGACTTAATTATTTGTCAGATATATTTTCAGGAGGTAGACATGCTTAAATGTACAATATGTCCTTCTCAGCAGACAGAAATTAGCCACTGAATTAGCACATGTAGTACAACAAAAAACTTGGATCACAGTCACAACTATGTCATCTCCCTAAGGCAGCCTGGTAATAAACTGATAGTGAGCAATGAGTAATGAAATCGCAGATCATCAAGTAAACATTAATCAAAGTTCAGTGGAAATTTTCTTTGGTCTCGCCTCTTCCTCATTTCGTGGGACGTGGAAGTTCACGTATGGGCACCACTTGGTGTTGAGGCACACCAGTTTCCTCAAAGTGGAGGTTTTGACGATATTAAAACCCGTCTCTCCTCCAAAGGTGCTGGGCTTCCAGTACTCAGGGGAGCAGATGGGGTTTCCCAGCAGGCCTTTCAGTGAGAACGGCGCCCCCATTTCCACCATACTCTCACCAAATATGCTGTTAGGACGTGTTTTCTCCAACATGACACCAGGATAAAACTCCAAAGCATCTATGTCACCATAGACTTCCTCTAAACCTCTGGCCATTTCCTTGTCATCTGTTTAGAAGAGAAAAATGAGCTGGTATTGAGCTGAAAGGCAACACTATTATCCTACTATGTTACATTCCAGACGTGTCACAAGGAGATTTTTCATTAAATGTGAAACAAGCAAAGTTATTTCTATTCCCATCTAAACAAAACAGTTTACAAAAATGACTTATTACTACACATCTGCAAAAATAATGAGAGAATCTTCAACCTTAGCTAAAGATGACTGTGTTTCTAATAACCGCATGACAATTTAAGATGGTGAACATGGAAAGCATGTTATACTTCTTCAATGCTGACATTTTTTGATGGCTAGGAGCATGTTGGCTGATATAATATACATTAAATATTGTGGCAAATTACAAGATTACAGAGCTGTTAGCATGGCAAAAGACTCATAATTTTTTCAATAACAGGACACAGCTGCTGCATCAGACTGCTTTTTTTTGGCCCACTGCCATTGTGACCTTGAAAATGGTTGGAAAAATCAACCAGTAAGAGAAAAAGTATGAGACACAGTTTGATTCTTTTCTTCCACTTTTGGTAAGTTTTTAAGAAGTTAAAGAAAATAAGTGTATGCAAAGGATATTCAGAAGCGAATTATAGCTACGACATTGTTCCTGCTTACCAGTGAACTCATAAAAAGAGGCATAAGGCTTTAGGTTAAACCTCTTCCTGTATTCATTGAAGGGCTGCATACGTGTTGCTCGAGACTCTTTGATGACCATTTCTGCCACTTTGAGCACTGCTTCATGAGAGTTGTAACCTCCACCAATCTGCATCAAAGAATAGTGATGATAATGTTATTTAATGAGTAGTTTCAAAGTTTCAAAAATCAGCCAGATGACAAACTGTGAAAGATAAACAGTTTTCCCTCTTATTGCTCTGCAGGCAGCAACACTCAGTGATCAACACATCAACACTGTGTGTGAATTCCAACCAAACAGGAAAAACGTTTTGCATGCATTAGATGCTGCTCAAGGTTATCTGAGAATTTAATCTTTAATTTGATATTTTAAAGTGGTGGCTAGGGGGTTAACTATTACTGTTGGAAGTATGACAATCTTTCATATTGGCCTAAGTAGAAAGTTGTGTCCACGATAGACGGCATGGTAGAGGATTTTTTTTTTTTTAAATTTAATAGTTGTATTCAGAGGGTTAGAGGTTTTGACAATGAGGCTTTATCCATCAGTGCTAGCATCTTACCAGTGCAGATAAAAAAGACGGATGAAAGACCAAGCTCAACTTCCTTCACAGCATTTCCTGTTATCTATCTATCTATGTCTTTGCTGTGAAATGACACTGAGTTTTTTCACTTATGACCCAGATATGTTTATGTTATGTTGTCATTATAAACTTTCAACGGTAGTGAAAGTATTCAGATAATTTAAATAAGTAAAAATGGTGCATGATTGACATATTATTAAATTTTTGGCACTGATGCTTAAGTGCATAAGCAGTAACTTCTGTAGCTGGTTGATGTTGAACAAGTTTTAACTGAGCTGCTACTGCCGTGACTGAAAAATAAATCCAATAAGAGGAGTTTTTATACTTGCTTGTTTAATGTCTTTAGTTATGAATAATTTAGGGCCCTAGTCTGCTGGGCATCACAAAGTCTTTGGTAGCAATGCATATCATTCCCAGCTCCACTGTCTTGTTCAAACGCTGTCACTTCTAGCTTTGAAAAACCAAGAAGGCAATGGCCATACAGACAAGTGGGCCTCCTCAAACAAATGCCAGTGAGTCACATTGGCTCTCTTAACTATTTTTCTTATAGTTTTAACCTTCATATACAGAATGCTAGCTTAATCCAAAGGTTTCCACTTCAGGGCTCAAGCCCCTTCAGAAGTTAAATCTGAGGGATTGGAGGATCATGAATGAGTAGGTTTGCTTCCTTGAGACTTTAGTTGTTCACATCTGAAAACTAACAAAACTGTAGCTGCATTTGAAGCGCTAACACTGAGTTCTAGTACACAGCCAGCTAATGTTGCTTATCTACCTGTCCTGCAGGTTGTCGTGAGAAGGCATCCACAAGTTTCTCCACCCCATAATGCATGAGGAGGGAGGTGTTGTAAAGAAACTGGGAGTATGGGATTTCATCTCCATCGATGAGAAAGCTGTCAGGCATCAGTGGGTGCCAGTGGTAGAGCTGGCAGAACTCCAGAGCAATGCGGTTACTGTACTGGAAACGCTCGTTGAAAAGCATAGAGGGATCGAACTTCAGCCTCAGTTGGTAACCACTCAGCTGTTGCACGTACTCTTCTATTATGATATTGATTATCTCCCCTACAGAAAAAGAAGTCATGGCTGTTTGTCACAGTTTAAAAAAACCCAAACATTTAAGGAGCTTGAAGATAGAAATTTAAACTGTTAATTTGTTAAAATAAAAAGTGCCACAATGAATAGGCCTAGAGGGTTAATTGATAAGTTGATAGTATTTTTCGAGCAAAATTGTTAGAAGTTGCTGCTTTTCTCTGTCTTAAATTATGGTAAATGGGGCATTGTAGAGATATGGACTGTTTATCAGTCAAAACAAGACATTAAAAAATATCTTCACCGATGATGATGAGTCTGGCAGTCTGGAAGAGCTGCTCATCATCCCAGGTGGGATGTTCTGCCTTCAGGATGTCACAGACTCTGTTATGCTCTCTCAGCCATATGGTGGCGTACATGGTGAGGCCTGGCACAATGCCAAAAATCTCCTGACCAATGACCAGACGCTGCTCTGGAGGCACACTTTCGGGATACACCATGTGCACAGGAACCTCAGACACTGAAGGTGGATACATCTCACCATTCACTAACTGTGTACAAAAAAAAAAATCAGCATGTGAGTGAAGCATCTGAAAAGTTATAAGTATGATTAATGAATAATATTACTTTTTTTTAATGATTCTGAGCTATTTTAACTGTTAAATACGTCCCCTTTTTATTTTTTTTCTAGTTCTTTGTAAACTCTAAGTCCTTGACGGTCTGCTTTTTTTGGATAACAGCTTAATGCAGACTGCTATGCATACCGTGCAAGTGCAAAAGATCTTAGTCATGAGACAACATCCTCAGGCAAAGAGGCTTTTTGATAAAGATGTTTCCAGGAAGTTTTTTCTAAAGGCAAGATATCGCACTGTCTGCTACCACCAATGCACAGAGTGAAGATTGTCTCTCTTTAACCACTTTATCACTATCACTTCTCTCCGGAAAATATACAATGACAGATGTTAGCATGACACAGGATGTAAAAGTTATGTAAGGCCTTTAGATATACAAGACACAGCTCTTCATATTTTTAAAATGGTCTATCCCCATACCCTATATAATGGTTAACATTTATCGGATTTACCTTCATTACCATCTTAATTCCTTTTTTAAAAATATCAAAATAACTGATATTTTAAAGATGTATGCAGCAAATTATGTACTTTATTAAGTTACAAATTTATTTAATTACATCACACTTTTAAGCTTGTTAACAGTTGTGCTATAAGAGGGTTTCTTTCTTCAAAATGTACAAATTATGTAAATTATGTGTAAGAGCTAATACTATAATTTGGATCTTTTTTGAAGTGTCACAGGAGACTCATAAGTCTAACACTGTATGTTTGTTAATGCAAAGCTACAGTCAGCTTCTAGTTAGCTTGGCTGGCAAATAAAGCCTGTGAACAGAGGGAAGTAAGCTTAGCTTTACCCAGAGGTAACAAAAAAAAACTTATTTTCAGAGCTTACTAATTTTTATTATGTAACTGTTTAATTTGTCCGTCTGTTAGGCTTAGCTATTTAGCAAACCAGTGCTGGCTCTACCTACATATCAACTAACAGGCTCCAGCAGAGGAAGGCACTTGGACTTTGTAAAGTAAACTTTGACATTTTGGGATGAATGCTTATTCAGTTTCTTGTAGTGAAGGATGGAGTGGGCTATTCAAAACTTTAACATTAGCAAAAAGTAAAAGTACTTAAATGTTCATAATAAAAGTTAAAAACAGAGCTACTGGCATCAAAACACATGAAGATGCAGCTGGCCAGACTGTTTGTTTTTCCCCCGTTTCCAGTCTTTATGCCAAGCTAGGTTAACTGGCTGGTGACTCTTGCTACATATTTACAGTGCATTTTACAAATAACTTAATTCCTAAAATATTGACTGATTTCATTTTCAGTCTACCTGATACTTGAGCTTTCCATCTTTAAGAAGCCGGAGCTGAAGCTGCCGCATGAGGTTGTCCCCATAGATATTGCTTGCATCAACCTGCATTAGTGAAAAAATATATAAACATTTTGGGGTTAAAAGAAATCATTAGTTAATCATTCGCAAGCAAAAAACTATGAAAGAGAGGTATGGTCTATGCTTAATTACTGTCATGCTTTATTAGCGTGTCATACAGTGGGGCTGTTGGGGTTGTGGCTAACTGTACAGTTTTTATCTCACCCCATGTCCTAAAGCCTTGGTGAAGCCCTCTTGAACCTTATGGTCAGTCTTGAAAAACTGATGGGTGAAGTGCTGAGCCATGAATGCAAACATCAGATTTGTTCCCTGAGGATCAGGCCTAAATGTCTTTCTCTTAAAAAACCTCTCAGTCAACACTTTGGGATCAGGAAGATCAGGTTTACCTGTGGAGAAAGAACATGTTAGGATCTCCTCAGGATTACAGTCATCTGTTGTATATGTTTATGTGGATCTCACCTTTAGTTCCCAAAGGCAAAGGACAGTCTTCAGGTACAGGAGGTAGGAGTCGGGTGTAGTAGGAGATGTTGTAATAGGATTCCCAGCTGAGGTATCCATATTTGGTGTTGTAGGTAGGGGGGCTTGGAATAAAGTTGCTTCTAACTTTGGGAGAATGTGACAATGTATAGGCTAGTTTACCGCAATATACGGGATGTCAAGGGATAAAGCTGGTGATATACAATGCTTCTTACTGTCAATAAATTCTGTTTAAAAAAACAAATAAACCTTGATCCTATTATAGCGTGTTGCTGCCTTATAGTCCGATGGATATACCTACACTGTTATTGTGTGTGTTGGGTGACACGTCCCTTCATATTACTATAAGCCTGATAAGCCTAAATTCTATTTTTATTTAGCTGGTATATTATGTTCTGCAGCTGTAAATAATTCCTAACGAACAAAATGTGCAATAATTCACAACTTAAAATAGTTCCCAAAAAGTGCACTTATTCCCTCTGTTAAAGAATGTATGTATTGGCCGGCTTTGCTGTAGAAAAATAAAGACTGAGGTATCTTTTTTCTGTAGGATTTATTGACAATAAGAAAAGTATAATATAACTCAACCTTGTCTGGATTTTCTGTTAAGAAATACAATAGCCAAAATTCAAAACATGCAACTTTGAATTTATTGAGCAAAGGATGCTTGCATATTGTGACCGTGCAAAACAGAGAAAAACCAGAGAAAATAGAAGTAAAATATTTGACTTATCTCTGTGTAAGCGATTCTGCAAATTTTGTGATTTGTTTCAGTTGTGTTTTGGTTTTTTCACTAACCTGTCAGTACTAATGTCATGACTTTGTCTCGCAGGAAGGAGTTGTTAATGAGGTCCCAGAACCACTGGAAGTGGGTGAGCATGTAGTGAACCACTGTAGGACTTGGTTTCAGTGCGAGACGAACTTTGGTCCAGAACTCCACTGAACACAAACAAATAATTTTAGCACCATTTATAATAAAGCACTCTCTGTAAATGGTTCTAATTTATGAATAATGTAAATAAATGATTGTTAATGCTATTACTAACATATAGGCCACTAATACAAAACTGGGTTGCCAGGTTATAATCAATTGGCGAGTGTTTATCCTGAAAATGGAAATGACAAAAAATTGAGACCTCCAAAATTAAACTTGTTTATGTTTTCATCTCTTTAGTTTATAAAAGGATAGAGAGTACAGTGGATTGTTTGACCTCAGACCTCAAAAGTGCTGCAGGGCACCACTTGTAGTTATTAATGACCTGTACATACTAATATCTTTAGACTGTGTGGATAAATGTAAAAACACTCTATTATTAATCTAAATGACACTTTTAAATAATTATTTTTGCTTTTAGCTTATTAGAATCAATATCACTGTTTGCTCATATCTTATATAAATTTATAACTACAGACCTGCTAACACAGGAAGTAAAAAAATTATGATTTATTGACTTTTTTATTTTACATTTCTTATATATAAATAAAACACCAATGACCATGAGACTAATCTTTATTTTCACTGCACAGAGTACAAGCACAACAAGACAATGAAATGTAGTTGAGCTTCTAACCATAAGTGCAAAAAGCAGTAAAGAGCCCATAGAAAGTTTTTAAGGTTAATTTATTTCAAGGTCCTACTGAAGTAGCTTTTAAGCTAAGAGGGACACTTGTGAGGCTGTACAGAGTCAGGCTGTGTGTCGAGATGCTAATTTCGCTTTACTTACGAACGGTGCAGTTTTCTCCATAGAAGCCAGTGCGAGTGCAGTCACATTGGTAGCGGTCTGTACCAAATCTCACACACACTCCTGAGTTCTGGCAAGGATAGTGACAACAGGGATTCACTGCAAACAAGAATAAAAATGTCATGTCACTTTGCATAAACGAGCAATTGATATGATGTAGACCCTGCTAAATATGGCTTGTTCAAAGCTAGTGTAATGACTCAGAGTGCTACTGAAAGAGGTCCGAGAAAACAAAGACAAATACACACAACCTCAGGGTAAACCACCTCAAGATTAAAACCTGCGATTGCTTAAGGTTAAAGAAAGCCACTACTTCACTCTTCCTCAATTACCACCACTGAGGCGTTCATGAGAAAGACTCCTGACCCACCTCAGTCCCAACAGATCAGACTGGCCTCCCTTTGTGGCTATGAGTCAACTAAATATCCCTGAATGAATAAAGATTTGAAGCAGCGTTTTGCATTTGACTTTCTTACACAGAATACAGGAACTGAATTACTAAAATTATTCAAGTTGCTGCTGCCTACCACCTCCTCATGTCTTTCACACTCTTGGCGGTTGTAGTACAGCTTCCTGTCCCTCCTTACTACATGCAGAAGTTCAATGAGATAATGAGACACTGCAGCTTTTTCTTCCTCATTGGCTGTGAATGAGAAAATAGATAAGTGTGTCCACCCTGCACGAACAATAAATAGATGAAGGTTTAAGACAAAAGAAAATGTGTAAATGCATGGATGTAGTCTCAGTCAGTATTGATGTGTTGATGTGAATAAGTCTTTACCTTTCAAGGAAGCCCAGAAGCAACTAAGACAAAAAATAACTGGATTTGGTGACTTGCTATGTGCATAATTTCCATACTTTTGTCTGAATGTAATCATTGTGTAACCATTGGAAAGACATATTGTTTCAAAGTTCCAATCTTTATTATATACTCCCATGTATGATCTGCATTACACTGTCAAAGCTGCACTGCAGTCCACTTAATTGTGGCTTAAGTTGAAAAGGTCTATTCAACCATACACCATTTCAGGTAAAGATCCTTTCCCAGCATGCACTGGGAAAAGGGGGACATGAGAAACAGCCTAGAAAGATGTGCCTTGATCTCACATCATGCTAATTGTCATTATTAAAGTTTACTTAGTTATACAAGTAAAGCTCGATTTTCAAGATATGACTGTGACCGAAAGTTTGGGGTTGAATGAGCATGCTACTTTAGATGATGACACCTTGTTCCTTAGCAAGCAAAGCAAGTCTTTTGCTTTATTAGAAGAAAAAAAAAAATCTCTGCGCTGCTATTTGAAAATCATGTTCCAATTGTGAAAAACATAAGCTTAAGTTATGTTGTTACGACATGGCTGAGTAGAGCATTAATCAGAAATCAGTAGCTGAATCCGGAAAGATGCTTGACAGAGTTGGTCTGCAGTATCTGGAACTAACATGAAATTTTATCTCCCTCACTATTAGCTATTTGCATTGAGCTGTTACAAAAGAGATGATAAGCTCAAACTCTTTTGATACAGGAAATAGAAATGATGAAAGCGCAACACACCCAAGATGTTGTCACAGATGATATCTTATTCTAAACCACAAACCACTTTGACTCACGTCCAGACATAATGAGTGATTCAAGAGACTATAAGATGGATATGTCTAAATCAGAGGCAGTGATGGTGGGAAGTTTGTCACCACATTTGGACAGTATGGCACCCTTTCACTGGCCAAAACAGGGATTTAAGTATTTAGGAATTATTCTGATTCCCAAGATAGCTATATATCAAGGGACGTGCTAATAACAGCTGTACAGATCTGATGCGTGGCTTTAAAAAGGTCGGCTGATTCAGTATGGTTACCCTTAATTAATAAAGGATGGGAGATTGTTTGAAACTTCTTGAGTAGAAACTAATTTCTGAGTTGCTTATGAAAGATATGTGTAGGTACTTTAAATTAATTTAGGTATTTTTAGTAAATAAACCTTAATGTAATGAATCATAGCCAGTGGGAAACAAAAGAACTATATCAAGTGTGGATCAGTGCTTCAATAACATAAAAGAAAATCGCTTGACTGAGAGAAAATATATGTTGAATATTTATAAAACTATATTCTATATTTAGATCATACGTTTTACATGAAAAAATATGGGAATTTATAGCAAATGTGCTAATGGAAAGTTGAATGATTAATGAACTACATTTATATAGGCCTTTCCTAGTCTCTTCACTCAAGTCATCATTTACCTATTCACACACACATTTACACACACTCTTGCAACAGACTGCCTCTCTGCAAGGTGTCAACCTAGTCAGGAACTCTCTCACACACACGTTCACAGATCAAAACCACAGACCTCTTCATAAGTGGACAAACTGCCACAGGATTAAGGTTAGAGGAGGACGAGTGTGAGGAAAGTCTCGTTAGCTGCCATAATATTACAAACAGTTCTGTGTAAAGGGAGTTAGACTGTGAAATTTGGCATATTTGGACCCCCCACACTTAATTTGTATGAGGTTTTCTTGCAGTTAAGTAAAGAGAAGCTGTGAAATGGTTGATGATCATACACGTGTGTCTTTAGTTCCTCAGAAAATGCAGAGGTCGTGCGAGAGTATTAAAAGTGAGATAAGAAGTCATTTTAGAGGTTAATTTACCTTTTTATCCTCTGCCTTACATGTGATGAATAGAGAGCAGTATGAGTATAATTTTTATATAATGCAAACCCTCTACAGAGAGACAACAGACTAAGAGAGTGTGACACATATTTGAACAAAAGAATTCTGCTGCAATATTTTTCTTTCTTTTTTTTTTGCTCGTGCTTTATTTTGGAAATAATGTTTTGTTTTTTTTCCTCAACTGGTAATTAAAAAATGCTGAATCCGGTTGTTAATGAGTAATAATCCAGATTGTCTATGATTAATAATTAAACACTTCAATCCTAACTAACTATGGTTCAATAGAAATACATATACTGCTACATCCGTGAACCAAAGGCTCATCAGATCGAACAATAAGACTTGAAAATATGCAATGTTATGTAAGGAAAAAATAAACTGCTTACCAGCACTTGAGTCACCAGCACATGATGAGCTGTGCAGCAGCAGCAGGTTGATAAACACCCAGATGGAGAAGATGGTGAAATCTGTAAAAAAAATTGTAATGGTTAAAAGATCAAATTCAGTCAGCAGGTGTTAAATCATATAACTTTAGGACTCACTTTTCATGATTCCCCCAGATAGATCTTTCTGTGAGGCCACAAAGTTGAAATAATTTTGATTCAGTGTCTGTTTATGAGTTCAAGAGTTCAAGAGCCAGGCTATAACAACCCTCAACCCTGCTGATATTATAGAGCCTGACTGGCTCTATAATATCAGCAGAAGAGAAGGGGGCGGCAACACAGTTTCCTCCATTTGCTTGGACTTCCTTAGTCCTAAATAGATTTCAAAGAAGCTGTCTTTAGTGCCAAATTGTTTTATTTAGACCTCTCTTAGTTAGACCAAAATATAGCTAAACTTTTCTGAGGATAATTTCAGTCCATCAAGGCAGATTTTATTCAGAGTGAAAAGTTGCCTTCAAATAATAAAAATAACTAGTTTTTGTATGCCATTTGAATCATCACAGTGGCAGGAAACAAAAAACAGGGTGATGCTTCAGGAAACAAATTCAAAGAGCTCTGTCTCCACCTGCTGGCATATTCACAAAACATCCAGGCCTTTGTCAAATCCTTGTCAGAATAATGATCTGAGTATATGGACGTCTAAAAGTTCTTGTATCGTAAACATCTCAATTGCAGTTTCTGTGTGCGCAAGATAAAAAAAAACAACAATGAATTCTCTTTATTTAAATGCATTTAATTATTTGATTCATGTCCTAGGAGATGTGATGTCTGTTTTCTTGGAGACTTAAGATATTAATGTGATATATGCTTTTCTTTGCTTAAATAAAAGCTATATGTACTATAAATATACTTTTTTCCTACTTTTATAATACAACAGTGTAGATTTTTTTAAAAATTAGATTATTAGCTTAAGATCAGATTAAAGTAATGTAAAACCAAGAACTCAATGTTGTTAATGGTTTTATAAATATAAAATTAGTTTGTATCTCACTTTAACTAACGATTTGATCTTGGAGTGACACCATTTGTAATGCTTGATTTATCCAACAATCAGTCCGAACTCTTAAAATTAGCAATGAGAAAGTGAAAATTTTTCAAAAGTTAAAACCAAAAGCAAAAACTCTTCCATTTGTATAAAGCTGTAACAATAAACTGTTACAACAATGGTTATCAAAACCTTTTCTGTAAATACACAAAATACTTGATCGGTGCACCACAATGTTAAGATGTAATATTGTACTAGCATTCCAGGCTTTCTAAATCTGCTTAAAGGCTTGACTCAAACATAATAAGATTATTCAAAATGTAGAATCTGCTCTAATTTTTGCCCCTTATAGGCACCAGTCTGCCCCTTCTGTATTTAAAATCATTCAGGAACCAAACAATGCATTTAAGCTGCCAGGGTCTGATCTTTGATAGTTTTCCAAAGAGACATCATCCGAGCCAAACCTTTGTGAGATGTTTTAGTGGTGAAGTAACTCTCAAAGCAGAAATTCCCCCATACTGTAGCAATTTTAGGACTAGCTTGTCTGCATTGTCCACATGGAGATAAGTCAAATCTTGACTAAAACATGTTAATTGTTGTAAACTTTGCAGATCTCATTTCAGCTCTTTATAAGGTTAAAAACATTGGTGAAATGCTGAATATGTTTTTAAGCAAATGTAGAAAAATGACTCACATTGCTGCTTTAATGATGTGAGTGCTATTTCATTCAAGTCGTGGTCTGTAACCCATGTTTTTGGTTCTTGGCTGTTTCAGCTGATCTGTCCCACCGAACCATGACAGCAGTGTGATAGGGTTTCTTATCCACATCCTGTCATCTTCAAGGAGGGTAGAGTGTGTTTTGTGGTTCACAAACCACTTCAGACCAAAACTGCATGAGCTCAGCTTCTTGTCACTTCACTGTCCACTTGTGTTATAGGGTTTGTTTGTGTGCTGCCTGGATGCTTAACAACAAAGAGACAACCCAATGGGTTCTGTGTGTTCCCAAAATTAAACTGGACATCTTATAATTTTCCATCAAGAAGCCTCCTTTTTTTTTTCCAAAGTGTGTATACTCTGAAACAATTGTAAGTGAAAACATGTTTGGAAATACATTTTATGGACTGAAAATGTACCAAAATTAAGAGGATGTTGTATAGTGTGTGAGTGTTTGTTCTTTGCAGTAGCAAAAATGAAAATGTAAATGATAAACTGTAAAATCTCAAAAGTAAAGACAACTGTATTATTTTGATTATAATAATTTTTTTTATTAGATAATGAATACAAACGAGTTTGGTGGGTCAGATCCTCTAAAGGATCAAAAGTGGGTCAAGTGTGATCAGTCGAATACAATAAATGGGGAAAAAAGAAGGAAGAAAAAAGAATCTCCCAAACATATTTCTTTTGCAATCTTTAGCCTTTCTAATATTCGATAATTTGATCTTTCTGGTATTTAAATGAAACCATCTGGACATTTAAGAGGTGAAAAGTCCTATCAACAATTCACAGACACGAGGCCAAAGCCAAAGACCAGCCACTGTTTTGATCTCAAACAAATTACAGGCTGATTTTAGCTGGTGATGTATTTTGCATGTTTTATTGTCTCTTAATAGCTATGTTTACATCTGGCCAAGGGATGACAGTTCAAAAAATGTCCTCATGGCTGACGCTGACAGGACTGAAGAAACACGATACAATCCTCTATTAACTTTGTACTGTATATGGTGCAAAAGGCAGTTATGAATTGTTCTTGAATTCTGGTGTACCTGCAAGTGTCAAATATTTTAGTTTTGGATAAATCGGTTTCAGTTTGTCCCTGGTAAAGTTTTGTGCTGTCTTTCCTCAAGTAAAACATTAGATTTAATGTAAAACTTTTAATCTTAGTTGTTGGAAATGAGGAGAACACTAATGTTACTTTTTCCATTACTGAAATATTTCAGAATTTTCTGAAAACTGGCAAGTGCAAAGACAACAAATTTCTAAAAACCCATCCTGATTGAATCCACCATATTTCCACTCTGAAGGAAGCTACAAACAATTAGTTCTTGATGATTTTCTTTTTCTTGTCAGTGCTTTGTGTATTTTCTGGTGTTAAGTCTTGAAGTCTGTTTGGACTGTGGGCATCCACACATCTATACATCTCTCTTCAGTATATGAACCAACCAACCTCTGCAGCTCCGAACAGCAAACTGTATCCATAATCCATTCTGTTTGCTTGATATGATTGATATGAAAAAGAATGAGAGGCATCAGGAACTAATTATCAAATCATCATTTCCCGCCTTACAAGTGCCTGAAAGGGACTGTTATCTGTGCGGGGCCCATAGACGTGCTGCTGGTTGCCATGGTGCTGTTGGCGAAGGCTGCAGACCGAGGTTCGCTGCTTCCTATAGCATTCCTGGTAATTGAGATCAGATGCTCCTCTGAGTGGAACCTGGACTGGGAGTAACCTGGAAGCATTTATTTTATGGAGAAGATGTTTAGTTAAGCCGTGCTCCTGCTCTAAATGAGCCTCAGTCCGGCTCTGGTGATGAATATGATTGGTGAAAGCACTGAAGGCTGGTTCCTGACTTCTTCCTTCCCCCGGATCGGGTTGCAGATTAGCACACTTCCTGTCCAGTTGTGGAACAAGCCAATCCAACTGACGGAGTAGCGATAGGCGCACAAGCAAGGGCATCACGTGTTATCTCAGATGGGGTTTCTGACAGAGCTGCACAGTGGTGGGTCCTTAAACAGCCCACCAGGTATCATTTGTTAAACCTGTTTGAAAAGCAGCTGATTGTAAAGGAGGACAAATGTCCTCTGGAATCAGCTGGTGGTCCACTTACACGCAGCAATGAAAAATAATACTAACTTAAGAAGTCAGCTGGAAATATTGGCTGCAATAGTCAGTAATTTTTGTATATACAATGGATACTGTGAGGATGTGAGTGATGAACTTTGGAAAATTATCATCTGACTCCATTTTATGAAGCTTTTTAGCCACACTTAAGACACTGTTTTTTATTCAGAAAAAAATGGTAAATATTTGGCTCTTATCAGCCATTTCTGCTTAAAAAGAGGTACTCAACAGTGAGCGATAGACCTTCATTATGTTTTTGGACATGTGTTGCATCATCACTGCCAAATCACAGAGTGGAGCATTGCACTGTGGGAATGTTACCAGGACTTACATTAGGAAAGATGTAGTTGTAACACAGTAAATGAATTTCTTTGGGCATCATAACCCCTGCAAAATGACTTTCCTCACTATCAAAAGCCAAGTGATTTAATATTTGTGGGTTTTTTTGTTGGGTTTTTTTTTTGGCTAAGGAACGTTCATATAATTTAGTTATGGCCTGTCTCTAACACTGTATCCATTTCAAACTATGCTTTTACACATGCAATGGACACGACTCTGTTCAACTGTAGTGGAAATATTTTTCTTCTCAGAATTTATGCGCTCAAATGAAAATGGTGGACGATAAATATGGTACACAATGTATGGAAATCTATGAGACAGAAGTTGAGAGACAGAGCATGTTTGCATAAACCTGCTTTTTTCTTGTTCTGCTGAATGCAGAAATTTTGACGTAGTACTGCTCGGTATATATTAAATGCTTTAATTCTTTTCACTTAGCAAAATAGGACAAAAGCTATCATTGTGATAATTAACTTACGGTAAAATAGACCAAATAATTATCCCCTCATATTGCTTCTCTTTATCAGTTACGGTCATTATTAAAGTTGGCTGTGCTAAACTGACTTATTTAGATTTTTAGTCTGTGGCTCCACATGTTGCACTGTGAGCTGTGTTCAGGCATTCACAGTCCTCAGGCCTTTACACTACATGCTGCAAACGATCACAGATCTTTGGGAGGAGCGAGATTTAGGCTCATTCATCAGCTGTCAAAGCGCTGGCACAGCTCAAAGAAAAACACATAGTCCTCTCACTGTAATGTAGTCACTGGGTGCACACGCCACAATTTAAATGTTCATGGTTTCAAAACACATAAGGTCCAGTCCTCCAAAGTTAAGGTTGCATGTACCACAAATAGGAGGATGCAGTCATAACTGATTTCATCCCTGCCTTGTGTGCCACTAGTGCCTCTGCTTGAAGCATCTCCCATTGCACTTCCATTTTCTTCACACACTCCTGCTGAATGACCAGAGGTAATCTTATCAAAACAAACAGTCGTGGTTGTGCCCCAGGTTATAGATCCTTTCCAGCACTCTTTTGCTAAAACACCCCTGTTTCCTGTCCCACCATCTACATTCACCCTGGCTGATCAGAGTGCAAACGTGCACGGCACCAGCCACCTCTACTTGACACAGCCCGACTTTGCAGCTCTAAACCTTGGAGCTGCTAGCATCAACTGCATGTCAGGATATTGCAGTCGGCATCAAACTAAACACACTATGCGTCCTGCACTAGTAATCTCCACATTGAGCCTATTTGAAGTGACAGTTTAAACACTTGAACTAAGAGCCGGCTCATTGGGTGAGGTGGTATCAGAAGAGGTTGGGTGGGCTCTGATGGGGTGTGTGTATACTGACCTAAAGGGTTTTCCTTGATTAGGAGTCCCGTTCACCTCTGATTGCTCCGGGTCACTGCAGGTGAATGCAAGTGGTCGGAAGGAGGTAATTTTCCTCCTGGAGCTGGTTACCTGATTGGGTAAGTAGCTGATCTTTGACACTGACCCAAGTCCTCGAATGTATCTAGAGCTGAAGTAAAGAGCTGGATTCCGATCAGAGGCAAGACTGAGGCTAAATTAAATCACACAGAGCTATAAAAATGTGTTCTGCACATGTAGTTGAACCTTGTGTGCATGCATTACGAACATATTTTTCGCTGTTACATAGAGTGCTGTGGAATTATTGTGCCCTCAAGAACCTCTTGCTTGTTTTATTTCACAACTAGCTGATGAGGATGACAAATTTCTCCCTCAACCTTTGTCTCATAGATACATATGTTTGTCATCTCCACCAGTAAACATAATAAACAATTTATATGCTGCTCAAACATATTTTCCTCTTGGAGGCTGAGGGGTCAAATTTGCTTAAGCAGTATAAGAAAAGGTCAGATTCAGGATCAGGTGTCTGAAGCTGGTAGATGTTCAACATCATGTTGGTGGAGTGCTGAACTTTTTGCCTGACTGAGTGGACATGATCAAATCATAGCAGTAAATCATAGCAATCACAGCAGCAAAAGCTGAGATAAATCTGCAATTTAGCTGCACATTTTTGTTTAAAATTTGAGATGAGTGCGGTGATTTTCTCAGAATTTAGAGCCACAGACATTACATTTGAGTTGATGGAGACCAAAAACAGAGCAAAGAGAGTATGCACTGTATGGAAAAGTTTGCCATATCAACATTCAAGATGTTTTTATATGAGTCTTTAGTTATTTCCCCTGTTTTAAAGTGTCCAAAAATGTAGGTACTGTAGCTATGAATACTGTATGTAACAATTTCTTTTGAACTTGTGCTATAAGAAGTCTTTTGGATAATCTTGAAACATCTGTATTCCTTAAGGTTTTCTCTTAGTGTAATAAAACTAGATGAAACTGAGAATACACTTTGCTCACCGGCCACTTTAGGAGTTTCTACTTTTACCGAGCGAAGAAAAAAAAACATCAGCTCCCTCCTTTAGTAGAATTGATCAGCTGCTTCCTGGCTGTAAATAAAGAGGCATACTGTAATTCACTTGATAAATATCAAGCAGAATACGGCAATCAGCTGAAAGCAATTTGCATGACTGTGCTCAAGCCAGCGGCTCGTGATTTTCTCTCCTGTCATCTATCATAGACCACACGCTTGGGCCAAAATACACAATACCCCCAAATTGCTGTCATATGGAGTGCAAGCTCTGAAAAAAGGCCCTTCATTTTTCCTTGTCTGTACTTCAAATAAACTCGTATTTGTTAAATAACTGGAGAGGTTTTTTTTTCTCTCCGGTGCAACTTTTCAGAAAGAGGGATGGTGTAATGTACCATTTCCTTTGTTTGTTGAAAGCTTGGCTGCAGGACTGTAATCTAGATGGGTTTGATCTCAGAGTGGATGCAGCCTGTTGAATGTTGGACGCTGCTGGATGGTGAGTCCTCAAACGTCAAACTGATCCTCAACAAGCTCCCATAGGCAAACATTCACTGGCTGGAGCCTCATTCACTTTTTCTTGTATTTTTCATGTGCTTCTTGTGATCCTCAGGAGTTACTGAACTATGTGCGCACAAAGAAGAGGATTTAAACAAATGTTTGCTGGACACTTGCATCTTAAGTTCCTTTCAGCAGGAGTTATAAAACTTCTTCTGACATACCCCTACAGCTGTAAGATGATCTTAAGTTCTCCTTCATCAATACCATCCATCATGTTCCAAATGTGTTCTTACAATAAAAGGATTAAAAACTGAATGTTTTTTTGCAATACAAAAGCAATTTTGTCAGGATAATGTTTTCATACAGTTAAAGTGCCAGTGGTAGTTGCCTCAGTCGAGTTTACATTTTCTACCACTGAGTGTCAGAACATGGATGTTTAAACCATTTATCACTTTAAACTATTTCTAGTGTTTGTGTAGGTTCCTATGTAAAGACCCTGAAATGTTTTAACATTTTAACTATGTTCATCTTTATGTTTGGTTTACTATTCGAATGTTGTTCATAGCTAATAATTTCATTGGTTTAATAATTTGTCTAAATTATTTCAACTATTTATTTATTAAACTATTTTAAGATGACTATTTTTCTGCTGTAAATTTAGTTTTTCCTATTCCTATCATTTATTTAACAAATAATTTAACTAAGCTAACTGTTTCAACTGTTTATTCATGACTACTACGTTACTATGAACTTTATTCATGGCCATTGACTCAACCGTTTATTAATTAGGCTACACCATTTAAATAATTCATGTTTTTGTTTACCTATCCCTATGTTTCTTCATTACTTCTACGTGACTGTTTTACCTTTTAATTCATTACTTATGGCATTACATAAGTTATAACAGTATTTATCTTTATGTTTAGCGAGCTAGTTCAACATTGTTCATAGCTAATGATTTTAACCATTTAGTCATTAGGCTAAAGTTGGACTAGTTCAACTTTTTCTTTAGGCTAATATGCAACTTTAAGCTAGCTACTTCAACTGCTATTTGATTGATTCAGCTATTTCATTATTTTTAAAAAAATATTCAACTATTAATTCATAACTTCTGGCTAACCTTGGTTTATTCATTTCTTTAAGCCAGTTGTTTAAATAAATTATTCATTGCTTCTAGCTTATTATTAAAACTGTTGATTCAGTAGGCCTATTATTTCAACTGTTAATTTGAATTTTTTTTTTCTTAAAATCTACAGTTTGTTCATTCTTAAAAGCATTATTTAAACTGTTAATATATTACTTTTAGCTGGATAGGCAGGTAGGCTTACCACCGAGTTGGGAATGCAGGTTTACAAAGTCACTGCAATGAATATTTTTTAAGTACTGTTCTCACACAAACTGGCCTCAAGTCAAGCTGTTATCTCAAACAATCTAACAATATTCACATGGACAAAAGTGACAGAAGTTCTACAGAAACAAGATAAGACCTTGGTGTTGCATTTAGGACTCGCTCCACCCTTCTCCAAACATTTTCTTTCTGCCAACATGCCAAGGAGAGCATCAGTCATCCCTGTGACGTGGCTTTGTGCTGGTTCGCTGTAACACGCAACAGTTGAAAGAGATTTAAATCACTCTCAATGCCTGAAACAATAACAGAAAACGTAAGTTATAACATCTTTGTTGCAGTTTAAGTCATTGTTTCATATGTTGTCATTTTACTGTCTTTCATGATCACCTATCTTTAATATATTTTTGTCACAAAGAAAAATTTGGTTTGATTTGCTTTCAAGCCTACTGCATGTAAGACCCCAAAACACAGCTACCTGCATCGTAAGAGAGAAAGTGTGCAAAGTGTGTGTGTGTGGGTGTGTGTGGGTGTGCGTTTGCATGTGTGTGTGGCTTTGTTGGGTTTCAAAAGTGGCCCAGAAGTGTATGCAAACAACCCCACGATTGTTATCGTTCTCTGATTCAAATGTTTCTAAATCCTAGCTGGTGTAAGTGTGATATCATCTTTGTCAAGCTAAGCCCCGCCCACGTCAAATCAGTGAAATCACAACAAAAAAAACTGCACAACAGTCCCCCTAATGGTCCAAATTTGGCAGGACATATTGTATCCGTCCAGGACGCCATCACTCAAGTAAGCAGCTGCTTGAGCAAATAAAGGTTTTCAAGACCTTTACTCATGAGGGAACACAGTCTGATATTTCAAGATAACCAGATAATAATTGTGTGATTTCAAGAGACAGGGTAAAATTAACATTTTCCACCACAGCAGCTCTTGGCTATTATAGGCTGCTTTTCACACAAAATGCTGCAGTATTACAGCAGTGGTGATGATTTTCTGTCAAAGCCAGTTGAGAATATCTTTTGACTGAAAGAAACCAGTGTTCTTATGTCCTTCTGCACAACCTTCCCTGCAACAATTAGAAATATATAAAGACTCACCGTTTGGGTGCCATGGCCTGAATTTATTGAAAGATTTCTATATTTTGATTTAGATGAGGACCTTACACAGATCATGCTGTCTGTCAGTGAGGACTTTTACCTAAAACTGTTAAAACTATTATAAAAAATGTAGTCAAAAACTGCTGACAGTAACAGAAGATGGTTTCTTTTGGCAATGCTCTGACAAAATCAGATTATTCAGCTGGCAGATTTTGTCTTTGAAAATTACTTCCATTACTTCCAGCTTCCATTGCATTATATTATGACAAAAAATTTTGAGATTTTTGCGTGACTGAGGCCAGTATGTTTTACAAGCACTGTTGTTCAGTTATTAAAAAAAGACCCCACCTTCATGCTGGTTGTTTCGTAACATTTGCGCAATAAATAAATTTTGCCCTCATGTGAACCTCTCTGCACCTCCATGGAAAGCGGACGACGACGCACGTCATACATTGTTGACATACCAGCCATCAAACTGTCCACTGGGGCTCATTGGATGAGTCTAATAGCTTTAGCATGTGGTACAGTTTGTTTTTATTGTGGCAGTGTGCTGGTTGCTTATTGTCTTTGTGAATTGCAGACAGCTGAAGGAAGGGCAGCCACTCACACATGTACAGTAGCTGTACTGTGACATTCACACATCCACACAGCTGTACAGGATGCAAACAGGTGACCCATCCTTGGATATTACCATTGTCAGGGGGTTGCTGTGCATTTTATGTTGCCAGATCTTCAAGGAGGAAATTCTGTCAGGGTGGGGTACAGGAAAACACAAGTCACACTGTCAAAATCCTGTTTTATAATGAACATTTATAACCTTCACAACAGTGCTGCTCATTTACCCTGTTACATGGCTAAAACTCTAATCAGTGATTGTTTCATTAACAACAGCGACAACAACAACACACACACACACACACAAAGCTACTTAAAGGTCACCTTTTTAATTTTGATTACATCACAGTGTACATCAGCAGATATGTTAACTTGTCATGAAATTGTTAATATTACCCAATAATGATGAGTAAAATAGAATTATGAAAAACTTCAATGTACATTTTTTCCAATTGAGTAAATATCTTGTGATATGATAAACAGATCAAGAATGAGCATGTAAGTGGAAATTGGGGTAGTTCTTCCCTAAATATCCCTTTGTTTATAACCTAATAGTGGCATTTCCTCCCTGGATGCTAGTTTTAAAAAGGTGCAGTTGGGGCTGTTAATGATAATTAGTTTTGAGGGTAATTATGTTATTTAAAAATGAATATTGGTGCAATGTTAATAATGTATTATTATATAGTTTAACTAGCACAGCACCTCTTAGTATAGAATATAGGTGGTGGTAACGCACATTTAATGCTGGCTATGAAAAAAATATGCAGTGTAATTATTTATTGTATGCTTTTAACATGTATGTTGCAGACTCTCTCTTTACCTGCGTACATTTTCTATTTTCTATT
>JAPZDZ010000022.1:10964820-10989342 GCA_029783805.1 Acanthurus tennentii
TTAAATTTATTTTACATTCTCAAACAAAATAATGTTTTCTTCTTGTGTTGTAAAGGACCAGTTTTTCATTTCATCGAGTAACAACTTTGAAAACATTTTGGTTTTCCTTCAGAAAACTGGAGCATTGTGACTTAAACATGGCAGCTAGCGTGGCTATAGATTTGTAATCTGTTGGAAGTAATTCTCATAGTCAAATGGTCTTAGAATCTTATGTAAGCCAAAACTACTTCCTAAAATTCTGTAATGACAACACACTTTTGTCTGTCCATGAATTTATGGCTTATTGTTGGAATGTAGGTTATTATTCCAAAAAACTCGAGGAATTTCAACAAAATTTGAAGTGGACAGTCACTGTCTTAGGAGAATAAAAAGACAAACTATGTATTATAAGTGTATATATATGTATAGAGTATAGAGAGAGTATAGTCTTGTAAACAAATACCATCTTCCAGAGCAGTGCAGATTGTCTGACACCTCGTAGGGGGAAAATCAAGGCTTAAAAACAGGAACTGCACCTCTCCTGAGGCATTGAATCTGATTACAAAAAAACACTGATCTAACTCCTTCCCTGAGATAAGGCAGTGATTTCAGTGTACAGAATCAGTATACTGTTGTAAAAGGCGATTAATCAATCAATACTTTGTTGAACAGAACAACTGCGTTTTCACAGCTGAATGCCCTGTGGACTCCAGTTAAAATAGACATTTGTTTGTTCTGTTTGAGCTGTTTGAGCTGTTAAGCTGCAGTCTGCACCCATGCAAAGGAGAGTAATGG
This sequence comes from Acanthurus tennentii, assembly GCA_029783805.1. Lineage (NCBI taxonomy): Eukaryota > Metazoa > Chordata > Actinopteri > Acanthuriformes > Acanthuridae > Acanthurus > Acanthurus tennentii. Next base: position 10,965,595 of record JAPZDZ010000022.1, read on the forward strand.
AAGCAACTAAGCAGCAAAAAAAGTCCTAACTGCACCAACAAAGATAGCAATGAACCGAATGAGCAACAACACTATAATGAGTCTATGATTTACATCCCCAGTGAGCCTGACAACCTGTGTACTAACAGCATGATGTGAGTGTGTTTCTGCAGAATGAGGGTGTCATAAATTGCCTTAACACTTATCATGCACTGTGGGTCACAACAGAAGTTTGAGCTGAGCTGATGTATCAGGTTCAGGGTCTCTGGAGTCACCTTTAAACCATCCAAACACTCATCATGGGTCTAACTGCAGTGCGTCAGGCTGAGTTTAATCACGCCTTCCCTGTGCAGCTTGTAGAGCAGCTTGAACTCGCTGGGTAGCTGGTGGGTCTCCTGCCACTTGGTGGTGAACTTGGTCCCTTTCTTGTCATAGTAGTGGTAAGGCAGGTCCTTGCCCGTATTGGGGTCCCAGCCAAAGGGCCAGAAGCCGTAGAGATGGATCTCGTCACACATGGCGGAGGCCAGCGTGTACATGAGGATTCCAGTGCTGAGACGTTTGGGGGAGAGGTTTTTAGTCTTCCAGTACCTGTAAGGGAAAGACAGGTCAGTCAGCCAAAAATAAATCCAATGCCTCTGATCTTTTTATAGCAGAATATTATGATTAATCCCTAAAAATCTGGCCTACCATAATCCCACTACTCTTGTGATTGCAAGTTCTCCATCTGGTCTTTTTGATTTTACCTATTAGGATATATATGTGCCTATGATTTTATCATTTTTAATAATATTATGAAGAGCCACTTATATCCAGGATTTTATAAATACTATGTTCACAGGTTTCCCAACAACTACCCTGTATAATTGCTTGGGTTTATTTTATTTTTCGTATCAAAGCTACTATAATCAATATTTTTATGATAACACTGATCAAATGACTGTGCATCTGAAACATCCTTTGTAGTGACGAACCCAGAGATATTATCACCCAACTTGTTGTCTTAGTTTTATGGCCCCTGCAAGTGGTGGAGACCAAAACCCAAGATAAAAAAAGTACATATTGATATTCATCATGCAGACATGCAGCGAGTAACTTGACTACAGGTGATGGCTACTGTGACTGAATCTGCACTTACTTGTTGACATCATGCATGATATTTCCTGGCCAGGCCAGTTCAACCTTCAGTTGGCCCTTGTGCTCCACAAAGAAGTCCACCAGGGTTCTGGTCACTGTGGCTGACGTGTGAAGGAAGAAGGCAGGGATCCACAGGATGGCTCCCTCCAGCTTCTTCAGGTTGAGGAAGAAATTATTTCTGTCTTGAATGGTCAGCAGGTTATTGTAGTACCTCTCCAGGATACTGGGGTTGAAGGTGGTCAGGTTGGTCTTCCTGCCCACGTCCTTGGAGTACACCTCTGTGGGGGCGAAGTTGCAGCGGAAGACAAAGTCCGCCTGGTCGATTTCTTGGCCACAGTGGCTGCCTGTCAGGATGCCGCTGTTGCCCACCACTGAGCATATGCTGTAATGCTTGTTGTGGATAGGAGAAGTATCAGGCAGCAGGGATTTGAAGTTGTTGCTGATGGAGAAGACATACTTGTGGCTGGAGTAGTCAAAATGCATCAGCTGGCCGACACGCACGCTGTTCTTTGTGAGGGAGAAGTTGTTGGGAATGTCGATGTAGTTGAAGATATCTTTCCTGGAAAAAGAAAAATACTTGATCTATCAGAGATGCGTCTTTAATTCTCTCATTTTTATGTTTGGTGTTCTAGTTTTGTGGGTAATTAACTATCTAATCCAATACCATCATATATTTGTAGTATCATCTAACCACAAAACATGAGCAAAAATGAAAAGAACTCTTAACACCTGACCACAGCATCAACCAATAAAATTGTGATGCAGCCAGAGACAACTTCCTCTAACTGCATGGCTATCACTTACCGTGCAGCTGTTATAGATGGAGTTGTATTTATTAATGGATTATGTGATAAGTCTATCCACAGAAAAGTAATTAGCAAATGTATTGATAGGCAGTTCATCATTTAAGAAAAAGACGCTGCTTTTTCTTTTTTATTTCCTTATTAATTAAATGTTTGTTCAGGTTGTGTCTGTCGGTGAGACAGATTAAATTATCTGAGGACGTCACCACTAACAGATATAAAACTGACAGTAATTGTCAGTTGCAGTTTTGGTTACTGTACTGCACAACAACCAGGGGGGGATTTTGAAGGTATTCTGGAAAATCTTGGACATTGCTATTAAAAGGTGACAATAGTATTTACCATCAGAATAAAAATCTAAGTGCTAGAAAACTTTAATCTTTCTGGGACTATTTTGGATACAAAAACAGTAAATGACTGTGTGCATGTTCCTATTTACAATTAAATATGTTTTCACTGAAGGTTTTGGTGATTTGAGTAAAGAACCTGAATACTTCCTCTACTGATTCTGGGACTCTTTATCCTGCAGGACTGACAATATTTACAGGCAGAAAAATCTTGATGACTTGGACAGAATAGTTAATTCTCTTACCTCTGCTGATAAAAAGCAGTCTTGTTGAACTTCCATTTTGATGGTTTTCCTTGGAGTTCTTCGTTCAGAGCATTAGTTAAAGGAATGAAGGAAGGGTCCAGGAAATTCATAGCAAATTGAGACCTATAAACAACAATCAGTGAAAATACAGTTATGATACATTTCTGTGCATAATGTGTGAATAAACTGAAGGTTTACTCTATAATTTTTTTATGTCTGATCTTGTCTCCAACAGGATTATTGGTATTGATTACTGGTACACACTGATGTTTTTTAAAGGTATATATTGTTTATAAAGGCAAGTCTTATCACACGTATTTCAAATAAGCTTTAACGATGACTCTCTTAGATTCTGATTTTCAATGTCTAGGGGAAAAAAAGAGTTAAATGAAATGCTTTCTAACCTTAAAAAAGGCAGCATCCATTTAATCTAAAACACAGAAAGCCTGACAAAGCCCATTTTGAAACCCTTACATTAATTTGATTTGTTACCACTTTCCAATAAGCAATCCCTAATAAATTGCTTTGAGGTTGATGGCTGGTGGCTTTATTAATGGATAATAAGTCTTTTATCAATGCTTCACAGATAACCTTTTTTTTCTGCATAGATTGTCAATTTCCCAGCCAAGGAATGACAGTTTCATCTTAATATAATAGCACTAACATTTGTCACATGAAATGTCACATGAAACTCAGGCCTACATGTACAGTCTCAGCAACATATCCTCACAGGCCTGCTTTATGTGCATAAAGTAACCCACCCAGTTACATTTTACATTCAATATTTATTCTGGCTCTCTTTGCACTCCTGTTGCCTTGTTTCTTATATAAGTTTAAAAAATGTGACTTGCATATATAGACCGATTATATTGCTGTTTACTGTGTAGATTGTTGTTTTCTCTATATATTTGTGATAAATCTATTTAACACTTGCATTAATGTGGAATATGCTTACTTTTTAATGATTTTCTATCTTTGTTTAGCTTTTTGTCTTTGTTTTTAGCCGTATGTCTATTTCTTTCTCTATTTCTAATTGGAGACGATGACCAGAGTGAAATTCCTCGTAGGATCCAAATACCATTGAAACTGATTCTGCTTATGATACAGATGCTCTAATACTGTACTCAATGTCACGCCATTCATCGCCCATGGCAACAACATCAGCACCTCGGACAGCTCAGTGTTGATTGACAGGAAGCACACTACTGTATGTCTCAGTTTGAAGGGACAGTAATGTGTTAGGCTTGTGCATCACATCCAGGTTGGATCGTGCACACTAGGCCTGCCTCCTCTGTTTATATTTACAACACTTCTCAGCATCACACCCACTACCAACATCTCTCTGCTTGGAAAAAAAAATAATAAAACCAGTATGCCTACTCACCGAAATCCAGCATGGAACATAATCCTCGGACCTCCCATGTAGTATTTAGAGGAGGTGAAGAGGCTGTCTTTTCTCAGGGACACATAGCTGATGAGTGACAGTATGAGCACGGCGACGCACAGAATAACCAAACCCAAGGCCTTTGCGATGCGGACCATCTTGGGAGCGTTTTCATTCCTTGCGCGTAGCTGCAGCGAGGCGTTGGCCTATGTTGTCATCGCCGGTACTACACACTGCTGCCGTCCGCCTGCAAGTTACGGAGAAACTGGCGTTCATTAACTCATATAATCGTATAAAATGGACGGCTGCTGGTGGTCGGCTGCATGGCGGAGATGCCGCGGCTCGGTCCGCTTTCATTCCTCTGCCTGCCCAGCCCCCCCTGACCCACTGCTGCTGCTGCTGCTGCTGCTGCTGCTGCTTCACACACCGCCGCGACTTCCCTTCAGGCTGCCGATTTAATCAAGGAGATGGAACAGAAACGCGTGTCAACACATCCAGTCAGCTAAAAGACGACAAGCCCCTTCCACTGCGTCCAGCACCAGCAGCATCACCACCACCTCCACCCCCTCGCTCGCTCGCTCGCTCACGCACGCACGCACGCTCGCACGCACACACATACATTAAGAGCCTTTCTGCAGCTCACAGCATAAAGAAAAGCTTGTGCAATAATCAAATGAATTGAACAGAAATGGAGAGATCAGAATAAACCGTCAAAACCCAAGACAAGTGTAGCCTGAGTTTAGATCTGGACAACACTTGAGTAAATTTGAGGTGCTTGTGCTTCACTTTAATAATTCCATTTTATACTGCTTTATGTTTCACCTTTTTTGCATGTTAAATGTTTTACCTCGTACTGTTTCAGGTTGATTTAATTAAGTAACGTGCATTATGGGTGATATTGGCTGACTGTTTCTTCTCTGCTTGACCTGGTTTATGCTGCTCTGACATATAAGTTTAAACGGACTGTGAGCACAGGTTTCTAATGGTAAAGTCGACTACACTTACATTATTCAATACAAATGCAAGTGCAAAGAAACAAGGCAAAAACAAGTTGTAGATAAAAAACATCTTTTTTTAATTGGAAAGATTATTCCAGTTCCTTCCAACATATTTCACATTATATCCAAGTACAACATGTATTATGTAGAATTCACAAAACATACTATTTTTTTCTTCTTTTTTTACAGTTTATGTACATTTTTTTCAACATTTTTTACAGTCAGCTTATCTTGGTCGACATGAACAACATCCATTCATAATCATATTTCAATGTATCCATGCATATACAGTCTGGTATTTTCACACTTTAATGTCATATATGTCACATTAGACTTGTGTATAACATACATTTGCAGAATACTGTTTATACTGGAATATTGAGTATAAAAACTTTTAAAAAAGACTGAGGATGTGCTAGCGTGTTAGCTGATATTCAACAGTATGTGTACCTCATGACTGACATCCATAAAATCTCCCTTGTGCTTCGCTATTTTTTCCTGGAATGTGCCGAGTCCGGACACAAGTAACACAAAGAGAACATCTTAGAGAGAGACATTCAGATGAATTACCATCAAGCTGCCGAGATATTGCAATTTGCATTATTACGATATGTTTTTTTTTCCCTAAACAAACAAACAGTAAACTGAATTAACACAGGCACTTGACGATCAATACCTGGCATACCTGCAGTGCACATGGTATGACAAGTAAAAACACACAGTTAGTTCTGAAACATGATGACCATCTTAAATCAGTAACAATTCAGGGGACAAATCTACATCCATTGCTACTGCACAATGGCGACTCATCACTTTCCGCTCTTAAGAAAGGCAGATGGGAAGAAGGCTCCTTCGCCGTCACTTCCTGGAGAACCCCATGGGCTGTCTTCTCCACAGCTCATGTCCTCACAGGAGTCCTCGCTATGGGAGATGAGAAAGTCGTAAATACTGTGCTTGAATGTAAAATCTGCATTACAATCTTTCATTATTATTATAATACACTGTTGCACGACTAAACTATTGTAATAAATTATACTATAATTTATTTCTATTGTATATAGAAAAGTAATATAGTATAGCACAAAATTGCTGGAATGCCTCTTTAATCTGCGGCAATGTTAATAACTTATTAAATTTTTACATCCTACGTCAAGAGAAAATATTAAATGCCCACTAGTTCAAGCTTCTCAGTTATAAGAGCTAAATTTCTTTGTTTTGTTTGAACTGTTTGTTGGATAAAACCACATTTGAAGATGTCAGCTTGAGCTCTGGGCCCTGTGATGGACAGATACACTATTATCTAGCATTTTATGGATGACAAGATTGATCCAAAGAAGGACCAATAGATTAATCAATGAAGAAAGTGCTTGTTATAGTGACCTAAGTTCAAAGCGATGTCAACTTAAAGTAAAAATAAGGACAAGCCTTTCACTATTCTGGAGCAATGTAAAGCTTAGATTGGTAAAACAGCCTTTTACAGCACACATATAACCATTTGGGATCCAGTTCAGCTCTATAATGGAATTTATTTTTTTCCTTCTCTTAGCAGTGGGGATTTTTCGTAGTCACATACTTGAGAACCTCAACTGACTTAAAAATTAGTCTGAGGGAATTTAGGAAATACCACTTTGTCAAAACTTCACCATCACACTGCAGTTTAAGGTGCAGTTTAATGAAGGAGACAGAAAAAGTGTTTGTTTTTTTTTACCTTTCACTCTCATCCCATCTCCCCTCAGGAATAGTTGGCAGACCAGGAACACTGAAGTGATTTGCCTGAAGACTCTGTGCTGTCCTCCTTGACACAATCCAAACAAGTTTTTTGTTGTCTGGTTTAATGCATTGGCTTGAGCAGTATTCAGTCATACACTTGGCCACAAGCTCCTTCCAGTGGAGCAGCTCGCTGTCGCTAATCTGTGACAAAGACAAAAAAATAAAGAGCAACATGTGAGAGGCTGCACAAGAAAAATGCCGTCATCAACAAGGGTTGTTTTTTTTTCCTCCACGGACAAGTGGTATTTTTTAATGAAAAGCAAAGTAATGTGAGAAATTATGAATTGGAGGGTTTAAGAAACTTAACTTTTGCAAAGCAGCTACAAAACAGATTCATAGGCTGCTCAAAATGCCTTTCTTGTCTCACAACATAGTGTGTTTCTACAGTAGTAATATAACAGATGAGTTATGGAAACTCTCAAAGTCTGAAAGCAGTAGATGAAAAAGGTCTGGAGAAACATGGAGATGTAAAAGTCTTGATTATTAATTGAGAATATAAACCTGATATCAGACACCATGAAGAATGTAGCTGTAGTGGTTATCCAATTACACAATTGACAGAAATTTTAATGGCTATGATTTTGATCAGTTATTATGTATAGCTCCCATTTTTTAGACTACTGGTCAAACAAAACAATTCAAGATATTTACATAGTCTTTAAAAGCTTGTGATCACCTTTTTTCATTGTAAGCAGAGACTCAATAGTGCAAATAATAATTCATATGTGGGAAATTTAATTAGTTGCTGCAGTCCAAGCAACCCATAGCAATGACAGCCCTGGTTTCTTCATACCTTTAGATATCTTTGGAATTGATGGACGACCTTTAACAAGGCAAAGGACTGGAGGGCTTCAAACTCTTGAGCAATGAGGGACAGTGCCAGCACTGATGGCTGTGAGGGAGAAAACAGCAGGATAGTAAGTTTCAAGATTTAAAGCAGTTGCTACTATGCTCTGAAATTGTCGCCTGAGTACAAATCCTTACTTTTGCTTTAGAGAAAACAAGCCGGCATAAGCAGGCTTTTAGCTGGGCTTCCAGTCTCCCAATGCTTGGGATCTCCTCCCTTAAAATATAGAGGGAATCCTATGATCCGCCAGTACAAACCTCATAAAGCAGAATCTACTTGACCAACTCCATGCAAACTGGGGCAATGCTTTAGCAATCACAACAGAAGTGGGCTAAGTATGAAATGTTTACCTTCCGGCAGGCAGGGATGCAAAGGCTGAGTAGTAGAGGTGTAGAAAGGTTAAGGCTGTGACTGCTTCAGGCTCCACACCAAGCTTGTCTGAAATGATCTTTTCCATGCGACAAAGGTCTGACACAGTGAACTTGCTTTGGCTGATGCGAATGAGTTCATGGGTGGGTGAGATATTGCTCTCTTCCTCAACCATTTTGGCTGCAATGTGAAGACAACAGACTCCAATACAGGGCAAGTGCTTGGGCTGCACCTATCAGAAATAACAGAGCAGTCACAAATGTGAGTCAACATCCCATGATTCAAAGTCAAGCAAGGTCACTGTTAATGTGCTTTTTTCTTATTGGTAAAACTACAATTAAAACATGCAAAGTTGTAGATTGGGTTTCAAAAACAAACCATATTCAGATTCATGTTGTAACTTGAAATAAAATATAAAACATCTGTGTACTTCTTAATTCCTACCTTCATAATGGTGAGGAAACGGTCAAGCAAATTGACAGCCTGAACAAAAGTCACGGTGCTGTAGGCAAAGAAACTGGTGAGGCCCCATAGCTCTTCCACTCTGGTGTCTCTGCATTTTGCAGACACTCCACTGTGATTCTGAAAATGCACCATTGTATTCAGTACGAGACAGACATCACCAAAAATAGCATTTTATTTTAAACTGACCCATATGTCTGCACAGACAGCCAAAAACGAAAAAATTAGGTCAGTGGGTTACCTCCGTGGAGGCTGACTCCATCAGCTTCAGGCCGGTCTCTCTGGGAAGAAAGTTGTACTCCCTCGCACAACATGACTTAAGCTCTTTCAAGAGTAAGCTGTCAATGGCTTGAATATCCCTCATCCTAGAAAGACATATTTTAATGGTTTTGCGTTGCAATCCAAGATAATACGACTGTACAGACAGAATGGAGACAGAATTACTTGTGCTACAGACAGAGCAACTAACGTTTTGTAAGAAGTCTCCTTAACCACACCTACTGAGTGTCAGGTATCACTGGAAAAATCCCTCCACCGCCCCAAACCCTGCATATTCCTGCTGTTATCTTCATCATCTAATACTGTTGCTACAACACTTGAAACTGTTCAACAGCAATAACAAAATACCCTGTGGGACTTTTAATTAAATAAATGCTGATATTAGTTGAGGCGAGAATTAAATGTAACTAAATCTCCAACGTTAACATTATTCAAAGTACTAACTAATACTAACAAACACTAGGTTCTATAATCTGTAACTAACGTTATTATATCATTTTTGAAGAGGTTGAATTTATAGACTCGGTACACTCTATTGGGCTCTTCAAAAATAAAATTCGTGCCAAACAACATTTATAAACCGAAAACGTAGAAAAGCTGAAGCCGTCATAAACACATAGCGTTACGTTGAAATGTCAATGTTAGCTAACTCCGCTAATTTGACAAACGGTCGTCTTACCTTGCCCAGAAGCCACCGCCGTGCAGGGTAATTATAAGGCAGCGTAATCCCGCTTTTCACTTCTTCATATTTTCATTTTGATTTTTGATTATGGGCGGCAAATGTTAAAAACAAGCTCTTTGACCCCTTCCGAGACGAGAGGGTCCGCCCTGAATAAACAAACAACCACAGATCTCTCCCTAAACTACAATGACCATCATGCACCACTGGAAACGCTTTTACGTTGCAACAAACTGTAGGAAAAGGCGGATGTTAACGGATCATTTCAAAGTATCGGCGCTAACGTAACTTATGCTGTCATTTTAGTGTAAGTTTTACTGAGCCAGATTTTCAATAAACCAGTTCAGTCAAACAGTATTGATTAGATTATCCTAACTTTTAGCGCCAAACCCCACAAAATTATCATCGATAATAACATAATGCTAGCTGGGAATTAGCCTACGGTGCTGTTTCCATGGTGATAAATCTTGCTATGCCAACTTGCTAGCTAGCTAGCTGCAGTTGTTAGCTTTGATGAGGTATTTGGAGGCAAAACAACAACTTAACGTAACTAACTTAATGTAAACAGAAATGTTATCGGGTTCCAATGACAATGGCGCTCAAATTATACAATTTGAGTCACCACCAAACCATACACAGATTAAACAAGCAGCGACTGGGGAAACAGGTAAGTTGTAGTTAACCAAGGTTAGGAAAATCTCTGTTTGCTAATTTTACAAATAAGTTTTGTTGATTTAGAGTCTTTTGATTTTTGAGAGTTTTTGTTAACTGTCTTTACAGAGGCCCGCGACGCGTCTCATCGGCTGAGATTTAACAGCCTCACACTGGATGAACTAAGGTAACATGCTAAAACTGTAGCTGAGTTCTCTTTCAACTGCTGGCTTGACCGCAGTCTCTTACACACAGATACTGTCAAAGTGCCAGCTGATTTTCACAACAATTTGCGTCTTTGATACTTTAGCCCAGTTCTCAACTTATTATCAAGGTAACCTTAGGATTTTGATTTGATAAAATAATCCACTAAACACTAAACTAAACTAAACAACAATCCAAGGGATGACAATGTTACAATGACAACCTGTTTTCAACATGGTCTCAAGTTAATGAAAGGAGAGACTTAAAATATGTAACATAAGGTTAGCAGTAGAATTAAAATAAAGCTATAACGGATCGATCCAGGTAACTACTGTACCAAAACACCTTCTATACAAAACCTCTACACAAATTGATGGCTGGAGGTGATGATGAATACTCAGTGATTGAAAATTTCGTTGTGAAGAATTTGATGGAACACGAGAAATTTAATCAACCGATCAGTATAGTCGGATATTCAGTTGCATTCATCTTGTTTAAAATGTCTAGGCCTTTAGAGTGGTATACCTTTCATGGGCTATACAATACTGTTAGAGACTATACAGCATTTTCCTGTGAAAATGTAGGCTTGATTGAGAAAATAAAATACATTTGGTAATGTTTGGTAAGCAAATTGTTTCTGTTTTTATTGCACCTTATAAATTAACTGATTAAAAAATTTAAGATTAAGGAAAGTAAAAGCCTAAAATTTGAAACACTTGTATGGCTAATGCAAAATTTCCTTAATTTTACTATCCTCTGCTAATATTTAAGACTACAATTGACATATGATATATTTTGTCCATTTCATATTTAGAGGAAGTCTCTTCTAGACTGCAATGGCATCACAATAAATTATCCTCTCTATCCTTCCTAATTTCTGTTTTGTTTACAGTGAGGAGCTTGACAGGCGCACCAAAGAAACCCAGAGGCTTCAGGATGAGTTGGAAAATGCGACCAAACTCACCTTGGAGAAGTTTGGCTGCACATATAGCATCCACAGCCCACCAGGACAAAGCTGTCACAACAGCAGATTTGGTGTTTGTAAGTACAAACAGCATGACCCAACAATTTGTTTTTGTAGCAGCACAGTAGCCAAACACATGAAACAAATAATTAGTTAAGTAAGGGTTCATTTTTTTCAATTTCATAAAACTTTAACTAAAAATTCAATACAAAAATCTTTGTTATTTGACTTTGGCATGTGTGGCTAAAACATTTTTAATTCTATGTAAATACACAGATGACATACACAGTGTGTATTTTATTTTTCTTTTGGTCTTTTGACAGATGACTCACCTGGGGGTTCCACCGTTCTTTCAGCCCACCAGCAGGCAGCGACTCAGCCCCTGGTCTGCAATCTAGATGGTTCAAACCAAGTGGTGGCCCAAAACATTATCAACTCTTCAGGAGAGGAGGTTTTTGAAAAAGCAATAGATGATTGTCTTCAACATCTGTCTGACTTGCAGCTCAACAAGGTCCATAGTTTTATTTTAACCATCAGTCTTATTAGCTTGATGCTTTATGAATAAGTGAATTGGTGAGGCTTTTCTTTTTGTCCTGTGAAACATAGACTAATGATCAGCCCGAACAAGAGACATTCAGTGTTGACAAAGCCATCGTGAGCCTGCAGACTGAGTTGCATAAAGTCCAGATGGAGAAGGAAGTCCTGTCTGACCTCAGGTGAACACACTGATAAAGTTTGATTTGTATAAAGAAAGTGTTTAAATTCAATTTGACCCACAGATCTTTTTATTTGTAGATTGAAGGATTCGAGGAAACATGCTGATCAAATGGAAAAGATGCTGTGCATGTTGGAGGAGCTCCAAGAGATCAAAAGGGCGGGGGACCAGAAGCTGCAAGAGTCGGAGGATGAGGCGTTGGCACTTAACAGGAGAGTAGAAACACTGGAAAAAAACATAAAGGAGATGTACTCTTCACTGTTATCTCAAGAGAAGCAGTGTGGAGGAGAAGCAATCACCAGTGCAAATGTTGCCACAAGTTCAAGACAGCCATTTCTGGCTGCTAAGCTAACGGAGAGATTTGACAATAAAATAGACAAGATACAGGAGAAACTTTATTTGGTAAGTACTAGAAGTCAGTTAAACTTTTAGACTTAGACTTTTTCTTACATTATTTCTGATTTCTTTCATCTGTTTTGTAGCAGTCAAGAGAGCATTTGGGGACAGAAGAATGCAGCGGAGTGAAAAATGAAAGGTAATATTATCTAGAGCTGTAACAACCAGTTAACATATGGAAAATCTTTTTAAAAAACAATTTGAGAAAAAAATAATAATTTCAGTCACTTTTTAAGCAAAAATGCCAAATGTTATCTGGTTTCCACTTCTTAAATATAAGGATTTATTGCTTTTCTTTGTCATACATGAGAAAAATACAAACATTTTTAGGATATGGACTGTTGGTATGAAAAAACAAAGAATCTGAATCAATAAGTCAATTGAGAAAAAAAATCATTGAACTGAAATAAAAAGTAAGTTCAGTGTTACAGGCAACAGATCACAGGTCCAAGTGTTCTGAAACCAATATCAAGTTATCATCAGTCAACAGAGTAACATTATGGAGTTTCTCTGATACTTCCTTTGCAACTATTGTAATCTGTCTGTATGCTTCATCTAATATCACTAGAACATAAAAAATACCTAAACCATAAAAAAATAGTTATCTACCATGGAGGTGATAGTAAGCATTCTTCATTTTGCTCTGTCCTAGAATGGGAGATCTAATTTCAACTCTTGGCCAGGAGATGGCACTGTTGACCAACAAACTGAGCTCAACTAAACACAATAGCATCACCTTAACTGTCAAGCTGGACTTGCTGAAGTAAGTGCCTGTTTTGTACCTGAGTTTAAATGAACAGGAAATGCTGACTTTATGAAATAATTTATACCTCCCTAAAATATGTAAAATTTCTATTTCCAGGAAACTCGCAGAAAGACAGACGTCACTACACCAATGTCAGGTCAGTGAACTTGCATCAATTCTCTTTAGCCATAAAGAAAAGGTAAGGACCAATTTGCAATTACATTATGAGTGATGCCGTAAGCCACGATGCATTGAGACTGCTAAAACTAAATACGTATCCACTTCACTACTGTATAGATCAAGAAAACTATTACGTAACCAACCACAAAAGCCATCACATGAACTTTACCAGGAATGTGCTGGTCTTGAATTCCAGCCCTGATTATAACTGTAACTCGTGGAGAAATAACCCTAATGAGCCTCCATCTTTTTAGGAATACACAGATGCATCCCACTGTATGTGTAAATGAATCAGAATGAAAACAAAAATATTATTTATGTGATTTGTTACGTTGTAGGTTAGTTGTCTGGAGCAACAGCTCTTTCAGACTCAGTCCCTGCTGGTGGACGCCCAAAGAGAGAGGGAACGATATTCACAACAAGCAGAGGAGCTTCAGTCCCATTTTGGCCAGTTGAAGGTGCTGCATCCAACACTGAATTTCAAACCAGCATTTTGTCTCTTGCTCTTGTTATCATACCTAACGTCCTTATGGAGGTGCATTGTTACAATAAAGAATACTGTTTGAATTGAAAACTGAAGTGTCAGGTTAACTCGATGTAGTATGAATGAGACTTGATGTTGGAGAAATATGTGTTTAACATGCTGGTAAAATGGTTTAAAACACTGATGAGGAGGGTCAGAGAGGATTTCCAAGAATTTTCTGACTTGAAAGGCAAGTAAACAATTTACCTTTTAACATTTAAAATTTTATCCATTTGGTCCTAAGGCGTTTGAGATCATACTACTTCACACTTCCAAAGTTTATTATTTTTATTCCTTTCAAATACACTCATCCTCCTGTGCCTCTTGCTTTATCCCTCAGAGGTGCAGTGAGCAGCAGCAATGTGCACTCCAGGAGGAGGTAAAGGTCCTGAGAGGACAGCTGGAGGCAGCCATGGAGCAACTTCACAGAGGCAGGGAGGAGAAAACCTGCTTACAGGCCCAGCTGGAGCAGAAGACCAAAGGGTGGAAGATATCCAAGGAACTCCTGGAAGAGAAAAACAAGGAGGTCCAGCTCAGGCAGCAAGAAGCCCAGCAGGTAATAAACTAAAAAGTGTGTGTGCGCATGCATGTGTGTAGAAATTATTTATGAAGTTATTTTATGTTACACAAAGTTTTTTTTAATTTAACATTTACATTATGTAAAAATCTTGAGCCTGTTACCTGCCCATTTTGCTAATGAACACTGATTCTTCAGCATCTTGCCAGGTTGGAGGAGGCTCAGAGCCAGTGCCAGACCCTGCATGCAGACAGAGAGACACTGAGGCTGAACCTGGATGACCGAGAGAAACTGATAGATGTTCTTAGGGTGCAAATGGAGAGCAGTATCCAGATGACGGTCCAGCACAGCTGCACCATTGAAAATCTTAGCAAGGAAAACAGTCTTCTCAGCAACCAGCTAAACCAGCACAAGCTGGAAATTCAGCAGCTCAGGGTCAGGAGCATGGCAGAAAACTTCACTGACATGAATGGTGAAATAAACTTTCAGATGCCGCCTTTATCATTGCTAACATCCTACTCTTTTTCTTTTTGTCTTTCTCATGCGCAATATGCTGGTTAGGCAGAGTTAGACCAGCGCAAGTCAGACCTGGTCAATGCAGAGCATGAGAGGCGGCAGCTACAGGCTTCTGTGGCTGAACAACGTCAGTGCGTCCAGGAGGAAACTCTGGAGAAACAGCAGCTCAGCACCCAGCTGGAACTCCAGTGTATGCAGTTACTCAGCATCACTAGTGAGTTACACTTTACTGAATATAAATCACTGCACAGGAGAGAAGCAAAACAAACTGTAAACTGAAAACAAACTGCATCTTTCATAATAACTGACTGGAAAAATAATTTTATTTTATTCCTGGTAGTTTACATGATGAGCATAAAGAATATTCAAAAATGCAAAGTTAGTAGCATTTTATATATACAACCTCATACAAATTTGAACAGCCTACCAATGTGTCCCAGAAATGGATAAATATATGTAGGCAAAGCCCTTCAGAATATGTATAAATATTAAGAAAACATGTAACATTTAATCATCATTAAATTTAAATAACAGCACCTTATGTCTCATTCAATTAATGAAAATTTCAAATAAGTTAAAATACATCGTCTGTAGTCCATAGTAACTATAAAACTTCTGTCTTTTGTTTTTTACTCCCTTTTAATTCATTCAGAAAATCTAAAATGTTGTCCAAAAACCACTTAATTGGATGTCTGTCCTCAATTCCAATCAAACCTGAATCTGATAACTGAACATTTTGAAACTATATTTGTTTCAGTAAATGATACAAAGAACTGCAGAGCATAAAGCTGATGTGTTTTCCTCCTTTTTTATGATCACACTGTTCTTTTGAAGTCCTCCTAGATAATAAAAGATTTGTGTTTATTAATTACCACATAATATAGTGTTCCAAGAGGACTTTTACCATATCGTACTGTATAAAGTTAAGCATCCACCACAACCTGCAGGACTTTTGTTATCTCTGAACAGCAGACTAGTGTAAACAGGCTCTTTCATTCATCACACATTGCTCTTTGTTTCTGGAAAAAGCTCAGTTCTCACAGTATCTTTGCCAAGTCAAATGCTCTTCTTCTCCTGCCGTGTTAAAAAACAAAGAACTACGTTTGGTATGTTTTCCCTGTCAACCAAGCCCTTCAATTGTTGTGTGTGTGTTTGCTCATGTGGTAAAATGTGTTTCTCTCTGAGGACGTAATGCATTTGTTTGTCCGGGCACAATTTCAGAGGAGCACAAGCAGCTGCAACAGATCCACAGCTGTAAGAGCACAGAGCATGAGGGTGTGGTGCTTAAGCTTCAGAGTCGGCTAAAAAACGCCCAGGACGAGCTTGACCAGGTCAGGGGAACCCTGTGGAACCTGGAAGAAGCTGATGGACATGGTCAGATGATTTAAATTGACAACTAATTATAAGACAGCATAATAATTTCGTTTACAAAGAAAGATTTGAGAAAAATTCTTAGATTTACATCCCATTTGTGATCAAGTTAACAGATAACAGTGATTTACGCGAATCTTAATGAAATCAAAGAATGCCAATAACTCTTGCACACAATGTAATCCCTTAAGTTTAATGAGACTAAAAATGTTAGATTTCCTCCTTTGCTGCATTCCAGTCAAGGAGATCTAATCTTACTTGTGTAACCATAGATATATGTCCATGACATGCGTAAGGCTGCTCCCTGCCCTCTGTCTGTCTCTATGTTGCTTCATCATGTGGGTGCGTCTCCTCCTCAGGCCTCCAGGCAGCAATGCACATGCAGGAGAAGATCACTGCCAGGAGAGAGCAGATCGACTCCCTGCAGGGCAAAATCAAACATTTAGAAGAGACTATTGAGAAGCTGCACCAGGTGAAAAGCTTAGCGTGCCAGTATTTACAAAGATGGATCAAGTTAGATTTAGATCCCTTTTATTATAGTTTATGTTACGTAAATTACGCTCTATGTTAGAAAGTATTTAGATTTCTTAATTATTCTTTTATCTTTTTGAAAAACTAATGTAATGTCATTCTACCTGTTTTTTATTCTTACATAGGCTGCAACTGTTTTCCAAAAAAAAGGCAATGTTAATGTGGTTGATGTAACAAACGTTTTTTTTTTGTTTTGTTTTGTTTTGTTTTTTTCTGAATGCCTTAGCTGTTGATAAATCAGATGTGTACATCATGGGGTTCTTAACATCTTGAATTAATTTTAATGACTCTTAAAAAATCTTCCAAATATATATGTGGCTTTAACTCGTCAAAATGAAACAGTGAGCATTAACCACTCAACACCTCAGTGAGTTCACTGAAGCCTTTTAGGGTCAGTTCAGTTTAAAGCTGGGCAGCTCTTAGTGTTATATAGCAATCAATTTTGCTGGCTTTCCCTATACTTTTCAGGAGAAGCGCTATCAGAGTCTGGAACACAAGCGTCAGCTTCAGGAACTTACTGTCGTCAGGGAGGAGAAGAGACAGCTTGGCAATGAGCTGGAGGCCCTTCGCTCCAAAGATAAACAGTTAAGGGAGCGGATTGGACAGCTGGAGGCAATCCTTCACAAGGTGGTTCTGTAATTCATTCCCCACCTCCCTTTCCCTTCATTTACTGTCATCTTTACTATCTGTTGTCTTATAAGGGACACAAATGCCTTAAAATGGGAAAGGGATGTAATAACAAAAAAAGTTTTCAGTTAGAAAAGGTCCTAAAGACTGGCTGATCCGCAATCAGTAATTGTTTTTATTTTTCCCTGAGACAACATAAAAATTTGAATTTATATGTTTGGATTTTTGAAAAAGCCTTATCAGTCCTGTTCCGTGTCTGTGTTATTTGCTCTGTGTCCTCTCAAAGATGTCAGAGAGCTTTGCAGACTGTCAAGATTTTATCCAGCTGCAGGAGCAGGAGTTTTATCGTCTTAAACTCCAACATGCCTTAGACTTGAAGGTAGAACTACTAATATACAGAGAGTCTTCTTGTAAGACCCAATAAGGCTAATCCACCACTGTACACATATATCCACGTGCCTGTAAATGTGCCAATAATAAACTGAGATACTTAGTACTAAGCTTCCCAGCTGTTTTCTCCTCATCATGCATGTTTGATAGTAATGTTCTCATCCAGACATAATCACTTTTTATTAAACCTTGAGTTACAACCTGTTTTATGTTCTCTGGAGGAACTCCAAGGTCAGAGTTTGCACACAGCTCTGAATCCACCTTCACCTGACCTGGTCCCTGTGTTCTCATCTGCACTCAATGCTCCACCCTACTCCCAGCATGCTTCCAACACCCAGATCACGGTACAGTCAGGAACTCCTTATATCTCGCCTGTCTCCTACAGCTCTAGCCCATCATGTGCATATGTGAATCATTGTTTATTTGGGTTAACTGATACAAGTTCAGCACATCTGCTCTGCTTTTGAGTCAAAAACACACACATCTTTACATTCCTATGGCAAAGAGAGAAATTTTACAGTGAAAAACTTCAACACAACAGTGAAATACTATTTGGTATGATTTGTTTCTGTTCAAACGCAAGCTAATCAGCTACTGATAATATTGACATCACTACAGCAGTGCATTGAACTTTTCTTTGCTTCCTCCCTTCTCCTTTGGCTGCTGAAGCCAAAGAGGCAGCAAGAGAGCCCTGCTCAGGAGCTCAGGTCTCTCGTCAAAGAGCTGAGAGAGGTGCTTTCGGAGAACCACAGACCACACACAGATGACAACGGCGCTGGCAGCGGCTTCCACAGGAGGAGGTCCGCTCCAGAGAAAGTGCACAGAACCACATTGTACGTCTGGCTCCATTCCCACACACTGAAAGGATTAACTTTGCTCTTAGGCTAGTTTAGGTCACATCAGAAAATCATGTGATGCAGGAAGTCACTGGAGTGGATGATGAGTTGGTAATCCATACATGAGTGGTTTTATTGCATTGTTTAACTGCTTATCCTGCAGTATACCTTTTTCGAAAAGAATAGACCAGCAGCTGACCTTGTGTAATTTAAGATAATATAATCAAAAGCAATATATAATTTAGTATTTTTAAGTGTCTTTTGAGTTATCTGTTATAAACTCATGAAATATACTATGTTCTTGTATAATGTCTCACTCTGTATTTTAATTTTCCCCTACCACCTACAGCAGTACTGACAAGGCTGAAGAAGTGAAAGTTGGCTTCAGATTTAGAAGAAAAACCTGTGGGAGGTAGGGAGTGCACCCAAACCCAATCAAATTCAGTGTTTTGTTTGAATGCTTTGTGACTGACTTGCCTTAAGGTTATGAGATGGTCGAACCATCTACCCACGTGATCTGTCATCCCTCGTGCAAAATGCAAGGCACAGCATAGTGCTACAGGCTGTGTAATGTGATGTAACACATGTCTGTTTGTGCATACACTTTGTCCAGTGAGCCGCATTTTCTGAAGACAGCTGAGCTGAAAGGGAAAATAATTAACAAATCCTTCAGTGAGAGTAAGTTTTCAGAACTACTTTGTCATTTTCATTAATTCATTTTTATCAATTAGAAGAAATGACTTTTTCTTTAAAACACATTAGTTAAGTGTGGGTGGTTTAGTTAGTCATCCTTCATATGACATGTGATTAGAGCTCTCACCATTTGATGATCAACAGAAAAACAGTCTTTTTTTATTTATTTTATTGTTCGGCAGACAGTACAAACAGTTTGAAGACATCATTCACAGTGAAAAGAAATGTAATTGGCATTTTTGTTCAGGCATTTTATAGACCAAAAAACTGAGAAAATGATCAGCTGATGAATCAATGATGAAAATAATCATTAGTTGCAGTTTAAACATTGATATTTAAAAAATATTAAAAATTGTGTTGTTTTTCTCTAACTTATTCATGATGACTTTACTAGGCCTGGCGATATTGAGTCCAGCGACTGCACAGCTACTGTCACCAGGCCGCAGGTCACCCGTCCACTCTCTCCTGACATCTAATCCAAACAGACAGTGATTGACACGACAGACCTGAGGCTGACTTCTCTTGTTGATTTCTACTGCCTTAATATTGTGCATTATATCTATAAACAGTTTATTATGCCACTGTGAATACTCTAACATACCGTGATTTATGAAAGTATTGTTTAATAGTCTGAGGAAACTGGTTTCATGTGGAGTGATTTAGAGGATTTAATTAGTAAACGAGAGCTACCTACTGACAAAAAAACTGAGCCATTTTGTTTTTTTTTGTAAGATGCTGTATCAGCTGTATTTTATTGTATCATGTTGTATTAACTGAGAGGGAAAAGTTACTTACAAATGGATAGTTTTCATCACTTTAATGTATATAAATGTTATGGATTGACCACAATCTGTTATCCACTTGCTCAGAGATAATTTAACCAAAAAAAAAAGTGTTTTTGTATTTAATTGTTTAAAAAACATTTTTAAACAAATGTGTTTGAGTTGTTATTTACTACCATAAAACATGCCAAATTATTTTTTTTGCATAGTGTTGATGATTCAATTTTTTTGATGTTTTAAAACTGCCTGTACATGAAGTGTAACAAGGCTTAAGCAAGACATACATTGAGAAAAATAATGAACAATACTGCATCATCAGTATTGGCTGTTGAAGTTAATTTAGGTACCAATTAAACATCAGCCTTTGCTTCCACACAGTGTTTAATTGTGCATGATTTCTTTTACTGAAGTCAATGCTGAAACAGACCCAATCATCTCCCGAGTTTAATTTTACTCTACAAAAGGGATTATTCAGACACTGAATTGGGTAAAAGGCCTATTTTAGACACCCTTTCCTTTTCCGCTTTTTTTACAGTGTGGTTTTGAACAGCATTTCCTGTGTACAAATGACTGACCTAATGACTGGTGTTTTAAAACCACTCCTCTAAATGTATAGTCTTGCTTTTTACCCTTGACTGTCGTAGTCCATTGTGGATCAGATAAATCCTGACAGCTTGGGTTACATGCATCTATTTTAGATCCTCATTCTGTCAACAAACCAACTGTTGGGAAAGAGACAAGAACTGTTTTGAGATTTGTGGCAGACGGCAGTCCCAATCCTATCAATTATTTTGTATATCAAAGGCCAGCTTCTTGTTCTTGGACTATACTAATCAGCTGCCTTGTAAAATGATATATCATTGTTGTTTGTGGTTTAAGATTTGGTAAACTTTACTTGGCTCCTGAAACATAGATGTCCTGTCTGTCTGTGTCTGTGACAAGATTTAATTCTAGACATGTGGAAACTTTGACGTTCACATGAGGAGCTCTTCTCCACTTTTATGGGAAACGTTAAATGATGAAGAGTCTCCGAGTCCACTCTCAGAATTTGGGTAGTGTGGCAAATTCAGTAACATTCATCTCTTCATCCTGCAACAGTCAAACATATATCTTTATATCACCACTTTTAAATTGCATTTGCTTTTGTGTAAAGTCCAGCAACCAGCAGAATTTATGTTATCATTTTATTTTTTTAATGTCTCAAACTCGCTTTCTTCCACTTACCGGTGAGGCAAACCATTTGCTGAATAGTTTGGCAGCTACTTTCATGTCATCATTGCTGCTCAGTTGATTCACTTTGACCCTCTGATCTGTTTTCATACCATTTGCATTAATTTGTGATATATAAGGGTTTCTGGGAGTTGGACCTTGAACCTTGAGGCTGCTGTAGAGATATTGAACAGTAACGTGCAACATTATTGACACAATCATTTATTTATATATCATTTTACCTACTACAGTTTCCACAATTTATAGTAAAATAATTTATGACAGTAATGTTAATCATTTTAATACCACCAACTAAATTACCAGTATACTTGCTTTTTATTAAATACTGTTTTCTCCACTTCCTCCTTTCTTGGCTCTTCACAGTTTCCCTCATCTTCAGGATGGTTCTTTGTGGGTGTAGGAAGTGTGGAGGCGATGTTTACGCACATGTCTGGATCCAAAACAGATACCACCTGATCAAATAACTGGAAAGAAATTAAGAGACCATGTACTATAAATATGTGGTAACAAAGCATCAACATTTTGTGCTTTATTCAGGCCTAATTCACTTTTGCCTGTTTGTTCTGGCACACAACAGCTTAGTTGTCTTGACTGCTGTTATCTCCACTCACCTCTGGGGTCATGTCCTCTTTATAGTACGGGTACATAGCTAGAGGATGCTGTTTGAGTTCCTCCTCCACAGCGGCCACATATTCTCTGCGTATCTGCTTTTGGATCATCTGCTTTGAAAAGCAAGCATGCCTTTTAGAGATGCCCTTTCTAGGCTTTTGACTGGAGTTGTGATCTGGAGTACCATGGAAAATAAGCCCTGAGATGCCTCTCTGGACCCCAGATAAGACTGATGAGCAATCACTGAAGTCATCAAGGCTCACGTTTGTGAAATGGCAGTAACTGCCAACCGAGGAAATCTTGTTTGCTGTGACTTTAAGATATTTAGTCTGCAACTTCTCCTTGTACCTGAGAATTTACAAAAAGAACTTGAGAAATATATAAAGCATTTTCATGTTTTGAACTATGAAACAATAAGGATAAAAAAAAGGAGGGAGTCAAGGCTAATTATAGCAAAGATACTCTAAACTGCAGTTTAACTACAGTCTCAATTATACAGTATATCCTGAAATAAAGCATCACTTTAGGGATGCCAGACACAAAATAGCACACAGTGTACAAGGTCACTGCATTGCTGCAACAGAGCAGCACAGTTATAGTCTCTATAGAAATAAAGTGTTCCAGTCTGTCACACATTATCATTATTTAGTCAGTCCTCTTTTCCAGTTGTAGGTTCATAGATTTTGAATAGCCTGCTATCATAAATAAAAAACAAAGTCTGATTTTAAAGCTTTAAATACATACAGCGAAACTACACAGGCAAATCTGCAAACACTGAGTTACATGTTGAGTTACACAAAGTCAAACAGCACAGAAGATTTTTTCGAAATATTGGAGAGAACTAGCCTTTACCTCTGTTTGACTTTTATCATAAGCAGACATTGATGATACTGAGGCATTTTTGATATTTGAGCATGAAGCCTGGTCTGTTTAAACCACATGCTCTCTGAGTTGTCTTTTTATATCCTCTTTTATGTTTTGCCAGTTGGATGCTCAGTCTGTTCTCAGGGAAGATGAGGCAACGTGTCATATCTTTGATTTAAAGGAGATGATAAGACAATGTGTGCTCTCAAGTGCCTGGCGATTATTCAGGCTGCTTTGATGTGTTTTATCCTCATGTAGGTTAATAGTTGGGTTTATTTTGTTGGGACCCAATAAATTAATGACACTGTACATAATTTTGTCTTTGGGCTTCATGATCCTATGAAAACATTTTACCACTTAAACAGTCTACCACATCTTTTTAAACTTTTAGAGTTTTTAAAGTGAACCCTATAGCAGCTCATTGTGCAGTCTTAACTCAGGCCAAGTGTCACAGTTTTTTCTGACAGCCAAAGTTATCTTATGGACTTAACAAATTTTCAAGAGATGAAGTTACAATCTGCAATAAAAGATTATTTCTGCTTGTAGAGACTCTTAAGTTGCCACAGAAAGTATGGCAATCTAATTTTTAGGACAAACACTAATACTTGTGAATGAGTAGCTGATAGAACAAATTATCCTTTCTGATTATAGTTAGGCAAACTAATGTTACACATGATGCACCAATTTCTTCAAACAGTTTACACCATGGTTACGATTCTTCTCTTTTTGGTTGTATTAGGCCATTGTTGACAGTGTTGCCAATGAATAAAAAGAAATGTTTAAGAGTAGGTATAGATTTTTATGATTTTGCATGAATTTGATGAAGTAGTTTGATTTGCCGGATAAAAACAGACAACCTATTATGGTCATTTATTTATAAATTTCTCAATTGGTATTTTTTGCACTTATTTTTTTGATTTAGTGCAAAACAATGATTTATTAACATTGTGATAGGAAATAACATACCTTGAGAGGGGATTGTATCCATATTGACTAAACCTGTTTGAATCATCGGTTTTGTTTATGATTCTGGCATGAATGCTCTTTCTTTTTAGACCAAAGTATAGTTGAGGGGCTCAAAAGAGACTGAAAACAGGTGTTTTATCTT
>JAPZDZ010000022.1:10995949-11031650 GCA_029783805.1 Acanthurus tennentii
GGTTGTCTGTCTATATGTGCCCTGCGATGGACTGGCGACCTGTCCAGGGTGTCCCCTGCCTTCGCCCTAAGTCAGCTTGGATAGGCTCCAGCCCCCCCCAGAGGATTAAGGGGTATAGAAAATGGATGGATGGATGGATATTTATGTTTTCAGTTTGTTAGGTTACAAAAACCCAAACACCACTTTGCTGGGAACTTGAATAAAAGCAAAACTATGTCAGCCTTAAATGAATACCTTCAGATGTTTTTTGCCTTTTTTTTCTTCTTTTTTTTTTTTGCTATGCGAAAAAAGGTCATCATTTGCTAGGTCATTTTGAATCTTGCTACATTTGGTGATCCTCTTATGTTTTCAGTTGTACCACAATGAGGTTGACTGTTGTATTTTTGAGGGAAATATCCTGACAATTGCTATGAATTGCCATGAAATTTGGTGCACACAGATGTGTCCTTCTCAGGATGAATTTAACAACTTTGCTAATACTCCGATTTTCCATCTCCCACCATCATTGGGTCAAATTTCCAATTTTTCCAACAATTTGGTGCTTGACCCAGTTCCCCCCCAAACCAATGACATTTCCATCTGGCTCAGCTGTAAGCCTACTTCTGTTTAACAAATTAAAAAATTTTACTGTGAATATTAACATTATAACTGTTAACCATTTTCATATCAGCACTGTCATTGTGAGCATGTTAGCATGCCTTTTAGAGGTTTTAGCTTAAAGCATCTCTGAGCCTACTTATAGCCTCATAGAGCTGCTGACATGGCTGCAGTCTCCTTTTTTGTTTTTATCCTAGTTCAAACATGCCATTTATACAAATTCATAACCTCAGATAGCTTTGTTAACCAGGGTGTTGGCTTTTGTACAGTGAAAAATTATAATTTGAAGGATGTGTGAGTCTGAAAGATATGAATCATTGTTTGCATACTGCGTGTGTTATTTATTCAGCACATGAAGAGAATTTACATTTGGCTCCTGCAAAGTACACTGTGAAGCCGCCCATCTCACCTTAAACAGGATTCTCTGTTTAGTTGGGAGCATGTCTGATGTCAAACTAAACTATGCTAACTGGATCGCAACTGTCTAGTTGGGAGGAGGAAATAAACCATAGCTAGTGAGACAGTGACTCTCATTCAAACTCCTTATTGGATGTGTGAGGAAGGTGATCTCAATTTATTCCAAAACACAATGTGAAGTCAAGCCCACATGAGTTTGCAGATACCCCATTTTGCACGGTTATCACACATGGCTCCAAAAGAGCTGACTGTGCAGAATGTTTGAGACATTCAGGGAGTACTTTCTTTCCCTAACTTGTGAATGCACATTTGTGTCCAAATAAATGTGCTTTCTGTTCAGTCCCATTCGCACTTCAGCCGTGTCTCCAAATTGTAAATCAAAAGGTTTTGGTTGGGTACAAAATTTGTTGGAACACAATGAATGATTTGTGGGGACAACAGACACTACTTGGAAGAACTTGTCCAAAATTATTTAGCCCCTGAATGGATGAAAAGCCTCCTTGTTGTAGTATGCAGAAATGCTTGCCTTTTTCTCACAATGAACCCCTTTAACGATGCTGTACATAGAGATACTTACATAAAAAACAATCTTTAGTCATCAAATAGCTTTGTGTAGGCCTTCAAAGCTGGATTTCTTAATGTCTAACAAGTCCAACAACAAAAAAACAGAAAAAAACATCAGTGTCGCTCTGCTGACCAAACATAAAAAGAGACCATTACAAAGGTTGAGCTGTTTTACCCCTCTTCACCCTCCCATCCTCTCTTTGGCAGGAACAATGTTTCTGCATTACTTGACTGTTATCCTTCCCCCCTGATGATTTTCTTTAGCATTTTTCACTTCTCTTGTTTGAACAGATGCCGCCCCCCTCCTGCAGCCCCTATCCCCTGGGACTGCCATAAGGCTTAGTACAATGAGGTAACACTCAATTACATTAATGTTAAGAGTCCAGCCCAGCCAGTTCCTTCCAGTCAGCAACATCAAACGATATGGTGTATATCACTTCCTGAGGGAAAATTTGCAGTCTTTTGTCCTACTTTATTTATGAATGGGTTATGAAAGAAGCAGCTGCGTGACCGCACTCACCTTGCAGGTTGTCCATTACTGCACTTTAAGCATTTTACAGCCAGGATGTATCCTAACTTGTTGGCCACCAACCAAGCACCAACTAAAGCCAAGTCAATAAGTTGGGTAAATATGAGAATGACTGGCTGAGTTAGGGAGTCTAGGCCTGCCTTCTCATCTTGTTAGATAACTTATATATCTGAACTGGCATCTAGTCTGCTAGAATTCTGCATTCTGCATGCCGAGATGAGCAGCTGGTGTTGTCAGTAAATAAAGATGGTGGCCGCTCACAATTCCAGGTGTCTTGTTTCAGCTTTACTCCAGCTAGATGCTTAGGGTGTCACAGAATCTAAAAGGCACTGGAGAACTTCAGAGAAACTTTACCCTTGACCTGCTCTGTCATGAATACACGATCGTCTTTCAGCCAAATTCTGGTGATGCATTCATGAGCTTAACGTTGCCATTTAAAACTGTGAAATGTCATCTTTAGCATGCATTAGACTGCACTGATTGATGTTCAACGTTAATTTCAAACACAATTTCAAGGTGGCTTCAAAAGTTGTACGCACAATGGTGCTCTCTTAATTGTGTTTCAAACTTTTGGTGTTTACCTTTGTGAACAGAGCATCACTGTGCTTCTCTTCTTGCTGCTCCAAGACCAAATCATAGTGAAAATTGTATACAGATAAATTTGCTAAAAAAATCAATGTTTGCTGGACCAGAGCTTTGAGAAAACTGTCCAACCAGCAGGCAAATGCTGCATGGCACAGATCTGTGTTTGTTGTGCTGTAGCAAATAGATTTTTTTTTTTTGGAGCATGGCTCAAAGTTAATGTTACTGCTGTTTCTCCTTTCAGCATGGTGCATTTGGAATTTGCATTATCCCTGTTACCATTGAAAAATATTATGGATTATAACACATTTGAAATTAAGGCAGCATTTTCACAATAGCAGCATGTCACAAACAGTCAGTCCATGTTCAAGCTTCATTATCAGGTCAGATTCTACTGTAGTGACTTTTTTCTTTTTATGTTATTATTATGAGTATTATTATTATTATGAGTATCTGGGCACAAACAAATAAAAGCCCCCTTACCATTCCTATATGTGAAAGACAATCCCTTAATTGTCTTACATTAACAGTTAAACATCAAAATATCAGTTAGGCTATCTTATCATGATAAATTTTGTCTGATTTGACTAATGGATGTTCACATACATACATAAAAAGACAATGAAATCACCCTCTTTAAACCAAGGCCTGTCTGCTCAAACTAGTGACTCAGACAAAACACAAAATAAAGAAAATCTGTCTTATAAAATCAAAAATATCAAGATATTTGAGACTTAAATTGTCTGTTCATAGGGCGATGTTGCTCAAAAGAGGGAATTGGCTAAAAAAAAATATTTTCTGGACATTTTGTGAAATGTTTCGTCAATGTCAGTGTACTACTCTGCTGTAATGCCAAAGAATAGATAAAAAAGACTGGATTTAGTTTGCAAATACTCAGCATGCAATATAAAACAATGTAATGGAGCCTTGCTATAAACCAAGTTTTTTCACTTTGCAATAAGAAATGTCAACATTCACTTTATCCATCCAGGATGCTGCAACATCCTATTTCAAGAATTTCACCAGTTTCGCATGCATCTACTGAAATAGAGCTCCTAGGGCTGAAAGCATTACATACAGAAAAATCTGTCAATCCAACACTTGTCCTAGTGGTAATTTCAACTTTATCAGCTCTATCCTTTTCTGTTAACCATCTCTTTACTCTGCAGTGACATTTTCCCTCAATGGAGAGGATTTTTGAAGCTCATACAATGTATGTTTGACAGTATTTAGTGAACGTTCGCCTCGTGGTGAATATAATGTAGGCCATTCATCACCTTCTTTATTTTGTTATTCCACTACATCATCTGTGGGTGAAGTGGTCTTCTCAGCAAGCGCTGAACATCCACTTTCTGTCAGTAATGAACATCACGTTGTCGGTTCCTCCTTTATAGGAGCCCCGCCCCGAAATCAGTCGATGAAATTTAAGATCGCACTCACCAGCGTCTGACCAATCAGAGCACTTTGGGGGTGGTCTTGAGACGGTGGTCCGGGAGAGTTGTAACCAATGAGCGTCCGTTCTGATCGGACAAAGGGCTTGCGTCAAGATCGTTGGTTGTTTGAATGGCACATTATTCATGTCCACGCTGCGCTTATTTAAGGAGACACGATGAGGTGAGATAGCGGAATCCTTATAAAAGGTAACGGATGTTCACCGCCTTCACATTTTTCAGTATTTGAAACGAATGGAGCATATGATGCTTAAGTTTTGATGTTACAGTGAAAAAATGAAATCGTATCTATGAACATGACACACTCACATAAGCTCATTAGAAAAGGCAGCAGGTGGACTACTACCACCGGCACGTACATGTGAACTCACTTCTACTAATTCATTCATAATCCTGGAAGTCTTGCATGTTGTTTTGCAGGCTTATATACACCAGTAACTTAAGGTATGACCATATCAGTTCATTTTCAGCGTTAAAACTCAAAATCAAGTCATTTTTTACTAAAAAATGAATAAAAAAATTGTGTGAAAAGGCTCATAAAAGTACCCCTTCAAAAATAATAGATAATGTTGTTTACAGATTTATTATGTTGCTTGTTGTTTGAAACGGATTAGTCATTAAAGCCAGGCTACATTACTTTTTTGTCGGTTTACACACACCCACCGCCCATGCAGCCTCCCCAAATCGACGCTTTTCGCCTGACCGAGTTCATTAATGCGTAGAGGAAGAGGAGGAGGTGGACAGCTCTTCTTCTACGACCCGATGTGCTGAGAGCTGCTGTTTCACTTCACCACCGCCTCCGAGCAGCACAGTGCTTTCCTCCCCTTAGGTGCCAGGTTTAAGTGGGATCCCGGATTTTTGAAGAAAAGTGCCAACACTTTTGATACTCTTGTATTTTTTATTACCGTCAGTTTTGCCGGGGAGAACACTCCAGGGCGAAGAGAGAAGTTTGAAGCCCAGTTGAAGGTGGATCCGACGGTTCACGATCCCAGGCATCACCTTTGCTACCACCGGTTCAGTGTTTTGAAGGGGAGGTTATCATCGACTTCAGTGAAGTTTTATCTGCCCCTAGAAGAGAACACGTCCGCCCGGCATCATGACTCGGAGATCCTGTGCCATTTACGCCACGGGGATCGTGTGCGCTCACCTCCTGATAGTGGGGATCGCCCTGGTCGTAGCCCAAGTCTTCCAAACAATGATACACAGCCGGCTAAAAAAGGTGAGTTGTACCGTGTTAATGTTATCATCACTGCCTTTCTTTTTTCCTTTCACTCTTCTCTCATGATCTGTCACTGTTGAGGGTTTCAAATGTTTTATCTGCAGTGGCCAATCCTGCGCATTCAGCATCTCGCTGGTAGTACATGCATGGTCACAAGATGTTTGTGCAAATTGTCTTTTTATATTTTTACCTACTCAGGCCACTATATGTCTGGTTTCTTGCTACATTTCGCATTCCCAGCTCTGTGGGATCATCCCAAAGCCTTTTTCTACACGAGTCCGCATGATCCAAGGTTGGTCCGCGTTTAAGTCTCGTTGCATAGATGTGCAGCTTTAGGGTTTTGTTCAAGCTTGCATTAAGATAGATGACTAACCGGCAGAGTGTGTATGGTTAACAGTGCACCTGGAGCTAAAACACGCTCCGCTGTAGGTCGAAATCCCCTAAAACTCCCACAGGGGGATCATGATGGTGTGACTCTCAGAGGGGAGTTTATCATGACCATACCTCGTTTCATGGTATTATTTTAATCCCAAGTGACACACCTTAACATCTCTCTACATATCTCATATCTGCAGCGTTTGTAAGATTTGGTCAGTCATCATGATTCATTAAGCTTTTTCTTAAACGGAGAGTAGTCCGGACATTGAGGTAAAGGACATGATACGATATTTCTCCCGGCTGATACTGTAGCATCTTCATAGCCCATGCCCGCACTGTGTGACCCGGTGACACATTTCCGTCGCTGCTGGATTAAAATACTGGCCTCTAGATGAATTTTCAATCTGTGGCGAATCGCCGGTAGTAGTAGTAGAAATCTCAGCCATCAGGGACACGGTGGGATTGGGGGAGGTGTTTAGGTCGTGAGGAATGGGGGAAGGGAGCCAGGACGAGTGGACAGGCGAGAAAAGGACTTCCAGTGGTTGATCCAGAGCAAGTTTTAAAAATGTGAGCAAAGAGGTCAGTGAGGGATAGCCATCCATCTCTCTGAAAATCAGACATCCAACTTTTAACCAGACAAATGTGCATTAAATTAGATGATGCAGCCTAATGTGTCTAAAAACACAGATAAAGGCAATATTAAAGCCACTTCAAGAGCTAAATGATTAAGACTGTTACGTGTAGGTCCTGCTAAGGCATCAGTGTGCAGTGTGTGTGTTCAGGAATCCCCCCTGAATCCCGCTCATCTTAACAAAACTGCAATACTGGTTTAATTTGAATCTAGGGTTGATCAACGCCTGATCAGCTTTTGTTGAGATGGTCTCTGTGCAAGTAAGTTATCCAACACACAGGCTTTATGCAGGAGGGCATGTTAAAATTTTGTAATGATTTAAAAGAATTATGTCAGCATGATGATGACCAGTCGGGATAAAAATGTCTTCCTTGCCTGAGTTGGATTGAAATAAATACAGAAACGGCTATGACTTAAAAAATGTGTTCTGGCCAGGGGACTTAAGGTTACAAAGTAATTTGTTCAAGGTGATTTTATGACGTCTGAAATGTCAAAATTTGGCATTTCCGTGTGTTCATGTATTTTAGGGCATATGGGGTGAGAGGGCGGAAGCCTGATGGGGTGGGGTTGTTAACAGCTGACACCCAATCCCACCCTGCAGACCCTTTAAAATTCCTCACATTCCTCCAACTGACATGAATCTCCACTGAAAAATCTCTCTGCTTCTTCACAAAGTTTCTCCCTCCCCTAAGCTGAAGAAGAAGAAACAGCCAGGAACAGCTCAGCAGAAAAGCCCGACATGCTGTGTGTCCAAAGGACTAACAAACAGTTTTCACACTGACACTACTTCCCCCTCCTGCAGTTAAATTTAGGTTAAATCTCATTTGTTTCTCATTCTGAATCACGGCAGCATCCCAGGGGATCCAAATTAAAAGAGTTAGTCAAAGTTCATCAGCACAGGAACACGATTCTGATGTGACCGGCGATTACATGAAATGACAGCATAGCTAATCCTCTTTCGCCACAGTCCTCCTATTGAATTAGGCCGGCTCCGACATGCTGAACTGACTCCAAAAATCTACCTAATCTGATGCTTAAATGTGTCTCTCTGTGAAAAAAAAAAAAGAAAAAAAAGATTTTGCCTAGTTGTTTGGGACAAGTCAAAAGCTACCTCCAGGACACAGACTCTGTGTTTCTGCTCAGGTGTGGAAGGAGGAGAGCGTGATAGACTTGTAAGGAATTTGACAGACTTCATGGCCCTTGAGGGCATGATTTTTGCCCGGCATGTTGTTGTTCTAGCTTCAGCCTATCCCGTGTCACTCCGCCAAGACACGGGAGTGAAAAAGAGAAACACCCACTTGTGCCACTCCTCTCAGCCCTGTTTGGGAGGGGAGATTTTTCAAGGTAAAATGACTAAGAAACCTTGAGGCACTCAAGAACAAGGTCACGCCTGTAATACACTGTATGTTTTAGTTCAAAATGTGCCTGTGATGCAAAGCTCAAATGCAGAATTTTATTTATTTATTTATTTTTTTATTCTGATTTGATTTTTATATTTTTTCCCTTGAACTGTTTTCCACGCACTGTTCCAAGCAGGATCTTGTCACGCCACACCTAATCTTTAACTGAAATTGTTTGACTAAGGCTTAGTTCACATTGCCGGCAGTGTTTAACATTGACAAACCTCACTCACCACTGTCTCCCTCTCTCTCTTTTTGTGTATTCTTCTTGTTTTTGATAGAAAGATCAAGGCTTTTCTGGGAGATAAATGATATTCATATAACTCTGAGGGCCTTTTCAAAGACCTTTTGTTCAAGGTTGGCAAACACAGTAATACAGACAACAGTCACTCATTGGTCCGTCAAATGCTGCACAGGAATACCAGATGAGAGAGACACCGATTCTAAAAGAAACCGAGTTTGCATTTTGCTCTTAAAAGGGAACAAATTAGGTCATTTGTGCTGGTGTGGCTAAAACATTTTTCACATGTCCCGTAGAGCACTGACTGCCCATGATTTTCATACGCTTCTGTTGCATTACCTGCTTTCACTTCAGCTCTTAATTAAAAGGCAGTTTCATCAGGACTCAGGAGAATCACAATACTTAAACACCACTAAGTCTGCTTAGTTGCACGGCCATGATGTCAGCGGATGATTCAATGCTTTTTAGCAACCATGACTTGTTTCCTGGGTTGAAAGTTAAGACTTTGAGACATTGCAAGACACTGGAAGATAAGAATTTCCTGATTTCTAGATATAAAAAAGACATACAAAGTCACTATAGGCTTACAATGGTGCTTAGCAAAAGAGCAAACCCCTATAGAGCTGCAACAATTTGTTAATCCATTACTATAAATCTTAATTTAAATTATTTTTAATAATATAATAATCCTTTTTAATGTTTTTTGTGTTTCATCACTGTAAAATATCACTTTTGGATGATATTAGACATTCGAAGAAACAATTTTGTGCTTTGGGATGTTGTAATAAGCAATTTTTTTATTTGTTATTTTACAAATCAGGAGACTTTAGAAAATAAAGAGCACATTCAGTGATAATGACTGTAAGCATTACTTTATAAGTAATATAGGTACTAGAGTAAAGGTGTATAATTCATAAATACCAAAAGCAGCTAAATAAGCTCTCTTTTTTCTTAACTTCAGTGTATTTCAGCCTTAGTTGTTTCCTCATTGAGTTGAACCATGTCACTGTCTTAGAACTACCAAAGTAGGTATTTTGGTTGCCACCTCTGAGGTCTAACATGTTTTTGTTAAGTAACAAAGAGAAGAAAAAGATACAACAAAATGTGAGAAAACAATTCTATAGGGCCAAAAGTATTTAAACGTCGGACGTTGTTACCCAAACAGGAAGTGGCTGCCACACCCTAAGCTATATTTCCTAAACAGCAAGTGCTTGTAAACTGCAGAAGACAATGCAAAGCCTTTCTCAAGCCCCTTGCTTGATTTAAGGGACTGAGCCTTTTCACGAACCCCACATGAAAGAAAGATAAGAGGAAATGGATCATTTCTCCTTTCCCAACTTTAAAATAATCTCTGAGAATGGAAAGAGCTTGCTTATTTTTCCTGTGTCACCTTCAGTCTTGTACAGTTGAGTGGTCTAGTTAAAGGTTACAGATATGTGAAAACCTGACTTGTGTCTCACACTTCCTGCTTGCTCTGGTATTCTGGCTTATTTTTACTTCCCATGATCACAGACAAGACATCTGATGAGCCACAACCATCTAACATTTTGTGATTACTTTGACCTGCATGGTTAGAAACTCCTCTACACATAACCTAGTTAGTTTGCTGTTGCTGCAGAGATGCTATGTTGGCTCATTGCAACTCATGGTTGTTTTGTGTGGGCTGACTAGTAACCCACAGTCAGATTCTTGCCCAAGCTTTGTGAGGTCAGTGACAGGCTGCTTGTCCTGATGCTTTTTAGAGCTATGAAGGACTTTCCTCTGCTTCCCTCTGGGTTTTGGGGTCTTGGCTCGCCACCAGCTCCTTGCAGAAAAGTGCCATGTGTGCTCTCAGATGGCTCTCATTCAGATCAGTGAAGAGCTCTGGGTGGAACAGCACACAACTGGGTAGTTTCAAAGTGTGAAATCTGAGTGCTTTATGCCAGTTTCTCCTCCTGAGTTTGTACTTTCCTCTTTTTGTTGATAGGAAATTACCTTGACGGAGAAGAGCGAAATGTTTGAATCATGGAAGAATCCACCTCCACCTGTTTATATGGAGTATTACTTCTTCAATGTGACTAATCCAGAGGTGTACTTGGCAGGCGGGAAGGCAGCTGTTAAACAGATCGGACCATATACATACAGGTAGGTTTGATGACCTGAAGAGCTGCAGCTGTAAAATTGTAAAAGTGTCCATTGATTGAAAAGGCAGGTATTTACTCTAGCCCTGTTAGTTAAGGTCCTGTCTAAAGGAAGGCCATCTTGCATCTGGTACATCTGGGATCATTCTGCTAGTTCAGTGTGAAATCATAACAAAAGACATCTGCACTAACTGACCATTGTCCTTTCCCCACTAGGGAGTACAGGCCGCGGGAAAACGTGACTTTCCTGGAGAACGGCACCAAGGTTTACGCCCTTAACCCCAAAACTTTTGTGTTTGTGCCTGAAAAGTCAGCTGGTGACCCAGAGGTTGACATTATCAGGACTGTCAACATCCCATATGTGGTAAGACATGGTGTCTGCACAGGATAAATATGTGTAATTATGACTTGCAGCAGCCAGCTTATGGAGTAAGAACATGCACAGTTGGTGTGCATGTTCTTATTATCTCAGACATGCTGTTATGCCCCCAACAAACTCCAGGCCATTGTCCTCTTAGTTTTGTTGTGACATTTTGATATCTTAAACATACAAACTTCAGTTATATGAGGCCAAGACAAACAGGTCTTAATGAAAACAATAAAATGACACTTAAGATGCATTAAATCATGTCTGTTTTCTGTTTTTTGACTCTCCCTGCCTTTCATCTTCAGGCGGTGATGAATGAGATGAGTTCATACTCCTTTTGGGTGCGAAGCCTTGTTTCTATGTACATAAACAGTCTGGGCGTTGACTTGTTCATGACCCGAACTGTCCACGAGGTTCTGTGGGGCTTCAAAGACCCTGTTCTCTCAAAGGTCCACTCCCTGAAGCCTGACGTGGACGAATATTTTGGGCTGATGTGGAAGGTAAGCTTGGTGGTATTCATGGATGTTATTTTTAGACCCAAACTAGGTGTTATTTAAGTTCACAAACCTTCAATAAGCTCCTCATGTCGGTTGTCAGTGGTTACAAGAACAACAGACAAGTGAAGACGTCTGTGGTTATGTCACATAGGAGAAGTGAGATCTGCCATATGCTGATACACGTGGCTTCTACTTCCTGTTTATAGAGCAACGTCTGCAACTTGAGACGTTGACACCAGCCATGTGACCCTGAATGCAGCAGTTTAGGTCACTTAAAAAGGGCCGTTAATTTGTTGATGAACGGAAAAGTTCCTGATTGTTTTAAGCAATGTGTCATTCAAATGTGAGAGAGATGTTTTTATTTGTGATATATTATTAAACTGAACATTCTTTTGGATCAGAGTGTGGATCAAACAAAATTGAGATTTGCAGACATCAAACTGTAGATGTTGGGACAGAAGTTTTTTCCAGATTTTATAGACAAAGTTATTAGTTGGTTGTTTTTTAGTATAATTGCCAACTAATCAAATGAAAATCATCATCAGTTGCAGCTCTAAATCTAAAATTTGCACTCTTAAATAATAAGTGTTTTCTATCTGAGGTCAAAGCAGTTCATGTGAAATTACTAACCATACCACAGTGTTTGTTCTCTTTGATTAGTAAAGCCTCACAGTGTCGCAGTCTAGTGAGAATGCACTAAGAAGCATAATGGCCAATACAAAGCAGTGTTTCTTGCATAGTTCCCATGGTCGTTTGTCAGCAGACAGAGACACTGTTTCTGTCTCGGTGCCTCTCTGCTGTATCCTGAACAGTTGTCCGTCACAGCAGCTTAGTCTGAACCTCGTGTCTTTTCTTGTTTTTCTCAGAAAAATGGCACCCATGAGGGAGAGTTTGTTTTCCACACTGGTGAGGAGAACTACTTGGATTTTGGCAAGATCGACACGTGGAATGGCCTAAGGTAAAGACTCGTGTCACAGTCAAGTGTGTGAGAAAAAAACAGTCCGCTTCTCCTCTTTCTGCTTGCCTGGACTGTAGGAAAGGCTTCAACTTAGTCCCAGTCACGATATTCATATTGTGAACATATATTTTTATATTTGCCTTGTTACACAACCTGCATTGTAAAGTCCAGAGGGGAGAGCCTTTGCTCTCTGGTTGAAGGTAGAACGGGATTGCAAAATGAATATTTAAATACCCAAAGTGACTTTGTACCTTGAATGTAATCAGAGTGTGTAGGCAGACCTTAGCAGAGAAAGAATTATTCACAGCTTTTCTTTAATAAAATACAGAGGGACTTTCAGCCAAATGCACTTGAAGAATTTAAAAGAATAAAATCAAAGTGATCATCAATATGTAAAGTTTGCTGTTTAGCTGGTGTGCAGTGGAGCTAGTTGTAATCACTCAATGTGCAATAAGTAATGGAGTCCTGGTGTTCTTAACCTAGGTCTCATCCATGGCCCCAAAAGGGTCAAACAATAAATCTGAGTGGACACAAGATGATTGATGTGGCTTAAAAGAACAAAAAGTTCTGGTGCAAAAACTGTAATCGCTTTTGTCGGCACAGAAGTTTTTTTTTAAACTGCTTGATAAAATTATAACTTTTAGTTTTCAGCAGTTACAAAAGGTGAGATAACTGTGATAACATTCTTCTAACTAGAGTGACAACATTTAACCAAGTAAAAAAAAGTTAAGACACAGCAAATTAATCAGCAACTACTTCTTGTACAAACTTAACAAGTATTTTACAAACGGATTGCATTTATTTGAATGTAATAAAATGTAATTATAGGAACTAGTAGTAACTGAGTAACTATAGATGTCTCATAAAGGTGATGTAGTTGTAAGTACACCACAAGAAGTATAAAACAGCATTAAATTACTGTAACCACACTAATGCCACCCTTTTTTTCTCGATCAACAGGAAGATGTCGTGGTGGTCTTCCAATCAGAGCAACATGATCAACGGTACGGACGGTGCAGTTTTCCACCCTCTGATTAACCGGAACGAGTTGCTCTACATCTTTGCTGCTGATCTCTGCAGGTATGTATGTGTTGCATTTTGGCTGGGCGAGGAAGTGGGAACTGATCAGTAAGTGATGTATCATCAGGAAACTAAAGCTGAGTCATTTACAATATGCTTACAAATCCACTGATAAGGATCGGGGTCTCTGGCTTTTGCAGCTTGTGATAAGGCTGAAGATACATTAAATAGGGAAGTCACAGAGGCTGACCTGTACATGCGTGAGAGGCTGTAGGGAATAATTGCACCGGAAATGATTGTCATTTGTGTACTTCTATGGTCCTGACTGCTAAATATTTTCTTCCTCTTAATGGCTCTTTCTTCCTCTTAAAGCTGTCTGTTGACAGGACAAAACTTGTTAGTTCTTACTTTGTAATCCCCTAAATGTGGCACTGAGTTTGTTTTTATTTCCATAGGTCTATCCATCTAGCCTATGTGAAGGACGTGGAGGTGAAAGGCATCCAAGCGTACCGCTTTGCACCCCCTAGTGATGTACTCATGAGCCCGAAAGACAACCCCACTAACGAGGGCTTCTGTGTTCCAGCTGGGGACTGTCTCGGCACCGGGGTGCTTAAAGTCAGCGTTTGTCGAGAAGGTAACGTAATGCCCCATTTCCCCCTAAGTTGCGACAGAGACTGACCCACTTCCTTTTGGTGGCTCCAAACTAAGCCCTGTGACATAGTTGCCCTTCATTATTTCTACCCCAAAAACTGTCCTTTCGGTCAGCCACCCTGTCCCTCGCCTGGTGTCTGACATTTCCCTCTGTTTGAGTATGCCAGATTTTACTCAATAGACAGTTCAATGATTAACTGTGCTAACTGTGTGTGGAGGCCATTGAAGTATTTTATGGCGGTCAATGAGTGTGTGTGATTACTCTGATAAGGCAATTCTCACTGGGCTTGACACATGTAGACTGAATATCACAGGCAGATATGCTACTGTAACTTCAGCACTTTGTTGTGTGCACAAATTAGGCAGTTTATTTAAAACCTCCATATCGTCATTTTTATGTCATTTTGTTCCAGCATAAATCATCTGAGTGGAAGAAAACACTTGCATGAACTAACAGTATTAAATACTTTAAAATTAGGTTGGTGATAATTAAACTTTTGCTATGGTGAATCCTGATTGGTTGTCTAGACAAGCCCCTCAGAGGCAAACACGCCTGATTGGACAGATTTATGTGATGCTAGATGGTAAGCCAATCAAGACCAAGCCCTGTTGTCAGGAGACAAGTGGTGCCATTCTGAAAGTGCATAGATTTTGCTTCCTTTTGGCCACAAAATAATAAATACATAAAAAATTCAGTTTCCTCCCTGAGAAGTTAATTCTTGGCAGCTAAGTTCCTGAAACAGCAGTTGGACCTTTACATATAAACCCCAATGAAGTAGAGCCCAAAGAGAGTACAATTGAAATATTATATGAAAAATTATAGGATTTATGACCTCCAGTATTTCTAATAGTTCACACATGAAATGAGTTTTGTATTTAAAGCAAGATTATATATATTTCAGAAATCATACATTCAAGTGGTTCATGAAGTGCTTTGTGTGTACTGAACTAAAAATAATAAAACAAATTCTACTCAAATCTAAAGGAGCCTATTAAAAAATCTAAAAAAAAAAACCCCAAAACCTCAAATGCTTTACATAAAATTAAATGCTAAGTAAAAACTTTTAAAAGGACTGGAGGCTTATATTTGTTTCGATAATTGTAGACTGGATCCCTTTTTTTTCTCTTTTTCTGTTTTTTGGACAGAACAAGCCTCTGGGTAGTATTTTAACAGTTTTTTTGTGTTTGAAGGATTAAACAGTTTCTCAGTTCTAAAAAAAGTAACAATTGGTTTTATCTTTATATGAAGGCGTTTGACTAGAACAATCTAATTGTGTTTTTCTGGGAACATTGAAGTATTATTGTGGATAATTTTTTATTTATTTTTCACTCATTTCATTAGTATTAAGTGTAGTAGTAGCAGAGTGTCTTGCTAAAGTGTCTCAGTCCAGGGGCTATTGCCTCTTAAATCAGATTTTAAATGGTCTCTTACGTCACTTGCAACATTAGATTCAGAGTGACGGCAGTGTATCAGAGCAGCTGATCAGAATCTATGCAGCTCAAAGCAGAGATGTATGGCAGACAACATAGTCTGTGATGAGCAGAAATTATGGCGGGGGGTGTTTCTTCTGTGCAGGCACAGCCAGAATTTTCCATGCCTTCATATTGGAAAGCCTTTTCGCCAGCGTACATACTTACCAATGCCTTCGTCATGGTGATGCCTGGACACAAGTTTGATCTGATCACTTGCAAGTAGCAGTGCTGTCAAATCTGATCCACCTGCAGTCTGAACAAAGGGTTTATTTAGGAGTTGTTTCCAATGGACCTTCATGGGTAAAGGGAGGAGTTTAATACTAAAGCAGAACTCTTAAGTTAGCCAATCAGTACATACGGAAATAAACATTCTTTAAGCTATCAGCTGCACTGTCACCTACAGATATACCCGTAAATCTTCAGCTATCTCTACAAAATACCGTGCAGGTCTTTAATCTTATCTCACGTTTCTTCCTTTATCTTGTTGTTTACACAGTCATCTCAAGACACAAACTGTCAGTGAATGGTTTTGTCTTTTTTTGTTCCCTTCAAGGTGCTCCCATCGTGGTGTCTTTCCCCCACTTCTATCAAGCGGACCCAAAATACATCAACGCCGTCGATGGACTCAGCCCCAACAAGGAGGAACATGAGACGTACCTGGATCTGCAACCGGTAAGGCTGATATTTATGATCCTGACAAATTGAGGTCATGAAGGAATCTAGTGAACCTTGATCTGTTGGTTTATGACCGCCTTTATCTCAATGAGCATATGTTCTTCTGAATAATAGTAATAGCTCCGCATGTTTTTGTTTACATTGGCAGTTCCGCTGTAATTCTGGTAACCTTAAACATTCAAGTGCTTATTTTAATATTAGCAGTGCTTTATTACTTTATTGAATCGAACATAATAAAGAAATTCACTTGTTTACACAAAATTATATTAGCAGTCCAAATAGTCTTATAATGTTTGTATATTCACAGTGAAAAATGAGAAAAAGTTAAAAAAAAATGACTATGAAAAATAGGGAAAAAATTATAAAGACTTTTGAAAAAGGAAAAAAAAAGGATCCCCACATCCAGAAACTCAAAAAGCAATCAAGTTAGCTCATCAATTGTCCATCTATTTTTAACAAACACTTCGGCCAGTTTAGCTAGTTAAAAGTTGCCTTTGATTGCAGGTATTATTTCTTAAGGAGACAAGAAGATAAGCAGAAACAAACAATACAAAAATACACATGTAAGAGGGGGATTTGGTCACCAATAATATGTTATAAAATGGATGCACAGTTACGTTACAAACAAATATAAAATACAACAAAAGGTGATATATGATCCAAAAAAGTGAACTAAAATAACAAACTGTGAAAGTAAACATATTTTTTTAGCAGGTTGGTTTATATTAAGATCAGTCAACTGGTTGTGTCAAAGAAACCATCTAACATTTTTGTAATGGCCAAACAGTATTCTTTGAGCTTAGGAGTCACTAAGATCCTTTTTTTTCTTTTTTTGTAGACCACAGGTGTTCCCATTCGTGCCTGCAAGAGAGCTCAGCTCAATATCATCATGAAGAGAGTCCAAGGCTTCCCGTAAGTTGAACTTTGATGCACTCTGACCCACTTTGCTGTCATCACACTCTGTCCTCATTTCGGCCACATGTTGAGCCAGATGTCCTCCCTGACATCTGTTTTTCTCTCTTTCACTTTGTCCTGCTGCAGAAATACCAGGTTCCTCAACGAGACAATTTTCCCCATCATGTTCGTCAATGAGGTGAGGGTTTCATTCAGATTAAGCTGAGGACAAACCTGATCTCCTTAGTGAGACCCAAAACAATAATCCTCTCTTTCTCTCTCTCTCTCTCTTGACCATAGACAGCGACCATTGATGATGAATCTGCATCCCAAATGAAGACGATGCTCTTACTCGTGACCCTTGGGTCAAACTTCCCTTTGCTCATAGTGGGCATGGGCATCATCCTGCTGCTGGTGCTCGTTGTCTTGTTCTGCAGAAACCGCCAGAAGAAGGTAGGAACAAGCTCTGGTGTTGCTGACTAGAGAACTGAGCATTAATCCACATAGTTTACCCTGGTTTGAAAAGTGTGTGCTACCCACTGACATCAGCTCACAGAGTAAATGAGAACTAGACTGATGATAGATAGAAAGTAGTAACATGCCACAGTAAATATTGCAATTTTTTTTTTTGCAAAGTGTTTGACTGGGTTTATTTTTTGCATGTTAACAGTTTCCTGAGCTGCTGCAGGTCTAACCCCCAAACTTTGTGCATGTTAACTAACCAATTGCATGATTCCTGCACAGCAAAGTCAGCATGAGCAGTTTTCCACAATTCTGGATCCAATGGTGTACTTGTTTTTTCCCTACTTAATGTTTTCTAACAGTGTGATGCATCATGAGTTGATAACTCCTCGTATTCAGGAAGGAAA
The DNA here is from genome assembly GCA_029783805.1 of Acanthurus tennentii. Taxonomy (NCBI): domain Eukaryota; kingdom Metazoa; phylum Chordata; class Actinopteri; order Acanthuriformes; family Acanthuridae; genus Acanthurus; species Acanthurus tennentii. Next base: position 11,013,483 of record JAPZDZ010000022.1, read on the forward strand.
TGTCTAAGTTTCCTCTTCTGGTCAGTTTTAGCTATGAGCTGGCTTTGCACCATTGAGTAGCAAAGTGCATTGAACTAGAATAGTCTCAAACGATGTACAGCAAATGTTCACCTCTTATCTTGAGCAGTGAAGGATTGTTGATCTAACCTCTTGCCTCCCTACCTGCAGATTACAAATTATTGTAGTTTAAGTTATTCACTGCCTGGAAAAACACATGAAGGGAACAGTGTGACATGATGAGTTAAAATAATCCTTTTTTTGATGAATGTTAGATAAGAAAATCGATAGCCAGTTACATCTGTCTGTTAAGTATTAAGCAACATTCAGGAGTCAGCCTAATTTAGCGTAAAGATTGTAAGTGGGGAAACGGCTAACATGGCTCTGTCTAAAGAAAAAGTTCTCTTCCCATCATAATTAGTTGTTTTTACACTCATTTTTACACTCGTTTGTACACTAGCTGTTTCCTCTGGTTTCCAGTCTTTGCGCTCAGTTAAGCTAACTGACTGTAGCTTTGCAGTTAGCTTACAGATATGGGAGTTGCATAAATCTTCTCAGCAAGAAAGCAAATAAATGTCTTTGCAAAAATGTCAAAGAGTTTATCCAGACATGCATTTAAGTTGAAACATTTAGCTTAGCATTGAGAGGATGTTTGAAACATGCTTAATTGCAATGTGAAAAAGTGTTGTATTAACCATGTTCTAATTTTATTTTTCTGTAACCCCCTTTTTTCCTTTTCTGTTTTAGAATGAAGTAAAACGTATTGATTTTACTGAAGCTTTTCATTCTTTTACTGTAAGTCTTAATTTTTGCCTTGTTTGCTATTCTCCTTTTTTTAATTTGTTATCCATCATCTCTGATTATCATTTTATGGAACAAGACGTTCCTTTTGAGTTGTCACCTCACATTGTAATAAGTTTATACTTTCAGTTAATGTTTTCTGTGGTGTTTGTTAACTAGTGCATATTTAGATTTGATGTGGTTCACTGTGGACATCTCAGTCTGAACATTTATCACCATTTTAATCTCAGTGTTAATTATTAAAGAATATTTGGACATCTTTACACTTCAGTGGATTGTGCTAACACCTTGTCTCCTCCTGGCTCTTTGGTTCAGACGGTGAAAGATGACACGGCCTACACCCAAGTCAGCGACAAGCCTGACGAACCATCAGACACGCCAGCCAGCCAGCCAATAAGGAACGGCTCCTACATTGCCATGTCTCCAGTGGAGGCCCAGAACTGTTGATCGGGGATCTCCTACCCGAGTGTGGAGCTCAGGAAGGGGGCTTAGGGAGCAGCACATGGGTGCTACAATACCACGGGTGGGGGTTTACTTACACAGTGGGCTATTTTTCACTTATTTTGGGGGGCTGGGGAGGATGGGGAAAGGGGTGGGACACAAGCCCCAGTAAAAGTTTAGTCAACAGAGACATTGCTCCTCTCACTGAGCCCTCTCATGACTGTCTGTCCTCCTCTTCTCTACCTGCTGAGCATGGCCCTCACTGCCTGCCCACTGCAACACAAATAAACTCCCACACTCTTTTCCTTATTTCTGTCCTGGTTGGCCCCACAGATGAAGGGACCTTGAATGGGACAAGCCTTTTTCTGTAATTCTTCCGAGGGAACATCATAGCTTAGGCGTCGCTGTTGCACACTGACACATTATTGTCAGAGAAGACTCAGCCGACAAATATGGCTCCAAGAAGTTTTTGAGCGTTCACCTGAATGACAGCAGGCGCTGTTAGTCAAAATTTTTGCTCTTTCCTCTCCATCCGTGTTGCATTTGGAGAAAAACTCCAAACAACACACTCAAAAAAAGCCCTTGTAAAGTGAATCTTTTAGACAGAACTTTCTGAGCTTCTGGGCTCAGAGGATAAAAAGTTTTTCGCTAACAAAACTGAACGCAGCATATCCTTTTTGTAAAAAAAAAACAAAACAAAGAAAAACAGACTGAGCCAAACTATTTATAGCATTTTGCCTTTTTTTCTTAAGATGAATCAGTGCGCACACACATACACACACCGCACTTCCAGTATCAGTCAGTGAACATGTGTGTACACCTTTGTCTTTCACATCTGTGTCCTGTTTTGATGGACAATGGGCAAATGTTTTTTTGATGCAGGCACAGTGTAGTGTGACACCTGGGATACTTGTGATTTTGACACCACCCTCTCATCTTCTCCTCGTTTTTTGGCACCATTCCCCTTTTCCGAGAACACTAGTTGATAAAACAGAAATGTTCAGAGACCTCAATTACATTTCCAAACCATCATCAACTAAGGTGATGACTAGCTAGCTGTGAAAATGTTACGAATGCCAACGGTAGCTCGATAAAGTTGCACCTTTTAGGCTTCATCACACATTCAAAGGAAAAAGGAAAAAAAACACCCACAGAACTTACAAGGGAGACATGAACCGACTTTCTGCCTTACAACGGTTCAGTGCGTCCTTTTCATTCCTGCATTGTTCGAATAAGCTGGAAATCTCTTTGTCATTGTTGTACATATGTAAAAGGGGAAATATTGAGATACCTCTGACCAAATCCAGCAAGCAGTCCTCCTGGGTGTGCTGAAAGACACTAACTCTGCTCTGGTGTCGACCGCTCCTGCACGTCTACACTGTTACTTATTAGAGAAAGCACAATTTGGATTGCTAAGACCAGTCCTCACACAAGACTACCAGGTTTTTTTTGTCCTATTATTATATATATATATTTACAGCTGATCTGTCAAAGACACTGAGAAGTGCCGTGACTTTAAAAAAAAAAGTGGAATCATTGGGTTTTGAGGGAGCCCTGTGCACCACTCACAGCTGTGCAGTCATTCAGTTTACCAAGGAGCTGTAGGCATTCAGGCAAAAATGCAGCACACAGCACTTGAATCGCTGTTTGTCTTATGTTTCATGTCGTGTTTTCATTTTTTTGTCACGCCACACTTGTCTCGTCATGTCAGACCCAGCGGTAGTCGCTAATGGGAAGTGAACTAAAGGCCATAATACTGTCAGCATGGAAAATTCCCTGCACTTTGCCTGGAAATTGTGCCCTGTGTGTTGTCGCTGTTTTTTCCTTTCCTTGTCATTTCAATGCAGGTGGTCCATTTGTTCAATACATTTCAATGGTTTGTCCTCACTAGTATTGGTTATGAAGGATGTTGTTATAAAAGAACAACAGACATCCACGCCTCTGTATGACTTGCTTTTCAGCACATGGAGTGTCTTCTTTTGATATACTTTTGTATTTGTTATTGCTGCTAAAAAATGCCATAACCTATGGACTTGTATTTGTATATGCGGTATTTACCATACTGTGCTCATATTCGTTCTTCAGGTTGAGCCACAGAGGCATTTTTCTTCAAGTCTCAAATCTTGAACTCTTTCTGTGTTGCCAACCCCTTTTGACACCTGAGCACAAGATACAAAGCCCAAAGCTTGCTGCCATTTATTGAAATAAGCAGTATCAGCTAGCAACGTATTTGTAAAGTTATCACATTTAACCACTCTATTAGCAGATGAGCTAACCACATCACATCATATTGTTTGGGTTTGGTATAGGATTAGTCAACCTGACAGTTTGCTGTTGGTGCACAAAAAGGCTGCGCCATTCCAGCACTGTGGTGGAGAGTAAAGTATTTCCTTCAAAGTTTAATCATTTCACTTAAGGCCTTTTTATCACCACCCACAAACAGGCAGCCACAGCCTTGTCCATCATTATTCACCAGTTCAAAAAATCTTGACTTGAACCTGTAAAACCTTAATCTCAAGAGTTGTGTGGGTTTGCATGTTGCTTGTACAGCGCCTGTTCAAACACACACCTAAGCCACCATTCCTCCACTGTCTGACTTCTACTACACCGACCTTGTGTCCAATCTTTCAAGCCCAATGGCTCATCCTTGCTCGACCAAAGATAACCTACATAGATCTGCCCCAGCGTCATGTTTACTCTCCGCTGTGATAACGCCCGTGCCACAAAACCACCGCCTACCCTTTTTTTTTTTTTTTTTTTGGATTGTGCCACCACTTGTATGAAGTGTTAACAGTGTTGTGAGCGTGAACAGATATGTTTATGTGCCTTTTTACATCAAGGCAACTTCAGAAAAAAAAAAAAGAAAGACACATTTCACCAGTTGGTTGTTTGATGGCCATAGCTTTTTTGTCACCCAGTGCAAGAGCAAACAAAAGTTATCAATGCTCTTTTGTGAGCGGATCTCAGTATTATGTAAGACAAAGCAATACAGAGTTATATGAGATGGTGACTTTTTGTAAGGGGCCACACTATATTTATGTATCTTTTGTTTTTGTTTTTCTCCCACTTGTGTAGAAATATTTCCTTTTTTTCCAGTGTCATTTAGACATTTATTGTAATATTCAGCACATTTCATTTTTGGATTATTTCATTGTTTTTTAACAGTGGAAATACTTAAAAAGAGTAAAAGATGGACCAGTATGCCACACTGGGACCAGCCAGAGCCCTGTAAAAAATGTCTGTAAAGAGTATTCATGAATGATTTAAGTTTGTTTGTTTGTGTTGGATGAGTATGAGAACTTGTGTGAGTAACTTTGTGTTTGTGGAGCTGATGCGCCATTTCTGTCAAACTGGAGTGATTTTTTACTGGAAGGCTGATTATCTTGATGACTGAGGGAGGAAAGCATTGATGCTGTGTAACCTATCTAGATGAATGAAGCCCTCCTTCAGGGATGAGCACTAGTGCCATACCATCCTTTCACCATTTTTTTCATTACCCTTAATTTGCTGAAGTCATTAACAAGATGTTTCCTCTTGAGATGTACTAATTTGTTTTGCTGCTGAAAATGACAATCCTGCTTGTCATGTAAGATGCAAAATGAATTCGAAGTAATACCCATTTTTAGTTTTGATAATTTACACTGCACAGATGTTTCTACAGTGCTTTTGTAAACATTTCTAGTGTATTTGCAAAAAAATAAAAGTTGCAGTCAAGTGCAAAGATCACACTGTCGTCAGCTGTCTTTTATGCAAATCGTCAGAGATGCGAAAATGTTATGTTCAAAATGTTATGCCAGAATAACCTCATACAGTTTGTTAAGGAGTATATAGGGTGACTAAACTGGATTTAGGATATGAGTGGAATTTGGAATTTGATCTATTTTGCAAAATTTGGAATCGTACTAAATTTATAAAACTGAAATATTTAACTTGGAGAACCATTTTTGTGAAATATATGTTTTGTATGGTTAGCTTAAACTACTTTTAATATTCCGATTTAAAAAAGGGGCAACGAAAGCTAAAGACTCTATCAGTCAGGCCTCCCCTGTTTGTGTTTATATACCTTTTTTTAATTGCAAAACTTGAAAAGAACCAAAGAAAAAACACAAGTTATAAAAGCTAAAAATGTTTAAAAAAATCTTTTTTTTAAGGAACAGTTGTAGATTTTTGGAAAAACTTATGGTTTTCCTATTACCGTGTTACCAGACAAACAGCAGAATTTTGTACCAACAAGACAAACAATAAAAAACTTGTTTGTGAGTGTGCTGTAGGTACAGAAAGGAAGAGGCTTTATAACTATGACTCTGCATTCAGTAAAAGCTGTAACAGCTGGGCCAAAGTTAAATAATAGTATATTCCTTTTTCTTATAAGTAACTGGACAAACAAACAAAGATTTAAGAGCAAGGACTCACCTTTTACACAAACATTTAATACATTTGCCCTGAATTTAGCCAAAAAGCTGTGACTCTTAACTATTTTAACTGTCCTTCAAGTGTAAAAACAAGTTCTGGCAGGTTTTTCCAAAGTAGAGGAGGTCACACATTTTTGTTAGTTCTCTCATCCTGTAACAGAGATAAATCTGCATGTCCTCAAGGGCTTTAAATGTGTACATAGCTGCAGTTCTCAGTCCATCATCCTGATATGTGTCCTTGGGTTAGTTAACATCCTCTCCGTTTGAACTTGTTTTAAAAATCACGTTTTTATCTATGAGGTGATCATTTGAAGGTCTGCTGACGTCAGCATGTACACGCTTCCTACTTCAGTTTCCATATTACTCACTTTTTGAGAACTAATTGACCTTCAGTAGAGTTGGCACTCATGTCTGCCGTCACTGCAAATTTTCTTTGCTAAGTGCTTGATTTGTTCCCTCTGGAGTCCAGGTTCATTCTGTTTAATATTTGCATTCATTTTTGTCTTTGCCTTTTTAACAGTCTTCCCTCCTGACATGCACAGTATTCTATTAGTATTCTGCATGAAAAAGATACTAGTTGGTACAATCCTGACTTGTGTTATGAGGAAAGTCTTTCAGTGACGTCTTCATAACACAAGTCAGGATTGTACCAGGATTATACCAGACTTATAAAATAAACTGTTACCAAACTGGAGCAATAAGTGGTCTTATGATGAAAATTATAATTTTCTTATGCTTTGTCACAGTCTGAATATGAAATAACTGATTTCATAACATTTTATTTTCTTTGGAAGAGCCTCTTCTTGTTCCTTCTCCAACATAAGAATCATAACTCACATGATGGCGACTCTTTTTTATGTCTTGCATAGCTTTTTTGGTCCCCTGTAAATTGGCACTTTTGTGTGTCCTGAGATCATGTGGTCTAACTGATCAAAAACTGAGGTCACAGAATAGATTTTTCTGCTGTCACTGTAGCAAAGAAATAAAACATCAACAAATTAAACTAATTTTGCAATAAAATATTTTACACATGCACTGATTTTTAAAAACTAGATTCATTTAAGTTATGAAATAGGTGGTTTGCTGTTCTCTCTAATACTGAGGCCATTTCTAGGGATTTGCTCCTCTACATTTATTAAAGTAAATTCAAACACAAGTAAACACACTTCAGCACTAAAATTGAAGATTAGTTGTTGCCTTAAAAACCAATAAGACACCTTACTGGTCGTCTAAAGGTGCAGTTAGGCCTTCTGTCTAATGGCTGCACTATCACAGGGAGAGCTTAGAGACGCTCCAGTTGACTGAGAAGCTTTCATTCAAATGTCTTCATTAGGGCCGAGCTCCTGCAGCTTTGCAACTGTAAGACCACCTGCAGACAGGGAACAATGGGTAACCCCCCCCCAATGCACAGGAAAAATAGGTCTAACTGCCTCCTTCTTTTGTCCCACTTGTCACCAGTGTGTGAGTCTTTATGTTGGGGGTGGTGGAGGCGGGATGTGAGAAGCAGCAGAGGACGTGTGGTGGCACGTCAGCCTCCATCCCCGTGGACACACTCAAGCTGTGTTCTAACATGTTCTGGGTGCTGATGACACAAAGATAAAATTTGACATTTTTGGTAAAATACTTGTTTGCTTGCTTGCTGGGAGTTCGAGTGCTCTTGTTTGTTAGTTAAATGTGATGCTAGTTTGTAGCTACTAAGCCTTTCTTAGCACAAAGACTGAAAAATGGGGGAATAGTGACTCTGCCCACCAGCCTGTCACAGTAATAGAGGTTTTCTTATATTACTTCTATGGTGTAAAATACTATTTAAGTCAAAGTACAGAAGTACTTGCATCTAAATGAATCTAAAGAGCCAAGGCAATAGCTTCATTTTCAACACAGGGCCTTTTCTTGTGAGATTTACGTACTTTTACTTAAACTGGTGGATAGACACTGCTCACCTGGTGTCAGAATTTGGACTAAGATGCTGGAATTAAAAAGTTTCAAATACTATTGAAAAAAGGCATCTGCACCCTCAAATATGTGCAAAAGTAATTTTATCTTTTTTTTATTATTATTGTACAGCTCTGACAATGGGGCCCTTCCTTAGTGCTTTTACACAAAAAGGGTCTGAAGTCTTCCTCTTACAGTGAAAACTCTTCAACAGGATTCAATACAGGAGTTGACTTCTATGTCAAAATGTTGTCTTTGGGTAAATAATGACTGCTTTTAAAACAAACCTTATTTATACTGCAGACAGCTCAGGGCTTGTTCTTATATCCACCCACTTTAAAGATTATCATTTGAAAGAAAACCTGCTGTCCTAACCACAGACACTAAGTCATGCAGTTAAGACAAGAATGTCAGTTGTCTGTTACAGCTCAAATTTAGGGTTTAGTGCTTTGAAATCTTTTGAGCCTCTGTTTTTTTGCTCTATTGTTTCCACCTTAACTAAAAGCTTGGCCCCTGGTTAACTGGATGAACAACCTGTCCTGCTGATGCACAGCACTGCCACTCAGTAATAGAAAACGGTCTTTTGTGCCCCCTGCTGGTGTTTCTGAAAACTTATCTGCCAAGACAGATATTTAGAGTGTAAAAACTAATTGTAGGGGTTGTTTATGTCAGAATTTGATTGTTTAAATTAAATATGTTAAAGTCTTTTGTATATTTTAAGGGAAATCAATAAAAAATGTCATACATACTTATATACTCATACCTAATCAGAGAAAACAAGTTGGCTAATTAACTTGGTTTTCTCTTTTATTGTACAATAATTTGTTGAACCGTGTAGTTTTAATAATCAATGGAAACACTCTTTTGATCAGTCAGTTAGTTAATTATCAGAAAATTGCACTGATAGCCAATAAATCATTTAACTCAAACACTGACACAAATAAATGCTACAAATTTGAATGTGAGATGTATTTACAATAAACATTTTATATGGTCAACACACTAAAAAACAATACAATAAAATTAACATTTTACACTCAAAGTTTGCACATGCATACACTGATTGTCTTTTTGATTTAGTTAGACTGTAATAATTAATGTGAAAACTGTACTAACAGCTGTAACTTCGGCATTTTAACTAAAAAATTAAAAATATACAGTTGTCTTTAAATCTTAAAGGACTGGTTCAGCATTTTGGTTATTATTAGCTTAGAATAAAGACTGGAAATGAAAGAAAACAATGTTAAGCTTAACTAACTGTTTCCTTGCTCCAGCTTTTTACTGAACAGACAAACATGAGAGGCAGATGACCAAATGACCATAAAACATTAAACTCTCTTTCAAGTACAGCAAATTTTCTGGGCTTTAAAGGAACAATTTGGAGGTAGACATACATCCTACAAGTCAAATGAATAAAAGCGTGAGTTCTCTGTTCTGGACAAGGTGAGGCTTCGTATCCCACCTGAGATGAGGAGGGACTCAAGAACATCGTTGGCAGTCGATGTAAAACATCATTAGTGCAAACTAGCCTTAACTTCATCAGTTAAAACACTGCTACTGCTAAGGCACCAGCAACATTTAGTCGCGAATACTTAGTGCAGCTAACGTGGAGCTGCACAATTATTTATTGTGTTATCATATAATAATTTTTGATCGGCTTCTGGTATCTATAAGTCTTTAGGAGTTAAGTTATTTGCACATTACATGTTGATGAAAGGCTACTGACAATCAGCATGAACAGAATTACACCTTCACACCAGCTCACATGTAACTTTAAAATATAGTTGGATTAGAGCTCGATTAGAAGAAAACTATCAGCAAAAGACCCTCCTGAGATACAATACCAAAGAAAAACTCTGCCACAAAACTTGTTTAAAATGTGCTACTGGCATCAAATTTAAAATAAGCATGTATTTATAAAAAAATAGTGATGATGAATAAATAAAATTGTCGTGTGACCTTTATCAAATGAGTTTATGTCAAAGAAGATTAGCAAATCATTGCATTATGTATTTGTGTTTTACACAGCATCCCAATTGTTTCATGGCTGTATTATTTTAATTATCATGAAGCCTAAACATTCTGCCTTTTTTTTGTTATTTGTTTTTGTTTCTGTTAGTGGATTTTGCCTTTGCAACATCTTTTAACTATTCTGATTTGTTAAGAGAGGAAAAAATCCTCTTCCTGCAGCAGTTTCACCCACACTTCCTCAACGGATAAAACGGCTTCAAATGTGAAAAGCACATTCGCTCTCAGATTCCCTCCTGACCTCTAACCTCTTCTAATCCACTGTGATCCAGGCAGGCTGTTGTTCAGCAGCATCCTACGTCTTAATGTGCGTCATTAAAGCAGCTTGCGTTGGCTGCATCTGCCTGCTCTCGGCTGTCTGTCTGCCTGGAGCCTGAGCTATGGTCGCTGTTCGTCTTCAGTCTTTTCTCTCTGTGCTTAAATGTTGGGGTCTCCCTCCAGCTTGGTTAGGTCGTTGGCCGTCCCCATGAACATGCTGCGTCCTCTCTCCAGCCGGCTCTTCTTGTCTGTGAGGCGGAAGGCCTCCATGAACTCATCAATGTCAATGCTGCCATCGTGGTTACTGTCAATGGTGACGGCCAGGTCAGAGATGGCCTCATCAGTGATCTCCATCTTTAGGTAGACGCTCAGCAGCTTCCAGGTCTGCCGGAAATCCTCCATGGTGATAAGGCCTGGGGAGAAGAAAGGGTAAAGGGTAAAGAAAAGTGGAGGGAGACTTAAAGACACAGAAATGAGCAGATACTGACTGGGGAAAAAGTGTGCTGTGATAAGAAGAGGGGGTGTGGAGAGACCAGTAGATCAGTGGGTTAATCCTCGTCTTAACTGGGGATTCGGGAGGCAGCAACATGCTGTGGCCTCTTAGCACGCTACAAGGTGATTAACAGTGGCAGATGTCTCTATCTGGACAAGAAACACTTCACACCTTCACTTGCACTTCACTGTCTTCCAATTGATTGTCTCTGTGAGTTAGCATAGTTATGTTTAGTAATTGAGATGTTTGATTAAAGATGACATTTAGTCTAGAAAGTTCTGAGAAAATAACTAAAAAAAAAACACAAGCACAAGATACTGTAACAAATTCAAAATGGATTTTTCCTTTCAGATGCACCAACAAAAGGACACCAGAACAACAAAATGTGCTCTCCATAAAAGGAAAAGAAGCAAACTGTTTGACGAGACACTTGATAATATTTTTTACCTGAGTTGTCTGTGTCAACAATTCTGAAGATGGTCTCCAAGGTGGAGCGGTGGCGATACAAAGTTTCGAGCAGACTTTGGTCGATGTGCTGAAAAAGGAGAAATAATGAAGACACAGTAGGTTCAGCGGGGTTTATGGTATCTTTAAATTGATTCTAAATATGAAATGAGTCCCTCTTATCTCTTTTCTGTTCTGTAACCCAGTGTGGTGTCCTTACATCTGCGTTGGGACCTTTGATGGCAAGCTCGTCGAACCACTCGTAGTAGTCGATCATCCCATCACTGGTTTTGGAAGTGACCAGCTGAGAGCGCAGCATCCTCCAGGGCAAGCCGAGATACATCACACTCTCCACTGCCATGGCCCAGTCGCTCACAGACACAAGACCTGACAGAGGTGGAATTTTTCATCCCATTTCCATTTCAACTTTAGCTTTAAACCAAACTCTCAACCATTGCTTCCTCACACCATCCAGTCAGGTCAGTAAAGAACTCCACTTCAAAAACATTAGAAGAAGCCAAGCAAGGAATCATCAGGCCAATCATGTCAGTCAACATTTACATATATTAGTGTAACTACATTAGTTTTATCTAGTAAAATATACGAAACTGTAGCATAGATATGCCAAAGGTATGTTTGAGGTCACTTAGTAGGAAAATTAACTTTAGTTTATTTTAAGGTTAAAGGTCTGGCATTTTATGTGGATGTCCAATCAGTGTTGATGTAAACTGTTGTAAATTGAAGAAAAGAGTTCCTCAGTGCTATTTTGACTGACACGTACAAGTTCTCCTGCTTGTTAAGCCATGCCAGCAGGGCTTACATGTACTGGGACACATTGCACACAAGCTTCAACATCCAAAAAGCTGGTTTATGAGCACCCAGACACCCCCTAGCCAGACAAATCTGAAATAGGCTTTGGTTTTCCCTTAACACCAATGACATCACTGCTCTAAGAAATACAGATTTTGCTGAGAAACAACTCAGCCCTTTTAGTAAACTGTAACATGTCAGATCTGGTCACTATCATCAAACTCAGGGCTGCTTCACAGCATATTATTCTATTCATATATGTGTATATGTTGACATATATATTGCTATAAGTTTTGGGGAAATTCCAATTGACAAAATCAACTTCAAATTTATTGTTTAGTCAAGCTCTGAATCAAAACATTTTCTGTCCAATATATCAAGTTTCACTCTGAAAGAAGATGAATGAGTAAAAGAGAAAACTTTCGTCAATTGAGTCTCTTGACCCTTCATGTCTCATTTCTAGCACCCAAACTGTCTTCTATAGACATTACAAACACAAGCTGCTCCATCAGCTGATGAAAACTTTGAGGAACTTAGTTTTACTGATGTTGGATAAAAATAAAAGCAAGAAAATTGAGAAAAACTGAGTGGCTGAATGACAGAGAACTACATGGTCCCCTATTTACTTATTACACACTTACGAAACAAGGATGTTGGCTGAATTAAGTAACTCACGGAACAACAACAGTCTTAGTGAAAGTTTCTGGGAAACTGTCAAATGTTCATGGACGGACTTGTGATCTGCCCACAACTTTGTTTTCCTGAATAGAGATTAAATGTTCCACACAATGTACAAAAGTGTGAGCTCATATTTCTCCCTGGTGACACATCGCCCTTTGAGAGCCAAACAGGAAGTACACATGAGATCTGTAATAAAAACACTTGATCTCTTGAGGACTGAATTGGTTCATGAAAGCAACACTACATACCTGTGTTCTCCCTGTCGAACTTTTTAAAGGCACTGATGAGGTCCGACCTGTGTGCAAACAGCTGCTCCCGCAGGACTTTGAGTGCTGAGCGTTCAGTTCGTCCAACACTGCAGACAAGAAAACCAAACCAAACCAAATTATGACAGATACTAAGAGAAATTTGTTGATTTACAAAACAGTTCGGATTTTCATAAGGGAACTATTTTCTTCTGTTAAATTCTTATCTAATCCAGTGTCTGGGTAAATGTATGTGTCATTTTTGTAACAGTTTTGATATTCAGTTAATTTGACAGCAACTTTGATAAATATATTCCTTTAGAGCAGTAGTTTGACAATTTGAGAAATAATCAGATTTGATTTCTTGCCAAGATTTACATGAAAACCTTGGTACCACCTTATTGTCTGTATGTAAAATTTGAAAGCTTTGTGGAAAAAAATACAAAACTGGTAAACAAAACTGATTAATGTGATAATTTATCAAATTAAAAGGTGCTGTTAGGTGGATTTTTGTACCCTGGTACAAAGTCAGGTTAGCCTATGTTTCTAACCTTTTTATATATAAGCTAAGCTAAGTGGCTGGTGGCTGTAGTGATATATACACATCAACTCCTCAACTAACTCTCTGTAAGAAAAAAATAAATATAACATTTGAATGAATCTTGAACATAACATCACCAAAACATTTGACTGTTTTGTGTTTTGTGCTCTCTCAAGTACAAGGATTTGCTCATTTTATTTATGTTGCGCAAGGTTGAGAGAAAATAACAATTTGATACCTTCAGCTCTTAGAGACATTTTTAACTTTTTTAATGTTTCATAGACTAAACAACTTACTAATCAACCAGTTGCACCACTTGCACTGTGGAATGAAACATATTTTTTTATAGTTGTTGTACCTTTGTCTCACGGTGAGCTCTCTCGTCATGCTGGTGGCCTGGTACTGAACCACATAAGGCACAAGATCTGGACCAAGCTTCACGTAGGCCCCCCTGTTACTTCCCACATCATAGTAGTTAGAGGCAGAGAACAAGGTGAGGACCTAAGTCCAATGAAAGAAAGAATATATGCTTCAGTGCCCTTTTAATAATTGCTCAGAGTGGAACATTTAGGGACAATCATGTTAGAAATGTTAAAACTCAACTAATGTCACACTATTTTTTGTAGCTGGGTTAAGTATTGAAGCCCTAAACTGTGAAGTTACTTGAGTCTTTGTGGGTCATTGCAGTCTCAGCTCACCTTACGATTGTGGCAGAACTCATAACCTTCTTGTTTGCACTCATGGGAGCGAATAATAAGCTGCAGGTTGTGTCTGTTCAGGAAGTCCTCTGTGACATCGGGACCCCAGTAGCAGCCCCCACCTCGCACCTCGTTGGGTGTGCAGCCGTCCTGGTTCATGGGGTCACTCCACAGCAGGTCCAGGATCTGGAGGTAGACAGGAATGACCGATGGGAGAGATTTAACTTTGGGGAATTGAGCTGAAGAACAAAACACAGAACTTTTATGGAGAAAACATATGGAGAAAAATATTTTAACAATTGGGCTAAACAGTTGGATGGCTTCCCATAAATTTCCATTAAAAAAATCATCCACCCCAAAGGATAAATCCCACTAACTTCCCAAAACTCCTCTCCTCATCATGTGGTTCACATTTGTGGCTCTGAGTGAAATGTTTCAACGACAGGTAGCAACATACAGTATTTAAGTCCTCTTGGCATAATTGGTAATAACTTTATGATCCCTTGTGTTTCCATCTAGCTCCATCATCAGGTCAAAAACAATACCATCATCCCAAGCTGCATGTTTGAGTTAGTGCTCATTAGAAATGTTACCCTGTTAATATTCTAAATTAAAATGGTGAACAGGAGAAACATTATACCTGCAGAACACTACCATGTTAGCATTTTCATTATGATCATGTTAACATGCTGATGTTAGCATTTAGCTTACACGGATCTGCTAATATGGCAGTATAACCTTGGACTTATTTGATAGTGACACAAATCGAGGTCCATGTTAAACTATTAAGCAATGATTTCTCACTGGAAAAGAAAAATTCCAAACTAATACCATAAATCTGACTTCAATGCTACAATTAAATTCTGTTTAGTTTATAAGACAATGTCTCATATTTATATTTAACTTATTTTGAGTACTCTTCAGAACCTGCGATTGCTTTTCTTGTAGTGGCTTAATGCATACAAACACCTGAAAGCATCCCCTTAGCCCGAGTTACCCTGAGTTGTTTTTGCTGAATAAGCATGTTGGGTCTGACCCACCAATGAATACCAGAGCCAAATGAGCCCATTGATTTCTACAGTCTGTGTTTAGGGTGGTGACGGCCAGTTTGAAAAGCAGATTGAACTTGCGGCGGAGGGATTAAGGACGAGCTGGATTACAGCACGTTAAGGCCCCTGCAAGCAACAATTCTCAGCACCTCCTCTGAGTGTTGATCACTGATGGAGCGCTTATCAGGTTGTGACTCAGAACTGATTTAGTTTACTGGAACAGAGCTGAGGCAGAAAGGTCATGACCTCTGATCAAATCAAAATCTATTTCAATTGATGGCCTGTAATTATGATTCATGCCATAACTCCAGGTTACAGATTGCTGTGCTTAATACTGAATGTAAAGAATGTAAAGATTGATGTAAAGCTTTTGTTTTGTTTTGTTTTGTTTTTTTAAACAAGAAAATTCACAGAACCCCTTTAGAAAACTGAATATTTAAAGCTTACAATTGTTAACGGATCAGATTAATTACTTTGATACTTTATTAGGAAAAAGGGCCAAAAACTAGTAATTAAACCCTAACTTGAAATTTTTGACATTTTTTAAAACATTTTTGAGACTGCAAACTTTGACAGCACTTATGTGGTACTTTAAAAAGTTAAGAAAAAAAATATTTTAAACAAGAACAATGTGGGATCACTTGGCTTCTTGCCTTTGACTAAACCAGGCAGAAATCTAATTCAACACATGGCAACAGAAACCTCTGTTTTGGACTCATTCTTCACCTGTTTCCACTCGCTCTTGGCATTGTCGCTGCTGATTGAATCAGTGGACACAGATGGAGACATTTCTTTTTCAGGTCTGTTCATCTCCATGTTGAAAATGGACTGTTTTCTTTTCTCCAGTTCTTCCTCCACACCAACTTTGATCCGGTCGGAAAAGTCCTGCAGTGAGCGGTTCTGGAAGCTGCTCCGGGTGCCGAGAGGTTTAGGGTATGAGAGGGAGGTCCGACGCTGGAAGACCCTGTTGCTGGACCAAATATCTTCATCCAAGTCCGAGTCGATGGATGTCCCTGCTGAGCTCTTGTGTCTCTTCTTTGGAGGCCTCAGTGCCGAAACATACTGAGAAAAACAGACCACAGATTCAATGAATGTGTGTATGTTTTACCTGCCTGATCTGAATGTGAGCACATGTTGACTCCTCACATTGTGTCTGTCCACTCTGGCGAGGACGCTGAGGTCTGTGACGTCAGAGATCCCGCCATGGAGTACAAGCACCTTCTGGTCGATCACCGTTGCTAACGGCAACCAGCTGAAAATTTTCTGCAGCAGCTTCAGGATCCTTTTGCCGTGCATCTGAGGAAAAGCACATTTCTTCATTTTTTTCTGTATCTTTTCAGATAAAACCTTTATTCAGTAATTCACTGGAACAAAAACCTAATTTTCAAGTTCAAATTCCCACACTAGGCATTAACCTTATTGAAAATGCAACATTTCATGTCCATTAACATTAATAAATGTAATTTTTCTGCCATCCTAGACCACACTTCAAGCTTAAATGCAGAAACAGGTAGAAATTGTTCTCCGGTATATTTAGAATGCGAGTTTGATCCCTTAAATTAAAGCTGATAGCATGCAGGAATTCAAACTTCTTTCTTTTAAAAAAAGAAAGGAGAACAAATGCAAAACATTAGTGACATCTGAGGTTTCTTTTGGGGGTCTCTGGACAACCTCGACCGCCCTGACTCATCAGAAGCCAACAAAGCCAGATCTGGTTTAGTGACCACAAATCCTCTTAGCTGTGAGAAGGAGTGATCAGTGTTATTCATCAAGCTTTTCAAGGAATGTGTGGGTGACCGAAACCATTTTAATTTGCTGCTCCAAACATAGTTGGGATTAGGACACATTTCAGCAGTGTTGGCTGGTTTGATAAGTCGGGATGAGGAGTTGATGGCAAGCAATAAACAAAAGAAAAGGGGTGTGTTGGGTTTCGGGTTTAACTGATAAAAACCCACCTTGTATTTAGTCAGCACCTCCTTAGTGAAGCCATACCTACGTCAGCCAGAGAGACACAGGGTGACAGTTAGAAATGAAGGATTTTGGTAATACTTGGAAGAATATGGACAACAATGGCATGTGATTGTGGGCTTTCTTTTCCACAAGGTCGATTTGTTTCACCTCAGGTTAACTATATGGTCCTCGTGGTTTCCTCTGTTGAGGTAAATGTCACCCGGATAAACGAGCAGGAATGAAAACAGGATGATAAGGATCTCGATGGAGTCTTGGCCTCGATCCACAAAGTCTCCGTTGAACACGTAGGGCTTCTCCCGGGACGGCATGCCGTTCTGTAAAGCAAACAGCAGCAGAGTAAAGCCCTGTTAAAGGATAATTCTGTAAGCCAGATGTCAACAAATGATCAGCCACAGCAGAGTGACAACAGATCCTGTTTCTCTAACTGGTTGATTTGTACACAAAATGCAGCATGTTGGGGCTTAACGGCATGTTTAAAAACAAACTTAAGTTTAGAAGGGAAACAATTTGTTGATTTTTTTAATTGGTAGATAGCATGAATCAGCAACAATTTTAATAAATAGTTAATCTGTTAAAGTGTTCAGGCGAGAAAAAAAGTCAAATTTTTCCTTGATTAAAGCTTCTGAAGTGAGAGACTAGATTTTTTTCTAGTTTTACATTTCCTAAAAATGGAATAGTTTTTGGGAATAGTCAGACAAAAGAAGATTTTAAGACAGACCTTAGTTTTGTTTTGTCCTTTTTGACATCTAACATTTGATATTTTTGACTTAGCTTAACAAATAACTAATAGATGAAACAGTTATTATCATGTTGTTTGATTATAAGCATTACCTTGTAAAGAAGGTGGAGAATTCATAATTTCGAGAAAACTTTCTTCACTATATTTTTAAAGTTTAGGATTAATCTTAAACTCATTAGTGGCTGACCTGTAATCTCTTGTTGAGTTATATATTTTTTTTCTTTATCAAATGATCAAATTGTCATATGATTTAAAATTATTTTACATCTGTGACATTTTAAGATTTAAGAGAACCAGGTCCTGACCTTGTAGAAAATCAGCAGCATGTCTTCCAGTTGCCCATGCAAATCACCTGCAATTTAAGATAACAATTAATAAATTTACACAGATCACTAACAACTAAATTGTTAAAATTTTCGCTTGTTCTGTCCCACAAACAGTCAAAATCCCCCCAAATTTGGTTTACTAAAATAAAATCTGAAGAAAATCAGCGAATATATTTACATTTTTTAATACCAAAGCAGAGAACTTGAGGTTTTGGCTGAGGACCGTTAATGTAATCTTATCTCCAATCTCTCAACTGTTTCTACCTAAAAATCAACATTTCTCTCAACTCACCACAAATAGT
>JAPZDZ010000022.1:11042894-11067429 GCA_029783805.1 Acanthurus tennentii
AACATTAATGAACACAGATGATTGTTATGTAGTGTCATTAAACTATGTGGTAAAGTAAGATTTGTACTTGGAGAGACTTGTGAAGGACTTTGTGTGAGGACACATGCTGTGACAATAAAGGAAATTCAATGAAAACAGAGAGAAATCATGTGACTGGCTCATTTTCTTTGTAAAACTTAAATATTTTCCTTCCGTGTGTCAGCTGGAGCTACTAGCAAAGGATTTCAATACATATTTCTTCACCTCGTGTCGAATCTCTCACAGAAATAATGATAAACTGACAAATCATTTGTGGGCCAAAGGTCGTGTAAGAACAGCCAGTGAGGAGATTGAGATCTGTTCCACAGTGTTCACAAACACATCAAGTGTGTTGATGGACCAGATGTATTACCTCTGATCTTATCAGTATCAGTGTAATACTGTTGCTACTCTTAATCTTTTCAAGTTACTTTGACTACTGTCTGAAAGTCTGTATTTAGAGCTGTAAGCCCCACCTTGTACAAACATTTTTTACAGTACACAATGCTGGAGCCGAGGGTACAAGATGTTTGTTCTTATCAACTTCAGCTGAACTGAGTAAGAAATGCCATCTTAATGTTGTCTAAAAAACTAATCTGAAATGCGAAACAACACACTGTTGTTTAAGAATGTGATCTGATCTGTCTGTTCACATCGAGGTAATTTTTCTCGATGCTTCCTTCACAATTTTAGGAGAAGAAACAACGGCACTGATCTATATACCAAAAAATTTAGAGGACATCCAATTAAAGCACAAGTCTAAACTAATCAAGAATTAAAGTCAGTAATGGTTATGAGCTTTCTGTGACACACTTTAAGAGGCTGGTTGATGTTATTTTCATGTTTCTCCATGTTTACTTTTAGCAGCTGCCTCAGGCTATGTGACCCAACCTGTAATAACACATTGTCCCATTGGCTTTTCATTTTCTAAACTGACCATCCAAGTGGACCTTTTAGGTTTTCAATAATTAAAGGGTCAAACTGAATCCTTTTTTTCTTTTAACAGTACTTTTCTCAAACTACAGAGAAGGGTAGACAGTAATGATTAACTCAGATGTGAAATAAATACAGTTTAGAGGCATCAAGAAACATATTTCAGCTGTATGTCTGACATGAATTATTGTAACATGTTGACCCTTGTCAGTTTTAACATCATTTTACAATATATAATTTTCCTGTGTGAGTACTTTATGTGTCCAAAGAACAAGTAGGACAAGTGAAAAAATATTTTCACCAACCCTCAATACCAAATGATAAACAAAACCCAGAAAAAGGTAAAAAAAAAAAAAAAAAAAAAGGTCTTAATCAGGTTAAAGGTTCGCGACCTAGCATAGTGACCTGATCTGTACTATAGTAGGTTATTGTAGGCAGGTTGGTATTGTTGGTAAACACTTGGCAAGTATTCTTTTTTTTTGCAGAAGTGACAATCTTTGAATTTAAAATGCAACTAGTTCAGTAACTGACAGAAAAACAATTAAAAACAATTGTTTTATCTGATATAGTTTAAGTCATTTATTCAGAAATAATAAAAAAAGAGTGTAACTGCAGTTATGCTGGTGACTCCTTGCTTGGCACAGAGGACCTTTGACCTACATGCTACTGTTTTCATGCCACAGTGCCATGCACACACAGTACTGAGTGACACAACCTTTGTTGTTGAAAGTTGTTCCTGCCTCAGACTATTGATGGCTTGGCACTTGGTGCTTATCTGGAGTTCCTGTCTTTTTTTGGATAAGCTAATGGCTCTCACAGTTCCCTGCACATAAGTTATGTACAGATAGAAATAGAAATATTTGACTGATAACCTAAATAATGCAATCTTAAAGCTATGACCTCCTTGTTTGTACGTCAAACAACATGTAGTGTGATCACTTCCCAGAAATACCCGTATGTGTCTGTGTGTGTGTGTAAAAGCTGTTGTTTGAAAAACAAAAATAAAGAAATTCAGTTAAAGAGAAATAAATGTGCAAAATGTCATGAAAACCCCATCAGTTTGTTGTTGAGGGAGAAGTCAATATTGCTACCTGCATGGCTGCAATTTTCCACGTATCATTGAGTCATTTCGAGGCCAACCACCTCTCATCAAGACAAAAAAGCTCAAAAATCAAAAATCATGTGACAAAGTTGGTTGGTTGGTGGGTTTTTGATGTTACGTAATGTTTTTTTTTTTTTCAAAGACAAAGAATTTTCAGTCTTATGTGTTGTTTTCCTTTTTGAAATGATTAGGTAAATTCTCCTTGAAAGGCTGAAATCATTGGACCAAATTGATTGATTGTTTATATTATAAATGATTAACAAGGCATAAAGGCAAACATTACAGCTTCTCAAATCCAAAGATTTGTATTTGTAAAGTATTATTACATAGTACTTAAAAAAAGTAAGATAGCAATAGTTCAGATCCTGCCTTTTACATTGCGCAGTTCCACTGCACAAAAGTGTAATGAGTAAAAATTATAAATCACACACGTTAGACCATTGTTTGGTCAGTTTGTTTAAATCATTCACTTTTATTGACAGTCATTGAACATTTATCACAAAATAAACGTTTCAATATTGTCACACTGTACATGGAGGAGCACACAGTTCAATGCATGCTTTGCAGTTTGCAGATGCTTGTGATTAGAAAGATTCATGCTATCAGTATGCTTATAGAAACATGATTTAAAACATCCAACGTCTGCAGCTTTGCCAGGGATCAGCATTCAAACAGAGCTTTACACTTGAAACTGGGAATCAACCCTGTTTGCCAATGAATATATATATCTGTTCCTAACATAAAATACATTAGCTGAGGACTAAAACAAGAGCATTTTATTTTTCACAGTGGATTATGGTTGACAAAATTACCTTTAAAAACTGTAAGGCATCCCTAAATGATTCCTGTTTTCAGTGTTTCCCGCCCTGCGTGTGACTTTGGTGCTGAGTTACCGTGTAGAATTCTCCTGCATATACCACACAGCTAAAGGCAAAATTTTGGCTCTGACATGGTTGTTTTATTTACAAAATGTGCACAGCTGCTGCAAAACTGTATATACATTTAATAGCTTAAATATTGATTTTTGGAATAGACAACAAAAACTTAAAGTATTAACATAGCAGCACAAAAATCTATATCAGACACTACAACACAGTCAGATTCTGAATTTTTCTCCTGCACTTTCACCATTCACATAAGAAGAAATTTATAGATTTCCCAACATGACATCTGGGCACAATACAATGTTTATAAACACATTATTTTTTCATTATCATATAACCTATGTACTGTGCTGTCTATTGTTTTGTCACTGCGTACAATTCGTTTATTTTCTCCTGGTACATCTTCACAACAACAGGCCTCCTCAGTTTCAAGGTGGGTCCTGTGCAGACACACAAAAAAAGAGGTTAATTCAGTCTAATTTCAAAGATTTAGCTTCCATTGACTGACAACTGCACAATAACTGATTTGATCATCTGATCAACTATAGCTCAAAAAATTTTTCAAATCAGGAGACTGAGTCAAACAAACATTGTTGGAATATTGTCTGGCATGCCACACAGTCTCAAGGCATGTCTGTTAACATCATGACCTAGATTAAAAGCAGATTGACAGCATGTTAAAAAGTCACTGTAGTCAGTACATCCTCATTCTTAGATACCTGTATACCATGTTTACCTTTGCCTGAGTTGTAATGCCAAAAGACAGAGTCATTAGAGGCAGCAAAACAAAATTGCCATGACTCACCCAGTTCTCCGCCTGCAACAGAGAAGTCTCGCTCCAGTACAACCCACTTCTGAACCCTCTGGGCGTTGGATGTTGCTCTAGCATTGACGCGCTCCAAGCCCTCCTGGATGGCTTGGTAAATAGCTGGTTCCTTATTAGCTACAACCTCTGACACCTTGGTTGCTCTGATGCCGTTCTGCTGGCAGAAGTCTAAAGCCTCGGGGCTCAACTCGTCTGTAGGCTCGCCATTGTCGTCAACGACACACTGAGGAAACAATGAGAAGAGTTGTTATTGTGTTCTATTTATTCAGCAGCCGTAGTTATCCACAGAAATGAGGCTTCGTTACTTTGAGAGTGAGCAGCATGGAGAGGAACTTGAGCTTGTCTCCGAGCAGCATGGCGTTGCTAATGATTGGCACCTCGCTCTTCAGCGCGTCCTCAATGGGCACAGGAGGGATGTTCTCTCCACCGGCTGTGATGATTAGTTCTGAGCAAAAAAGCAACAAAAACACAATAAGCTCCTTGGATCTTTGGAACAACTAGCAGTGGAAAAACATTCAGTTATCATAAAGTTACCACCCATAACTCTTGAGACCATCTTAAAGCACAAACTGATCTAGCAGACAAAGTAGCCCAAAAAATTAAAAGTTAAAACTTACCCTTAATCCTTCCTGTGATGTACAGGAAGTTGCGCTGGTCATGTTTTCCCAGATCTCCAGAGTGCAGCCAACCCTCCTGGTCGAGAGCCTCTGCTGTTTTGTCAGGCATGTTTAGGTAGCCCATAAAGACGTGCCGACCCCAAAAACATACCTCTCCATTCCCATCCTTGTCAGGGTTGTCCAGCTTTGTCTTGCAGCCAGGCATCACCTTTCCACAGCTGGAAAGACACATCATTAGTCAACAACATGCTTATTTAGATCTCAAGTAGCCTGATGCTTAAGTTGTACTCTGCTTTACAAAACATACAAACACTTAAGATAAATAACAGCAAAATGCATAATATTAAAGGAAAATAATAAAAACACATAAAAAAATACATAAACAAATATAGTAACAATACAATAAAACATTGAAAACTATACAAATAACAGGAAAAAAAATACATATTTATAGGAATTCACTGGTACAGGTGTGAAAGGCTTAAAACAAGCAAAAGGACATAAATATCAGTTCTACGAAATGCAGGTAACCAGTTAAGTACCACAGCAAAAGGGAAAATGTGAGCTCTTCTTCTCTTTGTTTTAGTCCAAATTCTGACTGCAGCCTTTTGAATAATCTGTGATTTTCAGTAATCATAGCAACTTGTAAAAAACAAATGTATGAGCATTTCAGCTTGAATTTAAAAACATTTTTGAGACTTTGCAATAAAAAAAGCAGTTGTTGGAGAAGTGATCCTGCTTTTAAATTTAGGATAAAATGTATGATGTATGATGTATGATGACATTGCCAAGGGCAGCTTATAGATGCACTCAGTCAATTTAACTGTGGACACAATGACCAGTTAAAAAAGCATCCAAATTATTTCAGCAGAACCATATTTTTTTCTTCCTCATTCCACGTTCATCTGACTTCTTTCTTGCTTTTCAGAATCAGATATGTGACGCTGCTTTTATTATGTGGCCTCCAGTTGTTGGCCTTAAGCAGTGTTAAAAGGCAGGCTGCAGATGTCTGGTGGGCTTACATTTTTCAGTTTTTAAATTTGTAGTCCTCACTGACACAATTAATGTAGGCATGTATGCTTTGCTGCTGACCTTGCAATGCGGAATTCTTCGCTAGAAGAGATAGAGTGGGGGCCGGAGCTTTCACTCATGCCATACAGCTCCAGCAAAGGTATGTTCAGACTCATGAAGTACTCCAAGGTGTCTTTGGTGATGGGGGCTGCGCCTGTGAAGCAGAGCTTGCAGCGGTCTAAGCCCAGCGCAGCCCGCACCTTCTTAAAGACCAGGTTGTTAGCCAGCATGAAGCCCCAGGGCACCAGATTCTCCCTGAAATTCAAAAAAGTCCCATTTGAAACAGGCTAGGAGTAATTTCACTATGTAGCAGTATGCAATCTCACCACTAGATGTCACTAAGTCCCATACACTGAAGATTAGTGAGGCTTTCTTTAAGAACTAAAAATGAAACATCCAACCAAAAGAAAAAATGTAACACTTTGACCTAATTTGCCAAAGAAAAACAAATGGAGGCTGTATCATAATTATGACTTACTTTCTCATGATCTTATGATTACAAGAAAATATTATACTTAATAAGACAGCAGGTGTTACAGTGTATTCTGTTACCCATCAGTTTTAGCTAAAAAATAAAAAGGAATTTCTTATAAACCAATGGTATTAACACCCAACACGTCCTTGCTGAATTCTAACCAAGGATCCCTGTTGCTGTCTCACCCGCTCATGACACTGTGGTTGTACTGCAGACCGATGGACTTGGCCCAGTCTCCTATTCTCTTCTTCATTGGGGAAGCCTTGGCGCCCACGGTTCTCATCTTCTCATGCATCTTCTCCCACACGCGAGGAACCCCCACGAAGCAAGTTGGACGAACCTCTTTCATTGTGGTAACCAAGGAGCCCTAGAAAAATCAAATGGGATTGCAGTCTAAATGGCAAAAAAAATGTTATTAATTCCATGTTAGTATATCAGAAGATATTATTACCTTGAGGGCATCTGGCTCTGCAAAGTAGGTGGCGTAGCCATTAAGGACACACATCCAAATGTCAAACATCTGGGCTGCCACGTGGCTGAGTGGCAGGTAACTGACCACCACCTCTTCAGCAGGCTGCAGATTTATTGCTGCAATGGCTATACGAGCTGTCCACGTCACCTGCACGTGAAACAGTGGGAGAGATGTCATCAGGGAGTTTTATAAGTTTTTAAGAGAAAAAATCTTTCAAAGAAATTCTTCCAGTGGAGGGTCCTTTGTCAGTTTCCGCAGAGGAACAAAAGTTTCAGTTATTTATCAGGCAAAAAGATTTGTGCCAAAAAATGCCAAAAAATTCTTTGGTTCCAGCTTCTCAAATGAAAGGATTTGTTGTGTTTGAAGTTCATACATCATTACAAATTTAAGTTGTCAGGGATTTGGACTCTTGGTCAATCAGAACAAAACGCAAAGATTACTTGCAGTGGGCAGTTTCCTCAGATTTTTAGGTTTTTAATACAATAAATCTTGCCTTTAATAAAATGAAGTGCAGAATAGCTACTGTCCAAAATCACATCCAATAGCAGTCAAGTTGTTGAAACTATAAAAATAAAAAAAAGGAAAGTATCCTGTCTAGGTAACTCACGTTGTCATGGCTAAGCATGACTCCTTTAGGGTTTCCGGTGGTTCCAGATGTGTAGATTAGAGTACAGCATTCATTGGCCCGCAGACTGTCAATCACAGCATTAAGCTGCTGATCGGACACATTCTCTCCCAGCTTCATAAACTCCGCCCACTACAGAAATACAGACATCAGCTCACAACAGTGAGTATGAAGCCACACTGAGCTGCACTTCGATGCAGCTGAGGAGTGCACGTTCACATGTTTCAGTCACAATTGTCTTTTTCAAATCTTACACCACAATGAAGAAAAAATAATAATTTTGCATTTTAAGAGTTAAATGTGTACCCGGAGGCATCATATTTAGTGCACTATCAGATGTAACTCATCTACTTAATCAACCTGTTGCTGTGTGATCGTACATTGTACAGGTTTGGTGCCTTCTTCTGCAGCTCGCCTTTGTACTGCACAATGGCTTTCAGATGAGGGAGTTGATCTTTAATCTGCAGGAAAAGACAAGTCAAACTAAGTCACTTGAGGTCAAACTTTTTACTGGTTTTGATAATTCTTGTAACAGGCACACACAAATGGCTGCTGCTGTAATAAAACTCCTGACCTGCAGGATTTTATCAAGCTGTTTCTGATTCTCCACAACCAGGACGTTGGCCTCACAGCTGGCGGCCACATATTGACAAGCTTCGGGCGAGTTGGTGGTGTAAATCCCAGCTGCCAGGCCTCTGTGGCACAAATGAGAATTTTGTCAAAACCTTTGCTTAATCATTTCAACCTCATGGAGTTCTGGGTCAAAACTGGCAGCATTCAAAAGGAGTTGCAAGCATAAAACAGAGGACACAAGACATGCCTCAAAACAGACATGTGATTATCAGATACATAAAGTTTCAACAGATAACAAAAAGAATTTTATCCTGAAAGTAATCTAAAAGGAATTTTAAAACAACTTCAGAGCTGTCAACCAAACATATTGGAAACAACATTTTTAGAATTTAAAATACCCAAAAAATATCAGCAACACTGATTCGGCATGAATGATTTAAAATGGTACATTTGTTTTAGTAGAACTCTCATCATATACATTTTTTTTTACAAAAAAGCAATTTTTAAAATTTTTTTTTCTATCTACAGCAAATTTATGTCCTTGACAAGGTGCATAAACTACATGTGTTCAGTGTCACTCATCTATCTGACATCTGTATACGGTGGCAATACTTTTTGCTGTGTCAACATCTTTTTAAAAGCGGTGAAGAGACAGAAACCCCAACACCCACATCAGGTTTCATGAGAATGTAAAGTGCAGCACAAACAGGTCAGGCAAAGTCTCAGAGATGGGCTTTAAGTTAAAGATATACAGAGATAAATGTGCAACGTCAGGTGGAACAATGCTGAGGCATCTGGAGAACAAAAGCTGAAGTGTCCGGATTGTGATCTTACCCGGCAAAGATGCAGCCGATGTCTGAGATGAACCACTCGGGGGAGTTGAATCCCAGAATTCCCACACCATGGTAACGCTCCAGCCCCAACTTAAAAAAAAAAAAAAAAACAGGTTGTGAATTTTTTTTTTCAAACATGTATCTTTAATGACACATTGACACAGTGCCTCCATTACTCTTGACCTACATCTTGCTTCAGAGCCACCCCATCTCATGGGACAAGAGCATGTCCATGAAACACAAGATGAAACACAAGCCATGAATTTCACACACCTCAGTGTTAGTTTTCAGCCCGTTCTCACTCAACAGAGTGAGTGAGACCTTCTGGGTTACTGTTTACAAAACAGGTGCCAGGAATCCAGAGTTTTGTGTTGACTTAAATTATTGGAGTAAAGTTCATGTGTAGCTCACATCAATTCCTGTTGAATAAATATCTACTTTTAGTTTTCTGGTGTAGAATATTACACACACAGCAGAGAGTGAGCAAAGAGGCTTTTCATTGTTTTGCTGCACCTCTGTGTAAGGAACTGCACTGGTGTGTGAGGGTCTACATATTTGCTGAAGAGCAAATAGAGACTAAAAGCAAAATGCCCCTGAAGCAAGAAGCAAAGACAGTTGCAGTAAAAGCCTGAGAGCATCTCGAGGAAAAATACCAAAAGTCTGCTGATGCACTTAGGTTGGATGTTTTTATATAATCACCTTATGGCAACTGATCCGCTTACAGTAGTTGCTTTAATAGCTCAATATATATAAATCAATTGAAAGTGCCTTCACTACTGCAGTTTATATAAAAAAGGCTGTAATTCCTTGATTGTTGGATGTGAACACCCTTGAATTAAGCTAAAAGCACTTAAATCTCACAGTTCATGTTTTTCTCAAAATCTTATGTGATGCAATAGAGACATACCAAAACATACAGAAAAAAAAGTGTCACTATCCAAATTTTTTCCTGATTTGCACCACAGTAACTATATTTTGGAAAAATATGCAGAACAAGCTAATTTTCAAACAAACAAACCTTGAGGAAACTTTTAGCAGCTGCCCGGCACTGCTCATAGTACTGTCTCCATGTTATGATCTCCCACTGGCCCTCTTTTTTGGAAGCCAAGGCTGGACGATCCCCATACTTCTCAACGGTCTCCAGGAACATCTGATGGGTGGTAATTGGAGTTTCTGAAGCCGGGCCCGAACCCTCCATCCTCAGCCTGACTGCCTTGTCTGCCTTGGAGCTCCATAGCTGGTCAGCCGGGGCCAAAGTTGTTGCCAAATTCGCCGTCGTCAGAGGAACTGCCTTGGGCTCTTCTGCATTGGGACAACAGGGGCAGCAGCGATTACCCGCCATTTATGACAAGTCAAGTTCAGAGGACACCTGCACCGCACTGAGACACAGCCACAGCAAGCTTGCCCTTTAGCAGAGGAGTCAGGTGTATGAGAGGACTGCAGACATCCCTGAACTACCCGATGGCTTTGTTACACCTGCTGCCTCAGAAAAACCTGATTTGCAGGTTGTGCCTTGAAGAGCTGAAGGCTGTCCTGTCACCTGAGATAAAACAGGAAGCTGTGGAATGTAAATGCTTACCCACCAATCAGGTTTGGTACATGAAAGTAATATGGCCTATAATGGTTTAACAGTACAAAAGACCCTGGCCACTAGACCAAGAGCAGGAGCAAAAATACACAAAATAAAGCTTTATTTTATTCCCAAATTGAGACCACACAGATGCCTTGTTTAAATTCCCTCCTGTTATTTGCTGTTTTAATCTTTCTTTAATATACTTAATGTTAGAAAAAAATAATCAGATTGATGTCTCACTAAAACTCTTTGATGGTATTGTTTTTGCTCCCTCCCTTTGCTTTGTTTGCTCTTCGAGAAAGGAGTCAGGAGTCTCTTTATCTTGTTTTCAGTGTGTTTTTTTTCAAACTTCAGTCCGGTTTCAAACATCTCTTCGGAACTAAGACTATTTTCAGAAAGTCATGCATTTCTGTCAATTGATGCACAACATTTTGAAACTGCTTATGTGTTGTTTAAAATTTTGTGGATTTTCAAAATCATCTGGTTTCTGCTCAACATCTTAAAATGGCCACAAACTTTTTTTCAGGATCTCCATTAGCCTAGTTCACATCTTATGTCTTAATATGTTATCCATCTTACTGCCATTTATAATAGTATAGTATAGTATAATCCTCTTATGACCTATTTTCTCTTCCTTGTTTATACCAGTCAGGAGTGTGTGTCAGGAACAGAAACTGTGTGTAAAAAAAACACCAGGTGACAACGAGTCCAAATCAACAGTTTTTGCTCTGTCTCATTGCAAAAACCTGTTGCTAAAAAGTGGGAGTAAACCTTTGGACAGAAACATTATGTTCTGTTGTTGTTTTCTCCTGAGACTACTGTCAAAAGTCAAAACATCGCTATCTTAAGCTTGTTTTGAAACAGTCATTCCTGAATTTGTGCCCAGTGGCTTGAATGACAGCCCTTACCTGTATTTTGATGTCATTTGAGGCCATACCACACCTGCAGCTCCTCCTCGCTGCTGCTGCTACAGTGGGTGTGTTGGCAGCACACAGATAGAATTACACCAATTTTAGCTTCCACACACCAGGTTCCTATTAGTTCAAAGGTAACTTGAACTTGTGGAAAAACTCCCAGAGCATCTAAGTAATCATTTCAGTCCCACAAATGTTTTTGCAAAACCAAATTTAAAATTTGCTTTGAATCATTTCAGTTAAATAATTTTTTTTTAAATGTCCTTTTCTGTTTTTTATTGTTACAACTAGCTGTCTTAATGTTCCTCTTTTGGATTTAATACACTGTATATGTTTCTTGCAAACTTTACTCCATATGCAGCTACAACTACAGTTAAATATTTTGCTTTTTTTGATCTTTTACTGCCATAAATGACCCTTTTGTTAGGGTTTTGCTTGCAAGTTTCTGCATTAGGTGCTGCCTCTTAATATTGTACATTTGAATTGTTTTAGAGGCTTGAAAATGTAGAATTCTCCAGAACTTCACAATAAAACAAGGCAGATAATTTAAAAGAATTTGTAGTCAGCAAAATGTTTCTTTTCATCCTTATTTCTTGTTTGCTAAAACAAAAACCCTCAGACTTTTCTTGTGACTCTCACAGCCATCAGAAACCACTGTGCTATTAGCAAACCAAAAGGAAATTGACATTTTGTGTTGTTGTTCAGGAATTTTCCTCTCCTAAGGCATTTTTTTTAATTGTTCCTCTCACCTATGACAGCACACACTGACTCTTACCTGGTGAAAGTCCTTCAGTGGCTCCAGGTGTGACTTGTGTCTCAGTGTCACTGGTTGAACTGGTCTCCTCGTTCTCTGAAACTGGGCCTGTATTGAGTTCAGCTGTGATGGTGGCATCTCCATTTTGGATGACAGAGGAGTGGGTCTTCAAGTGTGAGGAGTCTGACAGAGTCTGTGTCACTTGTGTAGGTATGCTGTCCAAAAATGAATAAACAACATTTTTTTCATTTGCAGTCTAGAATCAAATGGTCTTTACTGGGCCAAGTCTGCAGGATGATCCTCTTGAAAAAAAGTTTAAGTTTTGTTTTTTGCATCCTTCTACGTACCTCTCACTGATATCATCCATGACTGCAAAACCATTGCTCTTTATCAAATTTTCTTGCAGACTCATCTTGAATTAGCTGCAAAGACAAAGATCTTTAATGGATGTGAAGCGCAATTAGCATTAAAACCCTCCAGATGTCCTCCACTCAGGGTCCTCCACACAGATAAGATGATCTATTATGAAACAGCTCATTTATAAAACTCTGACATTCACCAAAGTCATTGCAACAGGTCAGAGCCTGTGACCCAAGTCCCTAGTCATCATGTACAGCAGAGGCTTAAATGTTGAAACCTTGAATCTTGTGCCAGAGAACATTGGGACATAGTTTAGGATGCCTGATTTATGCTCTTTGTCCCAAACTGTGAGCAACACTGAGTCAAATAACAACACTTGGGAGCAGAAAACTGCATCTCAGCCAATACTGTATAATTTAGATAATAAATCAAATGTAAATATTGTAAATATTGCTGTTGTAAATACTGTATATATTGTTGTAAATATAGTTAAAAAGACAAGAGCATGTATGGATGTCCACCTTATTTCCTGTGTGTGTGCCGCAGACAGTGAAATGATGCCATCAAGTGGAGTTTTCAGAACAGTGCAAATATAAAGCAGCTGCATTGCCAAAAGTTATCAGGCAGTCAAACACATCTGAGGATATAAAATGAAAGCCAGTGTGTCACATCACATTAGTGATGCACTGACTGACATAAACCGTGACACATCCACAGATAAGATCACGTTCAGATCTACTGACCCAGCAGACTTCAGGTTTCCAAGAAAACGCTGGTCAAGATTACTGGACCAAAGTTCATACAACTTTCAAAAGCACTGTGTGGCAAGTTGAAGCAGCTAATACTTTGCTCTAGATTAGGCAATTATTCAATGAAGTGCCTTTTAATGCATGAAAAGCAAATAACAGTCCCTCTTGGATTTGTACATTACCTAGAAAAGAGAAGTTATGTTTTAAAAAAAAAACGATGTGAGGTTGAATCTTCTTATTAAAAAAGAGAAGTCCAAATGTCCCTTAGAAAAAGATTAAAATCCAGAGTAGCTATAGAGGTTTAGTCTCAGTATGTTAAGGTGAGATCCGGAGAGAACAACTCAACTTGCAGCTCTTTAAGCTTTAACTTGAGCCAGTTGTGGTGAAGGGAGGTTGAAGAAAATTTCTTTGTTGACTAAACAATAAAAGTTGTGGAGCCTGCTCCGTATGAATGGGGGCTTTTTCCATTCCCCTTTTCTTGTGTTTGCCTCAAACACATATTAACTAAACATCTCCTCAGTTCAGTTCAGTTACTGTCAACATGTAAACACTCCAACTGTGCATGTTGATCTATTTTTCTAGCTCTTAAAAGCTTTAAATAAACATAAATCAATTCTTTGAGTTCTGAGATTACAAGCAGCCAACTAAAGCAATAAAGAGATGTGCCTTGGTGATGAACAGAAAATGTCTGCAAAGCTAAATATAAGACGTAGTTCTACAGCTATTACTGACAAAAAAACAAAACAAAACATCAACTAAAACAATTGTATTCACAATTAACAAAAAGGAGACATTTTAAAATGAAAGCTACCTGTTCCAGGGACGGAGCTGATTGGCATCAACTTGACAGAAGCTGTCAGGTACAGGACAAATCTGGAACAACCTTTGTCCAGTGCAGGTGCTGGCCAGCCCCCCCTTGAAGAAAATATCAGCCTATAGGAAACATGCATGTCCCCTTTAGGCTAAAGGCCTCATCCAAAGCTATAGAAAGTTACACAATCCCATGACTGCCTGCTGCGGAGGTCATATCGATCTGTTAAAGATCCACAGACAAATCAAAGGTGACGGCTCATCAGGGTGAAGAAGATCTGAAACCCGACACAAACAGTCTGCAGCTGGGAGACATCCAGCTCTTTTTATTCTACATGTAACAGCTGATAACCGTTGGCACCAGTGACAAAACATCAGAACATTTAATACCATAACCAAAACACCAGAATCAGTGTGATACAGCTTGAATAGAAGTGTGTTTGTGTGTGTTTGGGGGGGACGAACGTCACATATCATATATATCATATGCATGACGAGGCCTGTTGGAGAAATAACGATAAAACTTGATAAGTTCTCTCAAGTTTATCAAGAAAGATGAGACTTTGACCCATAAATAAGTTAAGCAACTGTCCATTCATACTTGTGCAATTGTGACCTCTTCCACAAAAAAGACACATCAAGAAAGAACATTTTCCCGAAAAAATGTTGTGGCCTCCTGTTAAAAATTCACAGTTTCCTGCATAAGAGAAATCACTGATGGACGAGGATTTTTCACATGGGATCATTTCACTGAGGCAAAATCAGAAAACAGCATAAAATGTCCAAAAGTCAGACTCCATAGTCTCTTTTTCTGCTGAGCTGTGTATGTCTCAGAGAATCATCATCACACACTATTAATGTTATCAAGGAGGTCGTTTTTAAAGTAAATACAGATGAAAGTTCAACATTCGCCTTCCAATGCCCTGTAGTTACCTTACGCTTGGGCACTGTTAATGAATTATACCACCTGGTCAGACCATGTCTGTCCCGACCCCCCATCTCTGATACTACTGATAATGTCTGGACACTTTACGTCTGTAGTTTGTGAATAATTAGTGATCCATCAAAGTCAGCAAAACTAAGAAAATGGGGAAGTAGTAAAATATTTTGTACAACAACAACAACAACAACAAAAAGAAATGTGCTGTAAGTATTAAGTATTATATTATGTGCCTTAAGTAA
This sequence comes from Acanthurus tennentii, assembly GCA_029783805.1. Taxonomy (NCBI): domain Eukaryota; kingdom Metazoa; phylum Chordata; class Actinopteri; order Acanthuriformes; family Acanthuridae; genus Acanthurus; species Acanthurus tennentii. Next base: position 11,057,666 of record JAPZDZ010000022.1, read on the forward strand.
AAACATAGCTTAATTGATAAAAACTAAGAAACAGAATAGAAAAATAAATAGTTGGTCAATTCAGCACAAATACTTCATGTTATACTACTCAAAATAAATACCATCCATGTTTTTTTGTTTACAAATGTCAAATTTATATTTATTATATATTTAGATTTTATAATCTATATTTGACATTAATTGTCTTATTTTAAGTATGTTTTCATCAGTAATTAATGAGGTTATTATGTAAGGTGTTTCCGATTTTTTTGCTCAGGTGTTGTAAGTTTTGCATCCTCTTTTTGATTGGTTGTTGCCAGCTGCTGCTTTAGCCAATTAAATTCCCATATAGCAAAGCTAAGAAACACACACCCATTCACACACAAACCCCAGACTACTAATGTAGATTTCCTGGGTGCCCACTCAGGGCAGAGTTTGAACCATAAGATCGACCTGTCTGTAATGTTATTTAAAGATGAAAGAGCACCTTGTAAGCTAAATCACACAAAGAGAACTTATGTGTCAATCAGTACAGTGGCACCTTGTAATGAGGCATATCGATTTAAAGATGTACATTTATTTTATCTACTTTTATAGTTTTGCTGCTTAGTTTCAGCACGACCTTTCTAAAAGTGAGCTGTGTTATATTATAAGACTGGCTCTAGTGTTTTTAGTAACTTTGACTCATTTACCCTCCTCTCAGGTTGAACTTTCAACTTTTTAAACAAACCATAAACATGTATGTTACACCGTGAAACAGGTGGAACTCAACTAAAAAGACAGTCAGGTTGATGTTAACTCTTACATTCTACACCTTCTTGCATTACCCTCTTGCTCATTAAATTCTTGGCTGTTTATAGATCTAATAAGCTTTTGTTTCACCGGAGCCATTCCTCACCAGTCCACCAGGTGGCGCAAGCGCACCATTCTGTCCTGAACACCTGTAGCTCTATGTGGCTTAAAAAATAAACTGAACACCTGTACATTTTTTATGAATTTAATTTTTTCCCGCCATTATATTTTAAGTGAAGGTCAAATAAATAGGCTGAATTTTCAGCTTTCCACATAATATGGAGTGTCTTTGTTTAAGATATTCAACATAATGTCTTTACTGTTCATTCTTACATTTTACATTTGTGAAGATCTTAAAGTGAAGTGCAAAACTCAACTTTTAATTTCAAGGTTATGGGATTGAATACAGGACAGTCAACTAGACACATTAACATACACATTCAACAACAGATTATCCTGGTGGCCACATCATCTGTCTTCCTCCTAGGACGTGGATGTGGAGGTGGTAAACTGACTGAGCGCCATGTTTTCCATCGTTGATCACTGCAGCAGACAGAAACATACCAAAGAACTCAAAATATAAGTAAATAAACAGCCGGCAATTTTAAATATATTGCTTATATGACATGGTAACTTACCTACTCTGTATCCCTCATTCAGAGCTTCTTGCTTTGCCACATTTTTGGCAACAACCAGCAAATGTCCTAAAAGCTGAAAGTTGAAATAATAATTGACATGGTGTACCTGTGTATCTGGACATTATGAGTTTTTTATGAAGCTCCAGAAAAGTTTAATGGACTACGAAACTTCACCTGATTTTCCATGGGCATGAGAATGACTGGATACTTTAGAAAAAGGACTGAATTTTGATTTTAATCTAAGTTGTCTCTTAATATTTGATTTATTCCTGAGGTAACACTCTTTGATGACTGTTACCAGCTTACTACTGTTTATAGCTTATAAAACAAATTCCATGAAAACACACTCCTCTGAATTTTGTGTAAGACCTTAACTGGCCTGCAGGGTCCTGACCCTGGGTCCATCAAATAGCTTTGAATTGAACCGATGGAGCCTTTTCACCCAAAAGCAGGATCTGACCTTAATGTCTTTTGGCTGATAGGAAAAAAAAATCCCTGCAGCCAAACTCTTTTACAAAAACCCAGTCAGAGCTGCGGATGGTTTGGCTTCATATCAATGTTCAAAGTTTGAAAATAAAATTCTCCTCTGGTAAAAAAAAAAATAGACGAAGGAACCTACCTCAGTATCATCATCCTTGGCCTCACTTATTCTAGGAATAGGGACTCTTGGAATGACCAGGAAATGAACAGGGGCCTGTGGGCTGACATCCCTGAATGCCAAACACTGATAAACACACAAAAACAACATATGTGAAGTGCTGAATTGCACAACTTGACATTAAATTCCTTTATCTATTTTTCAGAAAATGTGTTAATCTATCTCTTGATTCCACGTGGAATAGACCGGATGAGATAACCCCTACTTGTTTTGAAGATGTTGACTGTTTACCTTGTCATCTTCATAAATAATATCAGCAGGGATGCTTTTATCAATCACTTTGGAGAAGATGGTTGGAGCTGGAGAGCCATATTTCTTGCTGGCCTCCTCTGCCAGTTTCACCTCGTCGCTTTTGGTGCACAAAGGTCTCTGACGGTCAGTGAGTCACATGACACAGAGGACAATGAAAGCTTTCTGCATATTAGTGCTGCTAACATGAGCACAAAACATATCAAAACAACTTATGAAAGACACTATAAACCAAACCTCTTGGTGGTGGGGCTCTGTAGGTTTCCCACAGCCACCAACTGGGCTAGTAGGAAAACTGTTGTCTAAATATTCTGCTGCTGCTATCGAAAATGAAATGTTTATGAGGAAAAAAACAAGATTATAAATTTTTAGAGCAGCTACCTCGGCTCGACACACACGGTGCAGTTGGTTGAGGTGAGCGGTCCGGACGAACCGAGTCCGCAAAATCTGACGAAAATACATAGCTAGCTAGCTAACTAGCTATTACAGTTTAACGAATAAACTGTGTATATTTAAGTTGATATCTGGTGTCTGACACACTACTTTCCAGCCCATACACCTTGTTCAAGACCAAACTCTGCACCGTACGCAGCTGTTGCCTTCAGGTACCTTCTTTTCACGTTTAATTAGTGTAAACTGTCCCATGTCGTGACGTGAATAAGGGTTGTCTACGTTTACAGTAAGCTACCAAGAAAAAAACACATTGACAGAAAGGCGTTTAGTTGTTGTAAAATCAGAAATTAACGTATAAGGCTGTAATTTGATTAGTAAAACAGGATTAGATTTAAAAAAGCGCTTCAAGTGCTAAACTTAAATAACTGGCTGAAAAAGTTGATACTTCTTCGACTGATCGCTTGTTTTACCTGACTTAACTGGTCACAGTCTCTAGTTATACATATGACAGTGTGCATTTAGGTTTTTTAACTCTAACATTTCCCATGACGACATTGTGTGAATCTCAAACTTCTGACACTTTTAGAGGCTTTTAAAGGAGACCATTTTTATAGGTACAGGGGTCGATTCAAGAGCATCAATGTTCTTATTTGCTAACTGTGACGCTAAATAACAGCCATGCAACATTACAGTACCCTAATGTGTAATAGTGAATCCTATTACGAATTTTATCCGTCATATAGGCATATTTTTTCAGGTTTGTCAGTGTTGCATAGCAGTAAATTTTGTACAAAAGAATTATCGAATAATATTTTATTCCAACTTTTCGTACGCTAGGAGGCGCTGTTTTGGGAAGCCGTCAGGACATATGTCAACGGAACGGAAGAAGAAGTTGAAGTCATAAGAGAAACATGGCGGCCCGCACACGGCTGCCCTTGCTGTTCCCCAAAAACCTGTCTCTGTTAAGGAACCACAAACTTGCCCACACCGAGGCTGCAGTGAAGGAGCCCGTGTATCCCCCCATCGTCCCGTCTCTTACGGCTAAAAGCAAATCAGCCCGGCAGCGACAGGTTGAGGAATATGTGAAAAAGATATGTGCCTCTCCTTTGGAAGAGAAGCTCTCCCTCGTCACTCGTATCCAACGGGAGAAATTTGTGGTTTACCCTCAGACTTTCGCACGCAACGCAGACAGATGGTACCAGCACTTTACTAAGACTGCATACATCCCGGGCCTGCCCGAGAAATTTTCCCTTAGTCTTCAAGGTACCGAGGGGGATGAGAGCTCAGCGTCAGCCGCATCTCAAACCACAGTACCGGGGATAGAGGATGATGCGTTCGCGGACATACGCTCCTTGGTCACTCGTGTGATTTTACAGGAGCACTGGCACATGAAGAAACGCAAACCTTTCTTGTACAGAGAACAGGAGCAGATGGTTGGACCTTTCCTAAGAAGCCTGGTGTCTGAACTTCGCCACAGTCTCGCCAAATACAACCCACTGTTCCTGCTTTCCAGTCTAGGTATGGATGGATGATTGTCTAACTGTGGTGAATTTAGCTGCTTTGCCATTCACTTTAGCACTTTCTAGGCCTTGTGCCTTTGAAAAACACTATTCTAGTATTATTATTCTGAGTCCCCATATCAACAATGTCACATGATTGTTCATAGTTTGGAGAGCTTAGAGCTTAGGAGAGTATTTCTGTACGCTAATTTATGGCGTGGCGCTATATCGGATGTTATTCCAACGTTACAACTGTTTGAATTTTGTCATTATGTTCCTGTGCCTCTGTCAGATATTAACCCCCAGGTAAACTTCTATTGGAGGAGAGGACAGAGAATCATCCCAAAGGGGCACCGAAGAGGCCGGCATGAGCCAACCAGGTTCCAGATTGACGACCATCCACACATTCAGATCAGAATAACTCAGCAGCTGCCACAGGTAGGGCTGTTGCTGACACATTTGATGCATTGCACACCAGAGACTGAAAATACTAGTCAGTTTCCATTTAAAGTCAATAATACCTGTGATTTTATTCTAATCACTTGTTCTTATCACTTTTTAAAAAAAATTCTTAGTTTGCCCCACTTGAGGCCTCCTATGCAGCTGAAGTGCCAGAGGTCACATTAGCTCCCAACTTGATGCCCCTGTTCAGAAGACAGTATGACAACCACATTTTTACAGGTAAGATGAGCTTCAAGAGACCAGCGACATCCATTATGTCTCATTTATTCTGATTCATGTGTTTTCAGAGTAGCCAAAGACAACAATTTTAGATTTCAGAGATAGATCATCCAGTTAAATTTTGCTGCCACTCGGGAGCGCTAACAAGCAGCTTTTCAGTCAGCCAAATGCAAAATGTTAAACTCTCTGTACTGCAATTTTGTACCAGTCAAAGTCTCTGGTGGGAAGGTTTGCTTCAATGTGTTTGGAGGCACTATTGCTGGAAACAGACATTAGTTTCTGTGTTTTGCTATTTACATGCCCACTGGTCTAACATTGTGTTACAATACAAACAACTGGATCCTTCTGTTGGCTTGAAGTGCTGTCCTGTTTCTGCAGAGTTATAATGTTTTTAACAAATTTTTCCTAAAGCTGCAACTTGTCAATGCTGAATTCATTATTTTATAAAATAACAGTTCTCTTGTTGAATCAAATAATTTAGTGATATATTAGCATAAAAATGTGAAAAATCTTTATCACCTTTTTCAGCAAACAATTTAGCTTTAAATAAAAAATATTGACCAGCCATTAATTGGTTGGAAAAGTGGTCAACTCTATTTTTTTCCCCAAAATTGTTCAAAAAAACAAAAAAAAAACCAGTAAATCTCATCCTCTTGGTCTCATCATCAGGCGCCAAGCTACCAGACCCAGCTTGCTACGGTCACACCCAGTTCCACCTGGTGCCTGATCGGTACCACAGAGACCGGATGGCTCGGCAGCAGCAGTCTGATCAGGTGGAAGTTTTTCTCAGAGCCAATGGACTCGCCAGCCTCTTTGCCTGGACAGGAGCTCAGGCCATGTACCAGGGTGAGTTAGTTATCAGCACAGATTAAAAGAGTAGAGGTTATGATAAAGTACATATTTTTAGGTTTTTAATTCTACATTTATTTCCTTTTTTTTTTTTTACTTGAACCGAGGGCAGATAATCTATCTTTAGGTTTATTTGAATATTATCTTTCAAGAAGTGGCAGGTGGTCTTACTTTCCTATCACCTCTTGTAGGTTTCTGGAACCACGAAGACGTCACCAGGCCATTCGTGTCCCAGGCTGTGATCACAGACGGCCAGTTCTTCTCCTTCTTCTGCTACCAACTCAACACAGTGGCCCTCTCTGTGGAGACGGATGCCAACAACCCCAGAAAAAACCTCCTATGGGGAACCGAGAGCCTGCGACTATACGAGGGTGTGCAGGATGGAGAAGTGGTGGGTCTGAATGACGGTGTTATCAAGCTTCTGGTTCAGTTCCTCATGAACAAGCCGTAGAGTTCTTCAGGTTTCTGTCTTTGCCTCTTTCTTCAGAGAGACTGTCCTCAGTCTGTATTCTCCAAGGCATTGAAAGAGGTAATGGATTTAAAAAAGAGCTTTAAAGACCAACACGACAGACACAAAGAAGCTTTGTCAGACTACATTGAAGTGTAATGTCAAAAAACAAGAAGAGTCTGTGTTTAGCTGTGTTAAACATGAGATTGAAGATAGTACTGAAAAATACCATGCACAAGTCTCTAATTATTATTATTATTACTGTGCAGACTGTTTATGCATAAATAAAAAGACCTGCTTTTCAAGTTGACATGTTTGTGTTATTGTTAGTGATTACGACTACAACTGATCATTAATAAGACATCTTTATATCTTAACATCCACTCTCCTGAAGAAGGAGCATTATACAGATTTACCCACGATGCAACTCCACAGCCAACAGTTCAGTCAGAGAGCCAGGTGTGTAATGTTGTAGCATCTTGAGTCACTCACTCAACTCTCTTCACTATTTTTCCCACTTATAATCTTGATTAATCTAAATTATTTATAGTTTTTTTTTCAAATATGCAGCAGCACACAGCAAAACCTGTAAAGATGTTCCCCATTAAGTATCTAAATCAGTTACCACAAACAGAAACACATGTTGAAAGCTATTACAGACGGTCGCTGAAACCAACACAATGACAGTGTCATGTACTTTTAATTATCTCGTTCACATAAACAGTGAATTACCTTCTTTATTAAAGGCATGTTGACAGCTAAAGACACAGTGGAAGTCATGACCATTCAGACTATTTTCTGATACATGAATATGTAAAAGACACATAAGCAGATGCTTCAGTGATGATTTATCGTCATGTACACATCAATATCGAAATGTACAGCATGTTAGACGCATATTACTGCAAGGACAAATTCAATAAAACTACAGAAAGTTGTCGCAAGCACAGTCTAAATTGTTAGTTAAGTGCTTTTTAATTAAAAGTGTAAGGCACGGCTCACAGACCACGAAGCAACGACACAAGAGGAGTTGAGGTTTGAGGTTTTTCCAAAGAGAAAAAAAAAATTGCACTTCCATTTGACGGAGAGGTATGTGTTTTACACAGGAAGTGAGATGATACAAGGTTTGAGACTAACAAACAGATAAATGCTTTGCTTTTACTCATCAACCCATAACTGAAAACAAAAAACACATCTGCCATTTAAATAAAGTGAATGAAACTCAACATAACAGAGGCTTCTTGTGAATGAATCGAAGGAATAAAAGTTGTGGTTATTGCAATTAGTTTTGTGAAAATATTGCTTCTATCTTCTATTGTTCACATCTAAAAAATAAGCAACATCAGCACAGTTTTAAAGAAGCTTGAATCTGTTGGATTTAAGTAGCTGGAGACTTCAAACTTTCCGCTGTCTCATCGAAGAACTTCCCTCCGATCCATCGTTCTCTTCCTGTGTCCTAATGAGGGCATTATAATTAACATCATGAAAAGATACACATACATATCTGTTAAAAATTTAGCACCATACTGTTGAAGCCCATTTCTGCAAATGTGATAGGAAACAGAAGACTTTGTGCATAACTAAAGCAAGGAACCTTTCAGAAATAATGACTTTGAATTTCAAAACAATTACTTATTGATTTGGAAAAAGTAACTTAATTTCTCAAAATAATGGCTTAGTATCTCAGTAGTTTTTCACCTTTCACCTTTTTCAAAATGAAGACTGCACATTATAAGGAAACTTTTTTCATTATTTTGAGATACTACATTATTATTTTAAGAAACTATTCATTCATCTGAGAAAGTTTCTCATTACAGTGACAAGATCTTATCATGTAGGCAGAAATGGGCTTCCATATGTTTTTGTGATACTCAGTACTCACTGTATGATGTTTTGGTCATTCGTCTGATTTTCTGAGAGTAAAGAAGAAGATCATTTTAAGCCAAAAAAACACATCTGCACAAACATTACAGGCTGACATAAACAGGAGCGTGCTGTCATGTTACCTGCTGTGTAGTTTTTCTTAGACCGACTTTTCTCGTAGAGCAGAATCGCGGCGACCAGGATAATCACTTCGATCAAGATGGCTATAAAAGGCTTCAGAGGCTCAAAGAAGGTGATGACCTTGAAGTAACAGTTACAATAAATACAATGTAAAACTGCTCCATGGCATGTAAAAGTTCTGCTTTTTTTATTGTAATAAAGTAAAGGTACAGAAGTGTTGTTCTATTATATTAATATTATTATATCTGACATCAGCAGATTAATGGTTAAATGCATTAGTACTATATAACTTTTGTATTCGATTGAGATGTGGTTAGTTTGAAGTACTTTATATACAGTTATGTAGATTAGTTTTGGTACCCAACCAGGGGTTCAGCCACTCCACAGGGTCACAAGACATAGCTAAGGGGTCATGAGATGATTAATGGGGTAGAAAAGAAGAAATTGTTGTATGAGTTTGTACTGCTTTTTTTATTTTACTCTAATAGTTGCTTTATTACAGTGCATTATTGTGTAATATCATGTAGTTTTAGGTGTTTAAGTCTAAAAATGTTGTAAAAATAAGATTAGACAGGAAAGTAGAGGGCAAAAGAGACACTCCATGTCTGTTTTATGTTATAGGCCAAAAGGGTTGGGTTTAAATTTTTGTCAATGCATCATAATTGAAAGGCATGTTGTGTTTTTTTGGCCAAAATCTTGAAGGGTAACAACTAATTATAGCAGTTAGATAAATGTAGTAAAATAAAAAGTACATACTTCTCTGAAATGTTATGGAGTTGAGGTATAAATACACATATCAATAGTCTGTCTGACCTTCAGTTCCACATGGCTGATCGAGGTGCTGATGTTGTAGACTGCCCCACAGTAATACCACCCAGAGTCAGCCTCTGTCAGTTCATGCACCAGCAGTTTGGTCTTCCTTTCTTCGTTTTTGATTTTATAGCGATGAGGCTCTGCAGCAGGTAAAATCTGCTCCTAGAACAAATATCAGTCCAATGTGTCAGAGGCCATAAGTGAGTTAAAATGTCATTTCCCATTAAATTATGGCTGAAAACACTATCAGTTTTGTGCGTCTTTACAGTAAAAACATGCAGTTTTAATTAACTCGCTGACATAAACAGTAAGTTACCTTTAGATAAAATCAGATAACAATTTAAGATGCAGTTTAAATCATCACCTGACTATCTCCTGATTGTTTCATATGCATTATGCAAATATGATGATTTATCTTGAAAACTCATTACTAAGGTAACACCCTGTCAGACACACACTTCTGAAGGGCAAACAAATGAAGAGCAACAAAAAGTAGTTGCGAGCACTGAACATGAGATTAGTTGAGCAGTTTTTAATAGTGTAGACAAACCATCATGCATAAACACCAGGAAGCAAAGAGAAAAAAATAGGTTTGGGGTGCTGTTAAAAAGAGGAAGGGCACTTCCTTTCTGGCAGAAGTAAGAAGTGAATTGCGTGGTTTCAAAGAAAAAAACAAAGTGAGACGTTACAAGACTGAACAACAGTCCTGACACCTGAGTGGTCTGAAATATAAAATATACATATAAATGAAGTAGAGTGAG
>JAPZDZ010000022.1:11067529-11118303 GCA_029783805.1 Acanthurus tennentii
CCAGGCCACCTGACTGAAAACCAGGAATCACAACTGCAAGACCATAGTGTACCTGTACATTGTAAACACTATACAACATATATAGTGAGGCATCAATGGAGATTAGGTGTCACTCAAACTTAGCTCCAGTCATACTAAAATCTTGAAAGTTTCAAAGAAATTATTTTGAAATCACTGCTTCAGTGTTACGCATCAAAATCTATAAAACCAAAAACAACAAGGCTTTGATTAGCTCACCCACCTTTTCTGTCCCATTTGCTCTATACCAGATCCAGGTGTTGGGCATTGGTTTGCTGTCGTCTATTTTGCATTCAATCACTGCAGAGTCGCCCATGTAGCTGACGATGGGCTTATCTCGGACATCACCGATCTGCGGAGCTGTTGGACAACAAGAAAAAAAAAGAGCAAAAAAATTATTAAAAATGGCACTTTATAGGATGCATTTTGTACATTTTAAATACACAGTAGTTACTCATAGGAAATATTGATATTGAATATGAATAAGCAGCAGAGAGTTAGTGAATTAAAAAGAAGCACAAATGTTGGCTGTAAAATTAAAAATGTTGTAAAAATTCATATTCATATAAGGCATGAAAGGATGTGATCTATACCTGCCAACAGGAAGTCTATTTTTGCTTCACTTCCAAACACACAGGAATAATTTCCGAGCTCTTTTTCACCGAAAATGTTAAACCTGTAAAGCAGAAAACTAGATTTGAGATTTTACAGCAAAACTTCTATTTGAAACTGATAAATACATGAGTAAAATTCTATGAAATATCTAAATCTTTAATAAAAGGTAAATGTAAAATGTATAATAGAAAACATACTGAATCGACTTAAATAAAATATGCTGATTTGTTTAAAATCTAGCAATATTTGCTTATTATTTATTATTTTTGCAAATCTCAATGCACACATGTATTAATTTGAACAATCAGTCAACACTGCAGACAGGTGATAGAGACATAGCTATCAAGACATTTAAAGTAGCAGAATAAATGCCTCCTCTGAAGCTAATGGATGGAATAATAATCATGTGAAGAACTTACTCCCGTTTGAGATTATACTGCTGATTCTCCAGCTGCACTACAAGGCGGCTGTTCTCAATCTCATCCCCATCTTTTCTCCAGAAACCAGTTATGTTTGGTAGTTTGTTCTGATTACCAGCCCAGGTACACTCCAGTCTCAGACTGACAGGGTTCAACAGTTCAACTTTCTTCACAGTGTGACTTTCATCTGCGAGGAGAAGAAGCATTTCAGAAACAGACACAGTGCGAAAACACGCTGCTGCTCATTCAGAAAAAGTGCAATCACATTTAGATGAGCAGACACTCATCCCGGCCTCAACTACACATTAAACTGGACTAGTGAAGTGTGACTAGTGAATCAGATATAACATATAAAAGCAGTTACCTTTCAGAACAACACTCCTTACATCTGTTGGCAGAGGGCTGATGGGAACCAGTGGTGGAGGGGTTGGACCAGGTGTCTCTGACAGAACATAAATCATTATACAAACACACACAAACCTGCATATTGACATGATCAAAGTGAATCTATAAACTCAGGCTACATTTAAGTTAAAAAAAACTGTCATTGCAAAAGTTGTTTACTTGGTTGTTACTGATAGTATTAGGGAATTAATAGGCAGTTGCTAGGATACTATTGGCCATTGCTAAGGCAATGCTTTGTGGTTGCTAGGGTGTTTGAAGGATTTCCAGCAGGAAACCAGTTTTACAAACCAACATTCAATACACAAACTTACCTATTAACATGTTAACTAATATGAATGTAGGGCTCTTTTGCAATATGGTGGCTGGTTTGACTAAATAGCAGCTTATTAAGAGGTAAAAATAAATCTCCAAAAATTAATCTTCCAAAATTAAAAAAAACCCTCATATCTGCTACCCACCTGATTTAACTTTTTTTTTAACCTCTGTAGGTATTTTTATTGATATGTTTTACACAACATTTTAAGGGTATTTGTGGGAGTAGCTGCATGAATGTTGTCTTGGGGTTAGAGGAGTGTAATGGGTGGTTCTCAGATCAACATTCAGGGTTTTTATCTGTGTAACTTCAGATGTTGCTTAATGTTTTTTGAAAAATTTTCTAGGCAGTGTCTTTGGTGAGTCTGTGAATTGTATATGTATTGATGATATTCAAACAGCACCTTTAATGAAAAAGATACGGCGTAAAAGTTCTCGTTGAGTCATAATGAGGAAGTAAAAGTATTTAAAAGGCTCCATAAATATCTAAAGAGCAGGACAAATGTAAGAAAATGACTAAATAAAATTTCAACAAGTCCTCTTCCTCTTCAAATTGGTTTGGTATTGTGATGAATAAAAACATCTATCCACTTCCTGTAACCGGTAGAAGCCTATTGATATTATCTTCAACACTCCATAAAAGGACAAAAACTGTTCTTGAGATATTACTAATAATATCTAATAAATATTGACTAATAAATTTGTGTATGTGATGATATCTATGATTACAGCTATATGAAAATATTCTTTATATCTCTTCTTTGTTTTTTATGCAAGAGTTTATCTTTTTAATTCCTTATATGAGTAATTGCATTGGATTTAATGTAAAGTTTCAGTCTGTAAAGGTGGTATTAATGCTCACTGAGACGATTTTTTCTCCCAATCAAGGATAATTGTTGGAACATCTAAAATGCCACAAAAAAAGACAATAAACACTCAATCTCAGATATTTCAAAGATACAGAACATAAAAATATTGTAAAATCCTGTGACATTTTCTTTCGTATTAAGGTTTCCGATCATTTAGTGGGGGAAGGATGAGGCACGGCAAGTTTTTAACACAACCACACACATCCAAAATTAAACCCAAATAGCAAATTACTTGTATTGATGTGTCTGCAGGAGGCGAAAAGCAGGAGGATCTGGAAGAAGAGCTGCTTCCAGGAGGCTGGCATGATCATTATTCCTCTGTCCTCTGTGTTGGCAGGTTTCTCACTCGTTCTGTGTCCTCTCTTTCTGCCTGCTGCATCGTCTAACCAGCCCTCCCCTCCTCCCTCCCTCAGCCGCACAAGTGACGCAGCCATGATATCACCCTGCAGCCTGTGGGTGGCTGCCTCCATCCATTATTCAACCAGATGGGGTTCATGTCTTGGTGCTGTGCTGCAGTGTTCAGTCCTGCAGGGTTTTGCATGAACTGAACATGCTGAAACAAACACTCCTGTCATGTTTGAACCACAATGCCGCTCTGTGTGTGTCCTTTGATAAAAATTATAACACCCATCACGACCTTAGTGCTGTTATGTTGCTGCTGTGAAAATGTCCGCAAGGTGTCCTGTTCTGTTATGTGAGAGGACCTGGTGGCTGAAGGTCACATGACCTTCCTGTCTTCATGAAAACAGCCATGAATTGAAACTTACTACTTTAATTGTAACTGTAACTGTGGGGTGATTTTAAAACCAGGTTTACTGTTTTAAGAGGATTTTAGAAAGGCTCGGTGTTATTTACAGAGTAGAAATCCAAAGAGACACTTTTTCGCCTTTGTTGGGCAGATTTTATAAATGTAATAAGTAATCTCACATCTGCTTGAGTAACTCAGCAGAGTACTTTTGCTTGAGCAGTGGTCCTTTTTTAAGTCATTGAAAAAACACACTCTATGAACTAGATTTAGAGTTAAACACACTCCTCATGTACAGTATCATGGATCTTGCACAGGCAAAAAAAGTGTCCAGTGCACCATGGGTAGCTGTATCCACATGAGCACACTTCTCACTGAGTTACATCTCATGGATTCCTTGGATTAATCTTATATGTAATCAAGTTTTTTACCAGATTAGGTTAACTTTTACTTTTTTTTGCACTGCATTTGTTTCCCAGTCTTTCAAAACTAGCACATTTGGTCAATTATTTCCATTCTGCCTGTAAAGTTGTTTGTCAATTTCCCTTTCATCATTTTCTTTCGGTGTTTCTTAATGAGTTGTTCCTCTAAAATAAATTTGACCTGATGTAAAAAAACTACAAAACAAAACAAAGGTACAATTTTAATACCTAAACTAATCGATGTTTTCACCTTCCCATTAAACTGATGCAGTGTAATGGAAATTTGATTGCATGCTCATGTAATCTTTGCCCTAGTTTTCTTACATAAGTTACACCTCTCAGATAGAGGCTAACTGACTGTTTTTCCCATCCTCAGGAGGGTAGTTGGTTTTGAACTTGGTTTTGTCAAAGGCTTATTCAAATACACAAGACATGTCTGTGCTTAGGCTTCATTTTCAGATTTCCACCACGTGCAGACAGGGCATAAACTGGTACATTAAAATTAGTCAGAATGAAGGAAATTAAGCATGTGACACTCTAACATTCACACTCTTGCTTATTAACTGTCACCTCACAATGTTGAAACCAAACCTACGCCCTTGGTGTAAAAGCAGAACAGGGTTGAACTGTTGAACTGGTTTTCCCCTCATACTGTATCCTTTAGCTGGCACTGTGTGGGACATCTTATCACCGAACTTGTGTCTTATTCAAGGAGATTAAATCTGCATGAGCCACATGGTCACATGTAGATACAACTTAAAAGTAGAACTGTGGGGCAGCCCATTGGGGCCACTTCCCACTGTAAGAGCTCTTAGTGTCCTCATGTTGCACAAACTGCTATAAAAGTCAACTTCAGGGATGTTATTTCTGTCTTTTGGAAAGTTTCATGGTCCACTGAGGAGCAGATGGACACTAAGTCCACTGCTAAACAAGGACATAAGACGAGCTGAAGATGTTGGGTACTGCTAAAAGGCCTTGAGCTGCTATAGAAAAGTCCTAATTGAGAGACCTTCTGACTGAGAGCTAGAAGAGAGAGAAACTTAAGAATGATGGCTTTGGGGTTAAGTTTTATAATCTGATTGAATTTCAGTGGTCAGAGTTTCAAATCATTGTTTTCTTTTCCTTTGTTTAATAACATCATGAAATCTCTGCCACCCACCTTAGATACTTATATTAACTGGGCAGCAGAGGGAGCTACAGCAAAATTAAGACTATCTGACATGAACAGATGCTGGCGGTACTTCCTTGTTGGAAGTGCAAGGAGGTTTCAGATCTTACCTTCTCAGAGACTTTTTCCGGATAATGTTAAAAACGAACTGTAGCATGTCTGATCTTGACAATTTAGCATTCAGTATCATCACTACACTGTTTGGCAAAAGTAAGAATCATTGGAATATTAATGCCCCTTGATGCCTTCAAGATTGCTGAAAACATGGCAGCTTACTGAAGTACACTTTTGATTTCTCTAAAAATTTATTTACATAACTATTAGAAAAATAGATACAAAAGTGATTGTACAGCTTGTTAAGGCAAAAATACGCTACTTAATCAAAGAATATAATATTCTTAAAAAATGTTATTTTTCTGTCATAACATGTAACAGAAAGAGCAGCAATATTCAAGACACATTAGACATCTAGAAATATCGATGACATCAAGCAGCTACTTTTTTACTGCTGCTGAAGCTGCAGACTATTGATGAACACAGCCTGTAGCTCAGTAATGTCATCAGAGGCCTCTATAGGGATGCTCAGCCTGCCTGGTGAACTTGAAAGCCCACTAGCTGAGTCGTACGCAGGTTCATAGCGAGGCTGGCTGAGATTTTCATAGTAAGAATCCCCACAGCCTCCCACTGCGCCCTGAAGATGCTCATAGACGTCCAGGTAGTTGTTCTGCGGTGAAAGGCGGCTATAGTCCTGAGTTTGGTACAGCCCATGATGGAGGTGGAGGCGATGTTCAGGCCCGGGGCTGTGACAGGGGCTGTGTGATGGACTGTGGGGCATCATGCATGTCTGCAGGCAGCTATTTCGCCTCATGGCTCGGTGCAGATCCAGTCGTGCTATTAGTGGCTTGCCGATGTTGATGCTTTTGGTCCAGTGGACGGGGCCGTCGTCCATGGCGGTAAAAGTGCCCTGAAGGCAGACAGTGAAGACCAGCTCCTCCTGTTGCATGCGGGGTCAAAGGAAAACAACTATTATGAGACAGTATAGATGAAAATCTAATTGTGTTGACAGATCGGGATCGCTTGTCTTGAGCTTATCTTGCCTAGCAAGTCCTGACTCCACAGCACTGTGTCAGCACTGGAGAAAGGTTTAACTGCACCTCACTGCTGTAGCAGGAAAAACAGTCAGGCTTGTTTGCATTTCTTTAAACCCATCACAATCATCTTGGACAGTTTAAGGTCACAATGCAACTATGGAATCCAAAAATGGTAGCATGTAAAAAGAGAAAAGGAAGGAGAATGTCAACTTAAATAATCAAATGCAGGCTTCCATCCACTTTATCCCCTAAAAATATCTTGGCACTGAAATGTGCAAAGTGCAAAATTTGTCATACATCAACAGTGCCCAGAGGGTGAATCCCTGTGGCTTTTGCAAATCTATATTTCTATCATCAGCTGTAGTTTTATATTAGATGCTAATTAGTGCTGGCTAACAGGCTAAGGCTTTGAACATATTAAATATTATTCCTGCCAAAAATGAACATGACAGCACTGACACTGAGAGAATGTTAGCATGCTAACATTAGCATTCAACTCTTAAGCTAGCATCACTCTGCCTGGATGAAGCTAGCTCTGTTGTTAACTTTTACTATATAATTATAGGACAACATGACATACTTTCTCAACAGGTTGAAAAAATCTGCAACCCTTAGGCACACAGAAATCCTTTAGCTTTTTCTTTTACACAGTCTCACATGTCCAATTGTCTTGTGAGAAAGTCATTTTGAGTTTTTACCCTGAGCTTCTGCAGTGAGCTGACTCTGGTGTAAAGGCAGTGCTGCGGCAGGCTGCTGGACAGAAAGTAGATCCCTGTCTCCTCTGGAGTCTCTCTGTTCATCTCTTTGGGATCCACATCGAGGTCCTGCAGTAACAAAAGAAGCAAGTGGCAGTGGACCGTACGCACAAACACACATGCACACACCCAATCTCAAAATATTTTTAGGTGCATGTACCTCTAATGTCTGTTATGCTCTAATTTTGATATAATTATCCAGTTTCCCTGCAACGTTTCTTTAAGATTAGTAAGATGGATGAGAAACTCCTTATTCTTTTTAATGACCAGTGTTCATGACAACATACTGACCTGTGAGAAGTCAGTGACGTGAGCCTGGCAGAAGGACATGTCCTCAGGCTTCTTAACAATGTGAGTGTAAATGACAAGCACATTTGAGAACTCTGCAGCGAAGCCCAACTTGATCTGAGCCCCGCAGTCAAAGCTGAGACACATGCTCTCAGGAAGCTCTGGACAGAAACAGAAACAGAAACATTTTAAGCATTAACTCTGGTTTATTTAAAAAACTGCACCTGAATTTCACGCTTCATCCCACAGTTGTCAGGATTAACTTAAATTCATTAACTTATCATGAGACACGTCCACCTTTTGTGTTTTCATTTGTTTTGATTGCAGTTTTTTGAGTTTGTTTGTACATCTGGAATAAATATTTTTTAAAGTAATGTTAGATGTTACCATTATTTCAAATACACAGTCACCAGAAAATAAAAAAGGTTCTGAACCTTAAATGCCTTACAGCAGTGATATAGTTCCCTCAGCGAGTCCCAAACTAAATCTGAGGTGTCACGATGTGAATAAGTGACAACAAATATGTACTTCTAATACATACAAATATGTCTCTCTTGTAACGTGCTGGACATTTTTACTACAATGGGTCTCTAAAATCCTTCATATGCAGAGAGAGTGAAAAACAAAATCATTGGTTTAATTCAAGTCCTAAGCTGTAACCTGTGATAAGAGGGTCACAAACAAACATTACTTTTTTTTATTGAGTCAAAGCCACAAACTTTATAGAGAACAATCCACTGATGGTCTGACAGGAGGAATAATCGGAACAAAACTATCAGAAGTGATGTTTTTTCCTTCCGTTTATTTAGTAACCAGCTATTTATGAGCTGATAAGAAAAGGGAAGAGGTGATAACTGGGTATTTCTCACTTATCATACCTGCTGCATCCAGTAACTCCATCAGTATCAAACAACAGATTTCCCAACAATACTGTGGTTCCGTTGTGTAGCTGCTATGTGTGCAAATGTGTATAACTGAGTCAATATTTGACTTAGCATGCAGTTCTTGGGCCTTTCCAGTGCATTCATGACAGGTGATGAACAAATATTGACGATATATTTTAAATAAACTCACCGTGAGCTTTTGCCCACCGAAGGCTGTGAGTTTGAGTGAGATCAGCACTGTCTCCTCGCTGAATGGGATCAGTCAAAGCTCTCCTCTCTGACAGGCTACTGCGGATCTCCAGAGCCTGCTTGCCCTTTGTAGCATCAAACTGACCCATGTCTGGACACAAAATTTTAGAAATCAAATGTCAACATTTTAAAAAACAGTATATCAATACAATACAAACAATATATCCAAAACTCCATTAACATGTACTGAAAGTTAGGGGCAAGGAGAACTGTGAGGTGCATTTTATTTTACAGACAATTAATTTACCCAGCCTGAACTAATGTCAAAGACGTGCAGCATCATGTTCATATAATGGATGATGTTAATATTAAGTGCATTTTCAGTAACCTCAACTCATTTTCCCTCATTAACCCTGCATTCAAAAGGAAATTCCACAAGCAGGCTGCAAAGCAAACCATGTCTCATTAACTTAATTTTCCAACCATTGAAAAATGAAGTGAAACACATCCTGTGGAAAACACAGCAACTATTAGACAATTGCACACAATAACCAGGCACTTCAATGTGGTCTTTTATCATATCTCTTAATGGTAATCTAATGATCTTCTCAATAGCCAATTAATTTTAAAGTTTTAAGTGCAGTCAGGGTTGCATTATTTGTTATTAATACAACAAAATAGACTTCGGTTGAGTTTACTTTATACAATATTTCTGATGTAACTGTAACTTTCATTATCGATATCAGTACGTCTTGCAGTGATTAATATGATGTAATTATATATTCACCCTCAGCGACTCTGTCCAGCACCACGGTGATCTTCTCATTGTCAAGCAGTCGCTTCTTCAAAAACTTGACAAACACACCATTTGTGAAGCCACTGGAGCTCAATTCAAATGCCTCAGCATCCTGACACCTGAACACCAAAAAGGGAAAAAAATCTATTTATTCTTGAAACTAAAAAAGGCATAATTTTAGTTTTTGAATGTTAACTGAGGTTGTAAACTTACGTAGCATATCCAAAAACAATGTTAGCCGTAACCCTCAGGACAATGTTTGGAGTGCTGTCATCATGAATATTCCTGGAAAATAAATATGTCTATTAAACTTCTAAGATAAAACCCAGGGGATCAACTTCTAATAGCTCTGTGATTGAGAGAAAATCATTTCTTAATGGTTCTTGTCCTGGAATTACATAAATATAACAAGTAATGCATATAAGAGGAGATCAAGGAGATGAACTGGTTGACTGATGTCTCAGGCTTATTACCATAAAAATTTCTTGTTCAGCTGTAGCTCGTTTCTTTATTTAAGTTAGCATTGTTAATTAAAACACACAAGTATAATCAGGAAAATAAAATTAAAATATCAAAAGGAGTCACTGCAGAAAATATCTCCTGTTACTGTTTAACTATTACATATTATATCATTAGATTTTTGTTTCATGCATTAATGTAACAGCATGTTTGTTTTTTTTTTGTAGTTTATTGATGTCACATTAATTTTTAACAATTTTATGTGAGATTGTAACTAGTGGTTAATATTATTATTAATATATTATTATTATTAGTTTTATTAATTACAAAGCATGGTTTTATAATTGTTTTATACTTTTATCTTCAAGTACTGTCTCTAGTAGTTTTAGCTGTTTTACACGTTTTGCCCCACTATTAATAGGTAAAAAGTGCGGTTAAATTTGTACTTAAGTGGAGTACTTGTTAAATGTAAAAATATCTATCTATTCAGTCATATTTTGGGTAATGCATGGCTCTAAACTTTGCACTCCCATTCATTTTTGTCTTTACAAAATTGAGTTTAAACTCTATGACAACATTTAAGTTAAATCCCAGTGAGATCAAATAAAACTAAAGATACGGGCCACTGACTCAGTCACTCACCTCTTCCTGCACATGTCCAGCAGAAACACATTGAGGCCCGTCTCTTTCTCCTGCATCAGTTTCAGGATGCTCTGCACACATAAACAGTTGGCTGAGCGGTACGGATTTGGTGCATCCACCGGCACCATGAAACTGTTGCCGTAGTTCTCATATCCGTGACCAGCGTAGTACAGCAGACCTAAAGAGAGAAATGTGTATTTCAAACCTACAGTCAGATTTTCAATCACTCAAAAACACTATCAGCTAAAACATAAATGATGTTCTTCCTGTTGTGGGATGTGTGTATTACTCTATTTATAGCAATCCAGATGTTTGTCAAACCCCAACATACCATAGACTCCCTTGTGAAGCAGCAACAGGAACTCATCCACAGCGTTCCTCATCTCCGACTCAGTGAGGTCCAGCAGTGAGACCACCTGGAAGTTTAGCTGCCGCAGCAGATTGGTGAGGTCATACACGTCCACCAAAGGAGCTTTGAGCTGTGGGTGGTTCTGATAGGACAGATTGCCAATCAGCAGGGCCACTTTGTCAGTCGCTGGCGTGGGACATGGGAGAGGGAAAAAAATGTACAGTTAAACTATGAAAGGGAAAATCAACTTATTTATAGAAGCATGCAGCAATGAAACATCTTCAGAAACTGATATGTGAACCATATATTTTTTTTTCATATTTTTTTTGCAGTTTTGTCTTAAATGGATCGGAATAAACAGAAAAACAAGTACTGATAAAAAAAAAAAGTTATTTGAGATTTTCTGGTTGCAAGCTTTTGTACTGCCTGCCTTCAAAAACAAATAAATCCAGTTTACCAGCTGAACTTAAGGTACATTAAGTGGACAACAACAAAAAAAAGACCAATAAGAGGCCTCTGTGATAAAGACAAAATATAGGCAAACATTTTTGATAATAATGCTTAAATTGAATTATGAAGAAATTTTGGCCAAGATATGCCACATTTATAAGATTAACTTGCCAGTGCCCTCTAAAGGACAAAGTATAAAACAATGACACTGTTTTCTTATTCCTTAATATTGATTAATATGCCTTAACAATGTAACTGTGATAACTATCATCAACAGAAACCCAGTATAGCTGAGAAATTTGCCATGCAAAACATCCTGAGGTTCATGGATGTTTGTTTTGGCTGCAACTGTCAGAAGTATTGAAGTTAGGCTGTCACTCAGTGCTGGTAAGATATTTCTCACTGCTGCATGGATCCATTTCAGTTTGGCTCAATGTGGATTAATTTTGTTCTTTAATGATATTTTGTCTTGCTTTTTCTGTATGTCCTACTTTTACTGCTTTTCAAATTGCAGCAGGTTAAGAACTAAACTTTACTTGATTCACAATGTACGTGACTGATACATCAGTAATTCAGGCAGTGGTCCCGCGAATCACATTTACAAAGAAAGGCTGACAGGAAGGAAGTGGATCATGTTGCACTGAATATGAAACACAATGACACTGAGCCATTTGCTGTCACCTGAAGCATCAGCTCTGCAGAAGTTGGTAACTTTTCTTTTCTGGTGACAGTGAGTCAGAGAGAGGTTGGTTAAATTCTGTGGTGCTTCTCAGGCGTCACTGGTGAAATTGGACTTTAGTGCGGTGTAAAGTTTTATTCCGTTCAACTGTGTGGCTGCTAACACCATGTTACAAGAAAGCTACAAGTTTCACATCTTTGTGTTTTTGTGTCCTTGTTGAGAGAGGAACTGATTGCAGATCAGGACAAAGATCCTAACCCTCCTCAGACACAACAGTCACAAAGCTGACATATACAGGAACTGGCATCTGTCATATTAAACACTTGAATAAGTTTAAACATACAGCCATCTTTTAATAATTCACTAACACTTGCAAAAAGACACTTACCATAGAGTTGTTCTGGTATACTGTTGAGGAAAAGTTCACTGGAATCTGAAGACGCAATGTCACAGTAAAAACACAACAAATAATTAAAAAACTAAGAACTGTGTCTGGAAGATATTATTCAAAAAGTTTTATGTTATTACTGAACGAACATGCTTACTCTTACCTTCTCCAATGTTAAAAACATCATCTGGGGAAAAAAAAAAAAATTTTTACCCTCATATAAACTGAACATTTTCTACATTTATGTTAAAAAAACATTATTTTGATTTAGATTAAGCATAATCATGGGAGGTAAGATTGACGGTAACAGAGGAAGATATATCTCATTTTCATGCAATCGAATCAACTCCTTCTAATCAAATTTTCAGATGAAGGCTGGTGTTATTCTGTGTTTTTCTTATTGTCAACAAATCCCACATTTTCAAACAATCCTACTGTGTTTGTTAATTTTCAGATCACTATCATCTCAACTCAAGAAGGAGAAATCATTTGGTTGCTTTATTGAATAACTTCTGGCATTTTTACACTTATAATGTTCTATTAGGGACTTTTAGAAGTGTGTGGTCTAAATTAAAATAAAGCACTACAATTAAAGTGTAAGCTGCAATGACTGTAAACTAAATAGTTTACTGATCAACTGTGGCATCATTTATGTTAGCCATAGAGACTGCAGTTGTCTTAGCACTGGGCTTCATACACGTCTTTTTCTGCTGTGAAGTCTGGCATTTTCAATAGGGAGCTCTATGGGAATTGACTTGCTTTTGAAGCGAGCTTCAAGTGACCATTTGAGGAACTGTGGTTTTAGCATTGTAATGTAAAAGCAATTTTTGACCTGGAGGTTGCCATGTGGCTTAGTTATGTGTTTGTTTGTTTTTTAATACCAGGTGCTACAGTTTATGACACAGAGAAATAAGCTTGATCTGCCCCTCACACACAGATAATACTTTGGGATTAAGTTAGCAGGATGGATTTATTGTTGGTTTTAGCCTTTTCATGGGATTTCCTGACAGTAAGACACATTCAGATAAATCAATAGAACATATAATTAGTTGAGAGAAATTACATTAGTCAAGCCGAAATTTCATGCATGTGAAACCTGGAGATCAACCCCTGTGAACCTTGTGCTTTTAAGTGTTTATGTGACAATAATCCGGATCATGACCCACATGCAATTACAGGAACAAATTAGACTTGTGAACAAAGTTGGGATTAACATTTTCATGCAGCCCATGCCAACTAATTGTTACCCTGTTGCCATTTAATACACCATGCAACAGTCCTTGCAACTCTACCTTCTGAGCACTCCATTGCCCCTGAAAACTGGACAGATATCCTTGGTGCTTTCAGCCAAAAACAGAGCAAATAATCACTTAGAGGTAATGACAAGAAGGCTGCTTTTCCTGTGCTGTAGTGAAACCATCAAAAAATGCACTCGAGCGTGACATACCGATTACAACGTCAACTTCATTGGTCCACATTCTCTCAGTGCTGCTGCTGATCTCACAGCGATATCTGCCGTGATGATGGTGCATCGCCTGGGGAATCTGAAATGTACAACGCACAGAAGTTTTCTATTACATATGCCTTGCTCCAGATGTAAAATTTTTAGCAGATACTTACGTGCACTATAAAAATAAACACTAATGTCTCATAAAGGCTCATAACCATATGAACAGAGACAATATTTTCCAAACAAGAGGCAAAATGAAGTACGGGTCACATCAATAAATCTTTTAAGCAACAATTTTCTTACCAAGAGTTTCCGCTTTGTGGCATTGGGTATTGGGACTCCATTTCTGTGCCACTGGTATCGAGGGATTGGTCTTCCCATGGCTCCACACTCCAGCTGAAGGTTTTCTCCGACATGTAGCCTCTGCGACTGAGGCTGGATCACCAACTTCAGCCGACCATCTAAGGAATGATAACTCTGCCCTGGTTGTAGGGGGAGATGGAACATCATTTGTTTTGTGTACTGTAAAAATTCCTGCATAATTGGGAAAAGTATTTGAGTTCAATTCCCACAAGAAATATTTATTCTAAAGATGCTAACATGGTGATTTGTTTGGTCTGTGGTTCGCTCATTTCACCCATTCTCCTAATATGTTTCGCGGTAGAAAAGTGTTTGTCAATCGATGATTTTCATTTGTGTTCCACCACAATATTGCACGGGGTGCAAAATAGTTTACCTCCGCTTTCGTGAAGAACATCAGGGAATTGTTTTGCACGGTCTTTAGCAGTAATTTTTGTTGGTAAGTGAGAGACATTACTATCGCACATGTCTGCATCTTCGAACCATAAACAAGGAAGTGAATTCGGTGCATAACATTTGCGCAGGGGACTGCTATGATTGGTGGAACTCATGGGAGGCTGGCCAAAATTGCGGAAAAGTTGCGGTGATTGGACAAAATTGCAAGGTCACGCAGAATTCACGGAGATTGGTTGAATCCGCATGAATTGTTGGGATCGCAACATCGCAAATTCCTGGAGGGACTGATAAGTAATTAAGGCACCTAAAATACATGCGCAGGAAACAGCAGCAGAAGGGAGATTTAAACACCTCAAATATCTTACCATAGGACATGGAGACATTGAGGACATCCACCTGAGCCCACTGGCTGAATTCAAAAGCATCTCCACAGTTGACCCTGCAGATGTAAAGGCCAGCGTCCTTCAGCTGGACCGGACTTATCACCAGGTCTGGAGAGAGGCCATTTGGCAACTGAAATACAAAATGTGAATCAAATTCACTTAAATGGAAGGTATAGCACCACTGGTGCAGAAGAGAATGATCAGTTCTCATCTGCTAATTCTCTACTGCTAATATATCACATCAACTTAACTTTGTATGTGCTTGTGTGTGCCTGTGTGTGTATGTGTGTGTGTGTGTGTGAGTGTGTGTAGTCATAACTCACCTCTTCCTTACTCTTGAACCACTGGTACTGTAGTGGAGCTTTGCCCACGGCATGGCAGCTCAGGCGCAGATTGTGGCCACAAATAAGAGCAACAGACTGGGGCTGAATGAGGATCTGCAGGGCTGCACATTAAGGAGACTTTCATTCTGGATTCACGCTTTTTTCTTACATTGAAACTCTGATTCAGGTGGATGTCCGACCCATAGCGAAGATGGGCAGTTTTTTTGTAAAACTGACATTTTTTGTAACACATCAAAACCACCCGTTGGTTAAAAATATGCATTTTACTTCCCCAAAAGTGTTATGTTGCATTTCATTGTACTTACCACTCTACTGGTAGTATGGTTTAGGAATAAACACATAGTTATATGTTCCCTCTTTTAAAAAACAAACTGATTGAATCCTGCTTCCAGTATTGTTGCACTGACTGTAAACTAGCCTGGAAAATGTATTGTTTTGTATTGTACTACATGAAGTGGGAAACTAATGCCCTTTAAAGTCAAAAATACAACACATAGAACAAAATCAACCAACACAATAACAGGCTGGGGGAAAGTTTTACTGTACCTGATGGTTTCAGGCACTGCAGGGCCTCTGAGTTGCCCAGCATTTGGAGGCAGTCCATCAGGTAACCTACAGTACAGCCTCGCTCTCCCATCAGCCTCAGCAGCGTGCGGCTTGGGCTGCCATCTGCCTTCAACACCTTCAGGGAGCACATATCCATGTCGTCTGAGCTGGAGAACAAAGCAGGAGATTACTAATGTGTCATATTTCAGATAATAGAGTCAGAAGCAGCTAAACTGGCAAAGTGTGTTGACACATTTAAGGAATTTGAGCATAGCTGTCAGTATATTTACAATAAGTGCAGGGGACAAAAGGGAGATACAGATTGAGACATACAACTTTACAAAAGATAGAAAAACTGAAACATACAGTTATTATAGACAGGCAAGATTTAGATAGCAATAATATAGCATCCAGGAAATTCAACTACTGTGATGTCAAAGGTGCATAATGATGGCTTTGCTGATGTAAAATGATGATTTATTTGTATTTTAACTGCTTTTTTTAGACATTGGATTTGCTGTTTCAAAACTGTTTGAAAGATTTCCAAATATAAGATGTAACACAATATAGTTATTAAATCTAAGATATTAATGTTATTTGATGGTTTCACAAAAAAAGCTTTTTTTCCCCATCTATAAAGTTTGGAAAAATAATTGTTGGCTTTTTTTGTTCTCGAATGCATTGTATTCATTTAAACATTCACTTCCTTTGAAACAATAACTCTGTGATGTGTAGAGTCAAAAAATGACAGATTAGACCTTTAATTTCTGATATGTTGTGTTACTGAACTACATGACCCTGAAATCATGCATTTCATTTCATGCAGGAACAGAAGCTCACATAGATATCTCACAATATTTTCGACCAGAGACCTAATGGGGTCCAGGTAAATGGGTAAGTTTAGATTGTATATCACCTTTCTATGATGCAGTGTTTTGAATTAGGACAAGTCAACATTTAAGTTATATCGCGGTGAAACGATGTTAAGGATTTAAGAGGATATCTAGTGTCATATCTCGATATGAGCATGAGTGTGTGTGTGTATAATGATTGTTCTTGCTATCACAACACAATCAGAGCAGCACTTTAATAGTTTAATAATGGTAATTATATGACTGTAAATTAAAATGACGTTGAATAGACTACAGTGTCGGATGTCAGTTTGAAAAATCTGTTTGTGATGATAAATATTTTACAGTCTGAATCAATATCTGCTCACGTTACCTGACTTTGACACGTCGGTCATTGCCAACTATCTCTCCAAGTTTTCGCCATCCTTTAATGCTGGATTTGTCCAAAACCTCACAGAGCTTCTTCACAACCGGCTCCCTCAACAAGTTGATCTTCGTGGACCTGTCCAAAGTGTCCGACATGGCGGCCAGGAGGAAACTTTTACCATACACTTTTCTCTATTCGACTGAAGACAATCGCAATACACTTGAAAACAATTGACTTCAGGACAAAAGTTTACTTCCTGGAAGAAATGGTAAAAGTGATACAGACACACCTACTGCACTGTCTTGGTTTCTCCCCCCACGCAGCTGTGGGCTGCCTTTGCTAAAGGTTGTGTGTACGTCAAGATAGTACGCTGTAGGCAAATATGTTTAGCTAATGTGTAATTGTTTTTATTTATTTTAATAACAAAAGTGAGTTGTCCAACAGTTTAACTGATAATACGGGTCAGATTGTGGCAAATGCCATTTTTAGTGGCTAGCTACTCGTCTTTTTCGCTTTCTGTCAACCTTGTATTTAGCCAAAGACATCCTATCTTACAGTTTTTAACTACTAGCTAGCTTGCTATGGCTTTCATTACGTAGTGGTGGACTTAAATGCACCTGAATGTACATGTGTAAGCCGGCTAATATGACTAAATGGCTTATTTCGTCATATTTGCCAAGGCTCGAACTTAACACAGAAAGACGAAATTTCGGAAACAGTAATTATCTTGCACCACCTGCACTCTTTGGTTGTACTATAGGTGAGAATCAACAAAACATTACAAACTCTCCCCTCTGTCACAATGTCTGTTACCTGCGGTATTAGACGGCCTTTTTGCCAAATTTTAGAGAGCAATCTGTGGTGAAGTTATTGTGTGGAGTGCGTTACTTCTTTCTCTCTGCTTGCGAAAGTCGAAACTCTCGCTAAATTGGTGAACAAGATGAAAACCGATCTGTACTGCCCATTTTTTGTCGTTTTACTGTTTAATGTATCATGTTTTTAGATATATTTTTTTGGTATATTTATTAATTGTTTACTATTTATTTTATTTTAGTTTACCTTTGTTTTTTAAATCTTTATTATATTCAGTAGATTTGAATGAAAGCGAAATAACATGAACAAGAAAGTACATAGAATTTTTTTGAGGCTCATAAAGGTATTTTCAGAAAGCAGCATTAGTGAGTTCATTGAGTTTAAATATCATGATCTATTTTTTGACTCATTCTGGTAATTCCACTTCCTCTATGAAACTACCCCACTTACACTATTCCCCATCTTTGATTCATCCAGTGTTAGCCTTTAAGCCACGCTTTTTTAAGGCAATGCTGCGGATTCTTTCACTAATGAAAAGTTGTACGTGTCACTGTCATTAAAAATTATTATTTCCATGTTAATTGTCCTATCTCTGTATAGTTTATAATATCATGTGTTATTAGCATTTGGTGACCTTAACCCCAAACCCAAGCTGGTGAAATCATTTCCTTTTTCAGGGTTCATAGTGACATTATCTGTCAGGGATGACTCAGTTTCTTGCTGCTTACTACAGCTGCAAAGTGCAAAAGTGAATTTAAAGGCGTTAATGCATTATCTCAAATGAATGAACAACCGCATAATGATAATCCATGTAAAATATATTCATTTACTTTTGTGTTTTCATTTTTTCACGATTTGAATCTCTAAGGTCTGCCTTACTCCGATAGAGGAAAATTGTATGTTATATTCAGTATTCAAACCAGTGAGAAATTACATTTAAACATTCAACAGGATCATATCTTTCTAGAGATTATTTTCTGGGTGTTCCACAAACCTCAATATCAACAATCGCTATAATGGACGTTGTTAGGCCTATTTAAAGGGGGCTGAAGCCACCCTTAGATGTTCCTAATTAGAAATTACCTAATATCCAGACATTAGATATCCTTCATGTCACATATTAGTGTAAATGTTTTATCCAGAGAGGGATTAAATAATTGTGCATGTTGAGTTAAACAGTATGCCCTCTTAACATCTTTTCACAGAACACGTAGACGACGAAGAGGCCTGTCTACCTGGCCCTAGTAGACAGGTGAGTGGAAAACTACCAACCCCTGTTTTACACAAACACAAACACACACACATACACACACACACACGGTCAGCTAAGCATAAGTCTTAATTGCTGTGCAAGTAAACCTGTGTGACCCTCCATCAGCTTGGCCTCGGGGCTTGATGCCAGTACTGAACTGTGTAAGACTTAAGTTCATATTACATAACTAAAATTTTGACCATTTTTTATGTTAAAAAACTGGATTCTGTGGTGTATTGCATTATATTGTTGTCAAGTTTGAACGAGCCTGTGTAGTTGCATTTATTTCCAACTGACATGTTGAGCTAATTTTCATAAACAAAACGTTTTTAGTCACTTTTAGTCACACAAGCGGTGTGACTGATGTTGATCTATTGGTTTGACGTCCATCACTTTAATCTAAACTGAGGTGCAAAATTAACTTGGACTTATGGCTGGACTGCCATGATAATTTATTACAGACATTAATGCTGCCCAGAGACTGATTAACCAAGAAAACAAGTGTAGCTCCACTTTGTTTAAATCAGTTGTATTTGTAACAGAAACACAGGACTTTATATTTAGTTACAATCAGCTGTCAAATCCAGCAGCAAATGATGAAATGTCTTAAATCTTCAGTTCAAATCTTCAGTTAAAGCCACAGTTTGCAAAGAAAGGGCTAACTGGGAACTGGGAGCTGTAAACTGAATTGCCCGTAAGGGATAATAAATAAAGTTTTCTGAATCTAAATCTAATGCAGATGCGGCTTAATAAGTAAAGGTTAAACAAAGCACTGTCCTTTCTATATGCCTTATAAACACAACCCACCTTATACTACATGTAAAATATCATGTAACATTCAAAATTTTGTTTCTTTTCCAGTGTGAATGAACTACAAACTCAAAACCCTCATAAAACTCAGTATATTGTGTGGAACTGGAGCGTGGCTATTAACTACTTGCAACTAAAGTTGAACTAAACATGTTCTTAATTTGGGCACAAGGTAAATGTAAACTGAATGTTTTTACTGTCAAACAAAAATCCAAGTCAGCTTCCACAGCATCAGTGTGTTGTTGTAGTCTATGAATTAGATAAATGTGTTGAACTCATAGTTTATTTGTTCTAGCAGATGACTAAAACTCAGATCAAACTTTTAAACTAGGCATTGGTGCTAAAATATGAATCTGGATTACGTTCAGCATAATCTAATCTAATCTAATAATCTAATATGTGTTGCATTGTTACAGCTGTAACTGCACATTTATGGCTTGTTGTAGGCAAGCCAAGATGCTCAGAGCTTGAGATCAGTTGTAATAATAGCTTTTTATCTTCTATCAATTATTAGCCACTGTTTAGATGACTGACCTGAAATTATGAAATAGCAATAACTCTCACTCCTTGGTATGTCAGTGGCATATACAGTTGTTTGTTTGTTTATTTGTTTTGTGGTATTAAACTGATAAGCTACAGTTTTATAAACTGCTTGTTAACCATGACAGGAACATACCCTTGAAGGAAGAAAGTGTGACTGACTGACACTTTGTAGTGACTTAGTTTGCGGGGTTAGCAAATTATAAGCTCGAAACGGCCAGCATAAAAATGTTTCAATAAAGGTTGAAGCTTGAATTTACAATCTGTAAAGTCTCTAAGTGTTCTAATCAAAACCACCTAAACATGATTCATGATTTAGTGAAGGATCTTAGGGTTTATTATTTTCGTTATTAAAATGAAAATATTATAGATTAAAATCTCTCTGTAGTAGGCAGTAGTGTTCACATAAAGGGTAAGGTATTACGTTTTATTCACATTATATCCAGCCACATATTTTGTTTGGGTTTTTCTTGTTTTTTTTTATTTATTGCTTTTTAATATGAGTCACTTAAGCTGACGGGTGTAAGGACAGGCGACGATACCTTCAATAACATCTGGTTTTGAACATCGTTGGAAACTTTTCGGATAACTAAAGTACATAACTCAAAGAAATGTAAGATAATAATGTAGTCGTTTTGAGATTGTTTGTCCATCCGCGTTCATCATGACTTTTAAATTTGTAACTGGGATGATCGGTAAAGCAGAATAAGTCTTTTAAAATTACCAGTTAAACAACTTTGAGCGTCTGCATTACATTTGTTACCCTGCGCGGGTAGTTCTCCATTTCGGCACTGCTCATTCCGGTTGCTCTCCTGTTTTGGAACGAAGGCAGGTAAATTGTGACGACAACAAACCCCTCCCCTTAACCACTCAGAGGACACCTTTCTTCCCCGTATCTTACCCGAGGTGACAGAAGCACCGTTTGCCAGGTGTGAGAAAGTGGTCTCTTGTAAAATCATGACTGAAGGAGAAATCTTTTTCCTCCTTTGCTTCCTTTGACATCGGTTTAATGTAAATTTCATTCATAAAGTTGCGAGAAATCTGCACTGGTCTTCAGGTGGTGACTGAGGTAAGTGAACACCAGAGCTGTATTCACTTTTATTTATGCAGGCTTACTACACTTAAGTAAAGTAGTGCAAAACTTCCAGTTTCTATTACAGTGGATTTTTAACTCAATTTTGCGTCGGGATTAAGATGATATGGTGGTACACTTCTGAAACACCGTAGCGCATGATTTCAACATGTCTTTTGCATGTAGACCAGATAAATTTGTTTGTTCTGACGGATATCACAGTAATGCAACAGTACGATCCAATCATAAAATATTATATGACTCTCGGTCTCTTGGCACAATAGTAACATATTCCTAATATTGGTATAGAACCAAACTTAAGATAGCCTAGGTCTAATGATTTCTCTCAATATTAATTTTTTTTTCGACTGTTCAGACTCTTTTTACTCTTATTTTGAGTGTAAAATATTATCCGCAAATTAAATGTAAAAAATAATAATCTATATACAATAGTATTACCCCAAACACTGTTAGAGAGATATTTAGCATTTAAAACAATTTTGACCCATTAACTAGAATTAAGAAATAAGCCAGATGCCACTTGCTCAAGCAATCCTCTTAAACTGTGCCACAGCAGGTACTGGTTTCAAGAACAAGAACAAAACCATCGAAAATCTCTTTGTGCCATACTTAGGATTATGGGCTGATAGCCAGTGAAGGGAGCTTTCTCACACCTTCAGGTGACTAAGTATATTTATTAGCAAAGAGCTGAACAAAATGTGTTGCAGTCTGAAGCATAAAGCATAAAGCATAAATTTGCATTTGCACAGAAATCTGTGCACTGTGTGTGTGTGTGTGTGTATGTGTGTGTGTGTGTTATCTAAATGAAGATATAACGAAGTAGCCAAACAAGTATTGTCTAAAGTCCATTTGAAGATTATTTCACTGGGCCACAGTTGTGAGTCAGACGAGTCTAAAAAACAATATAATAAAGACTGTCGATTGCTACTATTAATCCCTATCAGCCAACACTCATGACTGAATTATATCACTGAAATGAAGACTAAAGGTTTGTGTTACAGACTCAGCATAATACCAGCAGGATGTAGCACAGTCCTCCTCACAGTTGCCTGCCTAATTCTGGTAAATCTAGTTTCTTCTTAAACTCACCCACTCTACCACTATTCTTCAAACCCTGTACTATTCTGCTATTCTACATACAATTCTTCACCTTTGGTTAAAGTGCTTACATAAATTATGAGTGATGATGCAGATCCTTCGCCTGATGAAAATTGATGACATATGTTGCTGTCAGTCAAATCATACACTTGCATATAAATCTCACACACTTTCAGTCATCTTTCATCAGAATTTGATGACTGCAGATGGCCTGTTTGTGATGGCTACAACATGTACACACAGTTATTGGTTGTGCTCGCTGTTTTCCCTTCATGTCTCCTTGTTTTACATTAAAACAAGACGTGCAGCCAAACTATGGGTTTTCTATCACTTAGTTAACCACAAGCATGTGATGTCACTTCCTTTTTAGGACTCAGACCGTTTGTGCCAATATGAAGAGGAGAGAAGGTCTTGGGTTGACAGTGCTCCTGCTACTGTCTGCAGCTGTAGAGTCCAATAGTAAGTTAAAAGGCTTGGAAAACATTATCCTTTACCAATAACAAGAGGATATTATAAAGGTTAGTTTACTCAAAATATATATGAAAGAACCACTTACTTATAGTGGCATGTAGATGTAAACTTGCTCACAGGAGTTCTTCAGGGCTTACAGCGCTACAAGATTACATTTAAAAAAGTCAACTGGTTCATCCAAGAGACATCACACTTTGCAGCTGAATGTGTGTGTTTGTTTGGATAAGTGAAACAGTTACTGAACTAGTTCCTAAAATAATAGCACAGAATGTTATAACATAATCACTCAGTTATTTAAATAAAGCGAGGACTAGCAAGCTGCTCAGCTCTGAGTCTATGGCAGACACAAGTTCACAAGTTTTGTAAATGTGTTTGTTGTGTTGGTCATGCAAAGTCAAAGGGTTTATTCACTGCTGAATAGGTTGGTTTACTTAAGCAGAGCTCCTGGTTCATTTATTTTCTCACTTGTCCTTTGTGAAATTTTACTGACCCATCACTTGTGATTAGAGGTTCAAAAAACACAGTCTGGGCAGGATTTTAGGGTTGGTTAATATAAGTAACTTACTTTGCTCATACATTATTTTAAATAAATCATGGTAACAGCATGTGACATTAAGTTTATTTCAGTGCAAAAACACAACCTGGGTTTATTTGGAGTATGTTCAGTTTTATATTCTGATATATTTATTAACTAGCTCACATTTTTTAAATAAATGCTAGCTAGCCAACAATCACTATAAAGTCAGATGATAAACATGCCACATCTGAAGCTTTTCTGAATTTTACAATATAAAATGTTTTATCCTTCTAGCTTTATTGCAACACCTTTTTCGTTTTTATCTGAACATTTTTGAGTAAAGTAAGCTAATAAGCTACATTAGCCTCTTTTTGTATGGAGTGTTTTTGTATGGTTACAGGAAATTATTCTAAACTACACCACAATTTGGGTGTTTGTCATTTAGGTGTGTTCTAATTATCGTCTCAACATTCCTGCATTTCTTTTCAATTGTTTTAAAGCTAAATTAGTAATAAGAAGCTGATGTTGTTTGTTATCTGCTGCCAGGCATGTCTCCACCAGGGACACCAGTCCTGCTCAGATGCAGGTCCCCCGAGAAGGAGACCTTTACCTGCTGGTGGGAACCAGGCTCTGATGGAGGGCTGCCTACCACACACCGCCTCTATTATGAAACAGAACGGTCTGCTTGTTTTTGTTATCTATTTTTAATTTTTTTGGTGCTTATTAAATAGATCCCATAAGAGATACAGGAAAGATGAGGCAGGAAGAGAAGGGAATGACATTCACCAAAGGTCCCTTGTTGGAGTCAAACCAGCGTTTCACTCCCTGCATATTGTGTTTGTACACAGGATGCCCTTTTAGTTTCAGATGTGTTTATCATATACACTGAAAGCAAGTGAAACTACAGCTGTCATTGTTGAATTGTCTATGTAGAGTTGTTAACAGGCGAGTGGAAAACTACCAGCACCCTCATTCACACACTTGTGCTCAGTCACCTGAGCACAAAACGTTGTTGCTATGCAAGTAAACCTGCACATCTCAAACTATTTACCTGTGTGACCCTCATTCACCTTGGCTTAAGGGCAAAATACCAAGGACTTCGAGACTTTTCAAGAATGGCTGTTGATCAGTTCATTAACACTTCCAAACCAAAATACCTTAACCTTCAAACTACCTGATGGATTGCCATAAATGTTTTTACAGAGGATGAACCCTAATGACCTGTGTGATCCCTTGAAGTTTTAAAGTACTAAATAATGTGTCTTGATCGTTGATGTTGACCACCTGCAAAAATAATGACATTTCCATCAGCTTTAGTTTTACTTTGTGTTTGCTTGCTTGTTCCAATGCTTGCTAATCACGCAAGCAAGCCAAAACTAAGTTGGTGAGCATGGTAAATGTTATGCATGTTAGACACAAGGATGTTACTGTTGTAATTTTTTCATGTTAGCATTTATATGTCTTTTAACACAACTTCAAAAAGTTGTGCACAGCTGTAAAAACTTATTCTTATAAAGATATGAATTGTTAAGTTTGGTGACAGTTATGTGCCTACAATTCAATTAGATTTCTGAGAGGCCTCTGTGTGGTTTACAAAAAATCTGTAAATCTGTAGATTCATCAAACTTTGCAGAAAATCTGATTATCTTGAGTATTTTCTTAAGAGTGTGACATTTGGGAAAATTATGCACTGGTCAGTGATCATTTCTAACTCGTGTGTGACTATCAGTCAAGCCCTATATTTGTTTATGGATACAAACATGTATTTACTGCCCATGGCACAGTTTTACAATGCTGGCCTAGTAGTAAAAGTATGTAAGTGTGGTGCCCTGAGCAACGTTCACTTGCATCATGGTAGGTAAAGGTCTTGTTTTGTCTGTGTACAGATCCGAGGCGGTGTTCGAGTGTCCAGACTATCAGTCAGCAGGGAGGAACTCCTGCTTCTTTGACAAGAACCACACCTCCATCTGGGTTGATTATTACCTGACAGTGGTGGCCTCCAATGCTCTCGGAAATGCCACCTCTGACCCCTTTAAGATGGACGTAATGGAAATTGGTAAGCTGTTACTCCCAAAGAAAGATTTAGATTAGAAACTTAAGACAGAGAACAATCTTTGCCTACACAGAGACAGGAAATAAAAATAAGAACAAAAATGCAGAATAACATAGATGGTAACTGAGAGAGAATTTCTGCAGAGGAGCCTCCATAAACCTCTGTATCTAAAAATCCTCTAAACTGCTTTATAGGTCTTTTTCTAGTTATGGGTTTGGCTGAGCATTGTACAACCTCTATAAAACAAACAACCTGCCTTAGGCTTTATAGATTATTGTTTTACAATACTGAACTGCAGAGGCTTTCATGAGGGATTTTATCACTAGTCAAATGACTCAAAGTGACGAATTCAAAGTCAAAGTAAATCTCCACATTATTTTAAAATCAAGAATGACTCAATCTAACATGTTTTATGTCAAGCTAGGAGTGATACACTTTGAACTATTGACTACTGGATCTTTTCATTCAAGTAAGAGTTAACACAGCAGAAAATTATCTGTATTGATTCAACCAATGATTGCTACTGTTTTACTGACCGTGCAGCCCTTTTTAGCCCGGAAATGATTGAAAGCGTATTGAGTGACAGACATGAAGCATTAATTAAAAACCCGAACAGAAGGGGAGGGAACTGGTTTGTACCTGGTGTTCAACTTTTCTACAGTCTTGTATCAAATGTCTCATCTTTTGTTTGTTTGTTTTTTCAAGCATTTGCACATGTGATCCTTATTCCAGTCTACTTACTATAAACCTGGAACAGAGTGCTGCCACATGTTAGAAGATTTTAACCCCTCTGCATTAGATGATGTCCTAGTGATCTAAACTTCAATTAAATTAAATATTTAAAGCATATATTAGTAAACCCATTCATAACAGATATTGATAATCTATGTAGTTAATAAGATTTGGGTAACCTCTGTCCCCTGACCCCACCTTTTCTTTTGCACTACAGATCAGTTTTTAATTATCTACTGAAATAGATTTAAAATTAGAATAAAATTTGTGGTACTTTCTGTTGCTTATCAGCAAATGTTTGCTTGCTTTTAAGCTAAACCCAGATGGTGAACAAAGTGAACATCACACACTGTAAATATCGGTATATTAGCATTGTCGCTGTGAGCATACTAGCATGGTGACAGTAGCATTTAATACAGAGCACAGCCTCATAACAATACTGGTGTGGCTGCAGAATCTAAATCCAGGTTTTTCTGTGCTTGACAGTGAAGCCCAATACTCCTGAAAATGTGACTCTGCTGCTGGAGGGAAGAGAGGACAGTCCATCTATCCATATCAGATGGCAACATCCTCATAACACAGACACCAGGTCTGGCTGGGTCACCATTAAATATGAACTAAGAGTCAAACAAGAAAATCACAAAAAATGGAAGGTGAGTTTTAAATGTTAAACATTGAATTGCTAAAAATGCTGTAACAATTTGTGCTGTACATTATTTTTCAGGATCTTTGTTGTATTTTTAAAAATGTCTATAAAGTAATACATCAAGTGCTATCAGTGTTGCAAGTTTTCTACTGAGCTGCATTAAACGATTCAAGTTGTCACATGACCAGCCAGTAAAGGCCAATAAATAGGCTGCCTACAGGACTGTCAATCAAAGTATCAATATCAATTCTTACTTG
Organism: Acanthurus tennentii; assembly: GCA_029783805.1. NCBI lineage: Eukaryota > Metazoa > Chordata > Actinopteri > Acanthuriformes > Acanthuridae > Acanthurus > Acanthurus tennentii. Next base: position 11,094,452 of record JAPZDZ010000022.1, read on the forward strand.
TTCACAACCTGTTTTGTAGGCGGTGATTAGGTCATTGAAGATGCATTCAGCCTTATTCAGACTGAGTTCTTTACACAGCCGAGCAGCTGACATTTGGTCACATCCTGTGACCTAAATTGACTTCTTGATCACATGTATTGCAACCCTTGTCTTGGTTGCATTTCATCTAATACACAAATCAGACCAAAGGAGCTTTACCAGTTTTACACAAACCAGTAAAGATCTAAGGATGGAGAGACTTCAGTCGAAAACATTTTAACACTTAATCTTTCCAAAGCACTTCATAGAGACTGCCTGTCTTCAGTGAGCACTGAAACAGCCTTCACAAAAGCAATGCAAGTTAATCAGCATGATAGCAAGACTTAAAAGCCGCTAATATCCGTGCCTTGAGATTTTTCAGTGTACAATAATCTAGCTATGTTCTACTGTCATTTTATCAAGCATGGGATAAACAAACAAGGAAAAATGAAGTAATTTGCAACTACTGTTTGTCCCAAATGTGATCAAAACCTGGGTATGAGGTGAGATTGTATTTACTCTGTTATGTTTCTTTAGGAACACATGTCTGGTACACAGACCCACTTCAACTTGTACAGTGTCAGTCCTGGAGGGGTTTACATGGTTCAGGTGCGCTGTAGTCTAGACCACGGCGCCTGGAGCGAATGGAGCAACACTTCCTATGTGAAGGTCCCTAACTGTAAGTCTCTGGAGCTCTTTTCTACATCTCTAATTTCACAGGTACTAATAGTAATTGAAACATACCTCTTGTTTTAATTTAGATCTTCAGAATGCGAGACCGTTTTGGATTTCAGTTTCCACCCTCTCTGTGATTCCATTTATTGTGGCAATGTGCATCGTGGTCATGAAAAGAAAACAGTATGTACAGTATCTTTTACAAAAATTATGCCTAGCTTTTAATATAAACTCAGGATAAAAAGGATCATTTAAAACTTGAATCCCTTGTGTTCCTCAGTGTGAAGCAATGTGTTCTCCCCCCTGTTCCTGGTCCAAAGATAAGAGGACTGGATTTTCAACTTCTGAAGGTAATCATGCATCTGCACCGCATTTTTAACCATATCCAAAAAGTTTTTTAAGAAATAATAACAATAGCAAGGTCATAATTTACTCATTTAGCTCTAACTGACCCTTTCAGAGTGGGCAATCTGAGGACATCATCAATGCCGTGGTCATCAATCATAACTTTCCTCTTGTGGAGGCCTGGAAGAGCCAGATGGAGGAGTACCTTATAGTGACAGAGAATGACAGTAAGCTTCTGCCAGATCCCTCCAATTGTCAAAAAAGGAAAAAAAGCTTTATTATCCCTGCTGGCTTTTGCTTAGACTCGGAATTCCAATGCAAGCAGTCAACCCCCCTGGAGAAAGTTGGAGAAACAAAGAATGAAATTGATAATTCTATGAGTTATGAGAGCTCCATCCAAGCTGTCACAGACAGCAGCTATGTGGATATTCAGAGACATCTGGAAAACATAAAGGAAGTAGATGCAAAGCTTGTGGGCTACTGCAAAGTGAAAGAGGTGAATGGCGACAACATTCTCATCCTTGAGAAAAACAATCTCCCCTTTAACAGCTTTGACTACATGGATGTTCAGGGACATGGGAATATATCAGAGGACTACAGCATGGTGAAGGAGGTGAACAGTAACAATACTGTCCTCCTGCAAAAACAAAATGTGACCATTGACACTTCCTGTCAAGAGAGGGGTAACCACAACACAAATATTGTCCTTCACAAGCCAGGAAATCCTAATATAACTGGACCTCATACAGAAGAAGTGTGCACAGAGCTTGATAGCGGATATGTTGATACAATCCCTGCAGCACTGTTGATTTAAGGTTTTGCTCTATATGTACAAATACAAAAGACAGATATCCTCATTGATTTACTGTTTGGAGTTAAAAAAAAAAAAAAAGGCTGGAGATATTCTTTAATCTTGTCAAAATTATTAGATGAAAATCAATGACGAACACACATTCATGATTGCCAGTGGATGAAGCCTACTGACTTTTTTGGAACTCTGAAAAGTCCCCTTGCATTACCATGAGGTCAGCATTTTGGCTTGGAATGAATAAAAAATACTTATGCATTTTTGTGAATTAACTAGAGTATATTTAAGGTCATTAAAGAATAGATTAAAATAACTTGTTGAACCAGGCTTTCAAGATAGTGTTTTAAACATAACAAAATCTCAATTTGTCCAATGCTTTGGTTCATGACCAAAGTCTGCAAACTAATGACTTTCTCATCAGCCTCAATTGTAGTTAAGTGTTAAGCAATGGTAAAATGGTAAACATGGTAAGCATTATACCTTCAACATCATCTGTAACATATTTGGCTCCCAGCCTTGTGTACTGCCTGAACTGAACAATGGAGTTCAATGGAGCTTTATCCAGCTTTGGCTACACAAAACACTCCTTCGTGGGATCAAAAAGTGTCGGTTTTGGTCTTTCCATTGGATTTACTGAGATGAAGACAAACAGCACCAAACAAATCTTTAAAAAAGCAGTTGACCATGAAGTGATTACATTAAAAAAAGTGTATACAAGAAACTGCTTCCCTCTGCCTCTTTTAGTCATCACACTCAATACAACAGAACATTTTCAAATGTAAGCAAGAAGTCAATAAATTCACAAAAGATAAGCTTCCACTTACCACTTGATCCAGGTCACCTTAAGATTATTTGTAAACAACAGAGAGCATGCAAACATGTCAGTAGTCAAATCACCTCAACAGTTTATTTATTTTGCGAGGTACAGTTTACTTAAGTATGCAACTGAAAATTAGGAGAATGACTGTTCCTATAATTCAATGATAAATCAAATTTTATTTCAAATTGTAACACATGATATATACTTTTTCATTCATTACTTATTGTCTTGATGTTTTACCTAAAATTACGAATGAGACATTTCACTACTGGAGTCTTCAGAAGCAACTTTGTATTTCATCGTACAAGGGATTCAAAAAGAAATATCTATTCATAGAGGGTGAATTCAAATTCAAACTCTGGAGAATTTTCTGGCAGAATTCAAACTCTGTAACACAGGTGACATCTCATAATTTTGTGTTTTTGTTTTCTAGAAAAGATAGAGTATTTAAAAATGCTTGTTAATATTTGTACATTCTAAGCACTGTGTCTGGTCTTGAGTGGCACTTCAATAGTGCATTTTATTTTTTCCACCTCAGCTTAAGACAGTGGTTCTCAAAGTTTTTCAGCTAGCCGAAAAGTTTACTCCTCCCAAGCCACATTTTTTACAATTGCCAACAAAGTTGGGGTTAAGAGTATTAGCCAACTCTTCTTTATTTTTTCCACATCAATCAAATTCACTTGACTTAGTTTCACTCCATATTTTTCCCCTTGTCATCTATGCTCAACTTGAAGTAACTCCATGCCCCGCAGTTTGAGAACCACTGGCTTAAGGACAGAAGCTTAAGAGTAAACATGTTTTCTTTTTCATCTTTGGTTTATTTGTGAAATCCTGTTTTAACAGTTATCTCAAGGAATATTTGTCTTTGTTCTTTCATTAAAATAAAAATATTTGCCTAAAGTAAATCATAGAACATGATTCTTTATTCAGATCAAAATTTGGTTATTTACTGTGGTATCTATTGGCAATCATTTAAATTTACAAAAATATTCAATTGACAAATTTTCTTCACTTTCCTTCTGTTTGACAGTAGATTTGTAGTTCTTAAGACCTAGATACTTTGCTTAAAGAAAAAAAATGGCAACAGCAAACTCTCCTGATTTAAATTTCCTATCTACCATGTGACAACTGAAACATCTGTCTGTTAATGTATTAAAAAACAATCATTTGTTTCTCTATTCTCTCAAGACGTTTGTCTATATTACATCTTAAATACGCAGTTGATATCAATGATTTATAAAAAATATATATCTTCACACTAGCATTAGGCTTTTTCATTCTAAGTTACTATTGTTTCACAGTTTGGTCTCTTACTACCACAGAATTTGTTGAATCACTTTATGGTACGGAAAATTTAATGGTTTAGTTTGATGTTTTATGAAACATACTTTTTGCTATCTGGTGGAGAATAAGAAAAGAAAATTCATACCCATTACATTTCTGCTGATAGAAGTAAGGTTCCAGCCTGTAACTCATTAGCTTAGTTTTGCACAGAGTTGAAAGCAGTGGTTGGCTGTGGCCTTACATTTAAAAGAGAGAGAACTAGCAACCAGAAAGCAAAGGCACATTTCTTAAAATGTCAAACTTTTTCTGTAAGATTTATATGCACCTTCCACAATTCCACCCCAGATGTTTTGACTTAGCATGGAGAGCAAAAACTCAGATTATTAAATGGCAAGCAGCCATTATTGATGCTGTTGGTTACATTTATACTTTTGCTGTAAAATTGTCTGTCAGGAAATTGCATTTTTTATTAACTCCCTAAAAACCCTCCTTCCTGTATAATTGTATCAAGACATAATTTAGACTGTAGCATGCTATCAGGTCCACCTAGCATGGTCCTTATCCTATACAAACATCCAATGACAATAGATTCACTGGGAACCTTTTTCTGCATGTAACCTAAGACTTGGAACAGTACTTCTCTCACTACAACCAATTTGCACCATGTTTTTATGATCAATTTAGTATTCAAACAATAATTGCAATCATTTTTTACATCTTCTCTCCTTTACACTAGACAAAGTCACTGTACCATCATGCTAACAACAGTAACTTCTCAGTAGACTACTTCCCATTGGTCATTTTCAAAACTTTTCTGCTTGGAAAAGACAGTCGTTGGCATGTTGGCATAGGAATTCTGTCTTGATTTATCTTAGTCCTGTGTTCACTCTTTGCCCCCAGTTTATATACCACTGAACTGTTTCTTTTTCCTCAATATGTAGGTAAACAGAAAACTCACTAAGCAGCTTTATATCCCAGTCAACAGCTGGTAATGTATCTTAACATTATTTAGCTGTTTTTTCCTCTAACAAGAAAATCAAAAGCTACCATTTATACTTAATCACAAGTAGTACTACATACAATATGTAATACTTTGATAACCACAGACAAAAACACAGGCTCTAATAGTGCAATAAGGGTTAGAAAAAAAAACAAAGTTCTGACATGCCATGCTAATAGGATTTAATTCCTACACAAACTCTAACCTGAACCTAGTTGTGTCATTGCTGTCTGGGGGTTAAAGACTGTGGGTTCAAGTAAGGGTCAAGAAATTCTAAGCATGGGACATAATTATGGTCAGTAATGGTGGAGCGGTTTATAACCCACACACACTCATACTTAAAATGCATAACTTTGCCCTATTATCTTTATCTTATAAACAAAAATATGACTAGCTTTTATAAAATAAGATAAGGAATTCATTATTCATTGCAAATATTAGCAACATGATTCGTTTCTTTAAATTTCACAAATTTCCCAGGTCAACACAAAGCACCTTGCATTTTCTCTATATTTGGATTCACTCAGTCCTACTTTCCTCTAAGCTGGTGATCAGCATAAGTGCGTTGGTTTTTCAGGCACGGACGGCTTTGCCACTGTCAACTCTTCTCATCTTCATCAGTGTTTTCAGTACATTCACTTTCCAAGCGCATGGAGTTCAGCTGCTCCTCAAAGTTAAAAAATTTGTGATTGTAATCCTTCTCCAACATTTTCTTCCAAATTTTTACTAAAAGAAGGAAAAGAAAGAGGATTATTTAGTTTTATTAGTCTTTTGGCAGCAAAATTTCTTATTGAATACTCTGACTCTGCATCCCACCTACAGTGGATTTAATTGAAAAAACTACCAACATTACAGCTTTTACTTGGTTTCAAAGAGCAGGTATCACAAATATTGGGTCAGTACAGTAACTCACTGTATTCTGGTTCCTCCAGCTCTGTGTCATTATTACTGGCCTCAGTGTCCTTAGCAAGACTGCTCATTTGCAGCTCTTGCTCAGTGTTAACTGCCTGCTCTGCCTCTGCTTGGTCTGTCAGCTCCAGGCTCGACACCATCACCTCATAGGCTCTCCTGGCCTCAGAAGACAACTCTATCATCTTATGATAGAAGTCCTGCATGTAAAAAGACAACATGTTTTGCTTGTTTAAATTGTTATCTGTACTGGTACAAAGCAATTTATTAAGCTTATTTAAAGGACTGCCTTGTTATTCTTTAGTATGTTCTGTTGCTGAACATAAACCTGACCTGTGCACCATCATAGTTGAAGATGCCCACCAGGCTGACAGGCACAGCCTTGTTGACGCAGCGACCCAAGGCTTTCCTAGAGAGGGCAAACACATATGGCACCCCCTGTTCGCGACAAGTGTCAATGATCGTGTAAAGAGCTTCATCCAGGCCTCCTGTGAAAGGTAAAATATTTCTATCAATGTCAGGAGCACTCACTCTTTCTTAAGAAGCGTATGTTTCAACCTCATTGCTCCCAGGTTTAAATTAGTAAATGAGTATGATCATGCATAGTGTGCATAGTCCAAATGTGATTATGCACACAGTGAGCTGGACAAATCAGAAAACCTATCTCTGTTTTTGTTTTGGCAATGTATCCACACCAAGCAGCCATTTAAAATCCAAAAAACAGAAGGTTAAAGGTTCTCTCTGGGGTAAAGCGCTCTAGTGTGGATGAGGAAAAAAGAGCTTTTCCAAAATGCTGACATAAGTCACTCAGCAGTTAATAAAAAAGGCAGCTCTCTGTCAAAACCTAAAATGCTGGTATGTACACAAATCATGCGAACATGTAAAAAGCATTTTTATTAGCTGACAAAATTAGCTTCTCCACAGAAACTAAATCTCCAACTCTTTTGATCATTTCTGTAGTTTGTCAAGCAAAAATAGCAAATACATTACCTTGGGCTTTAAGAAACTGTGATAGGCATTTTGTTTCACAATTCTAGCATTTTATACACTAAATAATTTATCAATAGATTACGTCAATAGCCAACAAATTCACTGATAATGGAAGCAGTTGCAACCCTTGCTTTCAGATTTAGCCAGCTATTTTTAAAAATACTCTCAGTTAAACCATTAGCAAATAAATAGAAACTTAACAAAAATAATTTTATTTTTACTTTTTTGTAGTAACAGCACATGCTCTCATTTGTGTGTAACCACTTATTCACAAGACAAGAACAAGACTGTGTTGATAAACTGCAGATTCTTCTATTTAAGTAAAAATCTGTACAAATAACAGTATCAAGTTTCCATAAAAGTTTGGAATAACATCTGTCTGTCAAACATCTGTCTCAGTGAAGCTCACACAAGGACACAGTACCTTTGGACTGGATGCGTTCACAGTTGGGTGAGATGACGACACACTTGACCTTTCTGAGTTTGAGGTGCTTCAGAACCTCTCTGAGCCCCATCACAATCCGTCTTTTCATGCGGGCCTTCATGGGGTCCTTCTGATACAGGCGGTCCTGAAAACGCACCAGCTCCTTTAGCAGAGTGGTCACACACTCGTCCACGTCTTTGCTCAGCATCTGGCTGCAGTAACTATGCGAAGATGAACATCACAAAAGAACAAAAATATGAGAAAAAACAGTGATTTAACGCTACTATTAAATGTTTTTTTTTGTTTTTTTTTTCCTCACACAAAGTGGAGACTTAAAACCAACAGTGTTCAACTTTCAAAAGCATGATGCCTTTACAGTCTTACTCTCTGAATTTTCTGCTGTGGATTTTGGGTCGATTGGTCGTACAGGGTACGGGCGAGGTGGTTTGCTGCTCGACTATCTCATCTTTGTCGGTCTCTTCATCCCCCTCTTTCACCATCTGGTTTATATCATTTAACTCTGACTGGTCATCCAGTTCCTCTGTAGGACTCCCAACCTCATCTGGGCATTCAGAAGAAAAAAAGGGTGAAAAACAAGTTAAAATCAAATATTTCCTTAATGTCATTACAGCTTAGATAACTTAAGGATTCCTTATAAAGTCTATTGTACACGTTTGCTCTCACCTGTGGCATTTGTGTCACACTGTTTTTCTTCTTCAGCATCATCATTAGGTTGGAGTTCATTTTCAGGCAGCAGTCCTCTCTCCTCTAGCAAACGTCTTTGTTTCCTCTCCTCCCGTTCTTTCAAAATGACCTGAGGACCAGACAGAAATCAACTAACAGCAACTGTACCTCACAAAATGTACTGCACCTGTGTTAGTTCCAGACTGAGTCTCACCTTCTTGAGAGGAGTGGGTTTCTTGGCTTTGGGCACCTCTCTCTGCTTGCCTTTCTTTACCAAAGGGCTGGTGGAGTCAAGGGGATTGTGGGCAATTTTATCCTGCTGCCAGGGCAGCTTCTTCTGGACCACTGGTTGCTTCTGGACAACAGGTAGTCCTCCACCAACTAAAAAAGAAATAATTAAAAACCTTTCGTTTTAATAACCTGCACCAACAGATTTGGGCCAGTGAGCATAGCCCCAAGTGACCGCACATGGCCAAAATATATCTAATCTTTTGGAATCTATTGTAACAGAACTGAAGACGGTAACTATAACCCACCTGAGAGAATGACTGGCTTGGCATCTGGCTTGGCTTTTTGAGACTGTTGCTTCTTTTCCAGGGCAGCCAACATGTTTCCAATGTCCAGCTGAACAGGAACTTTACTCTTCTTACTGGACACCTTTTCAGCTTTCTAGGAGACCAATAACAGGGGTAAAAACAAGGCTCAGTTTAAGCTGTTTTCTCGAGGGTGAAATTCAAAAGACAATATATCGGAGAATAATACAAACCTGCCCTTTTTTAGCTGTCTCTGTGGTCTGAGTTTTCACTGTGGGGGAATTTTCCTTAATTTGGTCGACAGACTGATGCTGAACACCTTCTCTTTGGTTTTCCTAGAGAAAACACAACCGTTTTTGCAGATTACATTCAGTCAACATTTACTTCAATAACAATCAACTGACCCCACATGTTGTAATGTGTATTTCCCATCCCTGTAACATGTATTCAAGCTCATTCTGAAGACACAATATTTTAACTGTTGTGCAAAAACATACATTATAACGTAGTCATTTCAGGAGAAATAACTAATGATATGTACCTCATTGCATAGTTTCGCTGCAGTGGTGTTTGTTATAAATCTGTTAAGCCCTGTCGAAGCAAGAGTCAAGCCTGGAAACTCCTCTTCATCCTAACAAGGCAAAAAGACAACAAAATTCATTATCAATCTTAGACTTGTTTTCACAACTTAAAAAATGCATGTAAACTGCTTTTGTTTTTGAACTGAATTAAAAGGAATATTAACCTCAAATTTTGGAGGCTCCTGATAAACTTTTGGCTCCTCTGGCTCAGCTTCTACATCGTCACCAGCTCCTTTAGACTTCTTCTTCTTTTTCTTTCGTTTTTTTTTCCCTGGGGCTCCGTCCTCCAGCTGTGCAGTAATTTCCTCCAGCTGAGAAGTAAAGTGACAGATGGAAGAGAAAACTGTTTAAATAAAGGTGGCACAAAATATCTCTACCTGACAACTGCATTTTATTACCAACAAAAGAGGCTGATTCCTCTAATATTTTGACACAATTTTCAATTATAAAAAAATTGTTTGATGTTGTTGTAAGAAGTGAAATACTACACAATAACCCTTTTACCATCCCAGGTTACCATCATCTTGACACACGTTACACTCAATTACTCATTTAGTAAATGAATCTGTTAACATTCTGTCAATGCTTCCCAGTTGTATATAATAATTAGAGCAATATAATATAATAAATTAACAGGTCCTGAATCCAAATAAGTGACAAAAAATGAATGACTGGATGAGCAAATTAGAGATAAATTACCAATTAAAATTTTAAAACTGACACATTGCCATTACAAGTTAATAACTCTTCTCACGTTTGTTGCTTGTTCTGGTAGCAACATTATTTCTAGCAAGTTTGACAATGCTGACAGAAACTCCACAAAAAGTCACAAACAACCTCCTGCGAACACAAATCCTCTGTCACATTAGTCTCATTTTTATTTCCAACAGTGACATAAGTAACTATGAAAAACATGTCTTTAACCTGCATATGGTTGCTGCTGATTGTCTCCTCTTTAGGAACAGGTTTCTTTGGAGGCTGAGAGGCGACATTAGCCCAAGAAGTCACTCCCATCTGACCTGTTCACAATAGTGAAAAAACAAGCAAATAAATCAGATAATCAATATCTAAGATATTATTGCCTATTGGTTATTGGAGGGCTTACTTCAGAGACTTTTACCCACCTGATACAGCAGGAGATAACTCTTGCTTAGCATTAGTGGCTGTTTGCTGGGTGTCAGGCTGTACTGGGGATCCTCTCCTAGACTATGGAAAAGAGAATTTAAGAGAATAACTTTATAAATGAAGCATTCAGCACAAACTGCACAATATCACATTTGATATTTAAGTGGGCTCACCTTCCAGGAATATGCAGATGTTTGCGTGAGAGGACTTGTGGATGGAGGAGTTGGACCCCAGCCTTCTCTCTGAACAAGAGGAGGCCGTGCTTTGCCCAGTGAAACACCACCTAACTCTGGGAAATCATTCATCTTCACCTCAAATGGAACCAAGTCTGCTCGTGCTGGTTTTGATGTTCCTGCAGTATTTGGTGCAGATCTTGCACCTCTAAAACCTGTGGTCCAGTTACAGGCAAAAATTGATTAAAGATTATCAAAAGTTAGACACATTGGATGTAAGTGGATAAGTTCAGGAAAATTAGGGGATCCAAAGAATGGGGTGATCAATAATGAAAAAGGATGATATCCACCTTTCTTCTTGGAATCCAGTGAGTTCTTGCCCATGGCTCTGCTTTGAGCAGGAGAATCATTGTTGCTTTTTGATGTCTGTAGAAATGGATGAATATCAGTTGAATAAATTTAATGAAAGTAGTTTGTTTTATTATATTTTTTCTGGAACTTAAAATAAAACCAACCTTTGCTTGTGAATCCCGTGCAGATCTGTCCCTCTGCAAGAAATCATTACTGGTTTCTTTAACACGACGGCTGCTGCTGTAGCCATGACTCCTTGGCACATCTCCTCCTTTACTTGCTGTCACTCCATTTGTATGCGATGGATTCTGCTTCAGGCTCACACCTGAGTGGTTCCTTTGCAAAGTTCAGAAAACACAAATAAAGGGCTTAACATTGGCACAGATGTGGGGAGAAGGGGTGCTTAGAGGGCTGCAGCACCCTCTAAAATGAAGACTGATAAAAACTGTCAGTTTAAAGACTTTCTTCTGGGATTTATTGCATATTGCACTGGTACTTAAAATATTAAATAACTGTTGTTTATCACTGATATGTATCAAAGGAAGGTAAAGCATATTTACTTTTGCAACACCATTCACACACAAGGCACTTCAAAGTGCCTCACATCGACACAGAAATACAGTAAAAATGAGACATCAAGAGGACAATATAACAGACCAAGAAAAGCAATGAAAAAGAATGAAAACTTTAATAGAAATTATGTATTCACCATCTGGAAAAATAACTGTGAACGGTAATGTTTTCAGCCCTGATTTGAATATTCTACTTGTTTTGGCTGAACTCAGGTATTCATGAAACTTGTTTTACAGGCTAACAGGATAGAAGCCAAAACCTGCTTCACCCTGCCTGTTTTTATCCCCTGAACACACCTGAAGTATTGATGTACAATACACAAACAACCTTGTGTCTCACACCAGTTAAGACCAGGTAAACACCAAGGTATATCAAGGAGTTGCGTAGGTCATTTCAAAAATCTCAATGAATCATAGCAACCAAAGACACCAAGGCAATGATCACCCTGTCAGACAGTCAGACTGCCAAAGAACAAGAGCTTAACACAGTTACAGCTAGAGATGTTGGCTGTTCACATTAATGCAAATACTGTAGGTGTTGTACAGACTTTAATGAAATCTTTCAGTATTCTGAGTTTCCTTAATCACCTCCACCTCTAAATTCCTTCTGCTTTCCTGGAAATTGGTGCTTCAGTCAACCCAGTAGGTCAAGTGGTTAATTATTCTGATCAAGATAAAAAATTAAGCGTGTAATTGAACCCCTACCTTCTCAAACTCTGGCCGGACACATAGGGATTTGGTAGTATCCAAGGTGGTGATGAGGCTTTGTCTGGCTCAGTAGACTCCTTTCGCTGTCTCCTCTGATATTTATGGTCAAAAGACTGGAAAGCAGAAGACAGTTTGCTTTCCTGAGGAAAGTAAAGATGGTTTGTCATGTCACATTCAGTCTGCAGGATGCGACCTTTGACAATCACGTTGCAAGTGGATTCACAGGTTGCCATAGCTAGCTAGTTGAACAGCATCGGATCACTATATTCACGTTTTTGGTTAAAAGTTAACTCAGGAAAAGTGTATTTATTTTTCAACTTTGGTTTCCAGAATAATTAACGACTAAGTTACCTGATTAAGCTGTTGCCTAGCTAGACTTAACATTTAACCTAGCTAACGTCACACAGTCTTAAGTTTTGCGTAACTTGTGTAAAACTTAAATGTCTTACAAGTAAGTATAACCGTCAGCTCATCGTTGCGGTTGAAACGATTGTTAACTTAAAAGTATCATCCACAGATTGACAACAGCTAGCTAAACTTTGCTAAAAGTTAGCTTGGATTCAGCTACATCCATCAGCATGGGTAAGCGTGACTTGCTAGCTTGCCAGCTAGTTAAAAACTACCGTTATTTTTCATTTAATACCTTGTCCATCTTCAGGTCGTCCTATATGCAGTCACATATCCGCATGGTCACTCACTCTACAATGTGTTGTCAAACTCCCTGCTATAATGGTGCTGCATTTATATACAGCAACAGTATGTTGGCTATCTAGGCTAAGCAACTTGTTTGATAGCCTAGCAGCAGTAGCTAGTTCAACCTGATTATAACAGCTGATGTTTACAGTGCTGTGAGGAAAGCTCACAGCGACACCTTCTGGCTGTCAGAGCACAAATCAACAAGATGCCACCTCTGACTAAGTATAAATGTTTCACGTTATCAACAAAGGTATTCTGCCAACATGATACCCTTTAACTGGATTAAAAAAGTGAACCAAAATAACAGTGAACCTTACCTTGTGTTTACGTCTTGTAGCATAGGTTGTTTTTGTTTATAAAACTGATCGTAAATTTGCACCATTGAAGTTTCTTGCATGATGACTGTGTGGTGATCCTTCCTCAGTTATGACTCCTTAAATCCTACATTTTGTTTTATTATGTTTAGTTTTGGTGAGTTTTTCTTTATTAAGTCAGCCATGCAGATTAAAATGCTAGGGTTTTGTCAAAAATTACATCTGCATTTAAATGTTTCAGAAACGCTGAAAAATACGTATCCGTTATACAGAAAGCTACAGAAAGCTGTTACATTCTTACTTATTATTGGTGATGGCGCAGTTGGTTGAGCTAGAGCTTGTTTTTACTCTTTAACTATTTTTTCTAGTGTTGCCCAACCTCAGGCCAAGAATGCACCGTTTTTTCCAGTTGAATCGCAAGTTGTCATGAGACATCTTAATGTGCAAATAATAATAATAATAATAATAATAATAATAATGATGATGATGATGATGATGATGATAATGATGATGATGATGAAGATGAAAAAATAAAGCAGTCAGATACACCAAAGAAATTAAAAATATTATTGTTTTGTACATTCTTTAAGTAAAACAATAAATTCAGTGGACAGATAGACTTAATTTTTTATTCCTTTTTTTATTCTTAAGGAAATAAAATATTTACTTTTCAAAGCTATAATAAAATGCTACTTTGTAAAATACATCACTTGAGCAATTTATAAAAATGTTATTATAAAAAGATATCTCTGTTTCACAAGCATAACTGTCATTTGTAAACCACCCTTATCCAAGCATTTCACAAAATGCACAAATACACATGCTCATTCAAAGGTACTGTGTCTGTTGTCTCTCATTTTGCCATGTGCAACATCTTCTGGCATCACTTTGTTTCATGTGATGATGAGTAGTGAACAGAGCATATAATATCTTTATTATTTTGTTGGGTCCATGTAATAAGTCAGTGCTTGTTTTCCCATCAGACGTAAACATCATCACATTTACTGAAAATATAAAACATAAAAATGTCTTTTTACAGTCTTTGCGTCCCTCACTCATCCTTGAGCCTCCCAGCTATTCTCAGGAGAGCCAGAGGGATAATGAAAAAGACTGACGTGAGGAGAAAACAGGTTTGAGATCCAGCTATCCAGTAAACTGTGAAGAAACACAACAGTTGAAATTGGTCCTCTGCAAAGAACAATTTTTACAAAGAAAAATAATACAAACACAGTACATCAGTCCGTAAAAATCTCACTTCCTATGCCACTGTTTATTGTACAAAATATGAAATTACAACTGAACTTACTAAAAGGGCATTCTTTCAAAGATGTTTTAAGCCTGTTAGTGCTACTCAGTACTTCATAAAATTGTCAGCAAATATCAGGTTGCTGCCATCACTGCCATCTATTATCCTTACCAGAGGACGATACAACTGGTCCCAGAGCTCTGGCCAGAGCGCCCAAACTACGCAGAATCCCCATCACTGTACCCTTCTGATTGGCCGAGCCTGGAGGAATGTGCACAGTCAAAAATCATCAACTGTGTGCACATTATATAATAAAATAAAACTGGTTTGTAAGTTTTCTGACAAAAAAAAAAAGATATTCACCATGATCAGAGACAAGTGTCGATAGGCATGGAACAACTACTGCAGCCGCTGTAAGCAGAGGAATGACATAAAATATGAGCATATGATATAAAATTATGTTCAACTACTTTGCATATTCTTGGATTTCAATAAATAAAAATATTAACTCATCTTAATATGTCATACAGTGTAAAATGAGCTCACCATATGAGTATAAAGCCAAGCCAATGTAAAGCATTGTTAAATTCCATGAGAGTCCGATGAGAATAAATGCTGGTATTAATAATATGATTGCCTAGAAATTTGAAAACATGGGTTATTGAAGCAAACAAGTGCATAATGTGTTTACAGCAAAATGAAGAGTAAATCTTTGCAAAGCGATTTGTCATGTAAACAGAGGGTACTCCTACCATACGAACAGCTTTGATATGGTGCCCGGGTTTGATTCTGCGAGCACAGCCTCCCTGGATTGAAGCCATGATGACTCCAATAAAGAAGAACATCTTTCCCTGTTGCATACTAACCAGAAAGAAATACTCATAAAAAATCACATGGTTGCTGTTCAGGTGCATTTACTGTAACTGACAGAGTGCATGACTTTATCTTTTGAGTCCACACCTTGTAAAGTGGAAGCGTTGGTGAGTCAGAAAACTCAGTGTGAACTCCAGACCAGAGAACAGGAAGAGGTAGCAGAAATAAACCAGGCCCAAGACTTGAAGCTTCTGCATTCCTGTGAAGACATTTCCACCTTCTATTAGCATGCCAAAGTTCAACCATTCTTTACAAATAGGTCAAATGGGTGTAAGCTTCTGCCTCACAGAGGAATCCAGTATGTGCAATACCTACTTTTTCTTGAAGGTGGATTTTTTGTCCTGGTAACAGCTGAAAAGTAGAACAAAGATAATGGGCTCAGAAGGTCTCTAGAGTCCCCAGACCCTGATGATGAAGCCTAGGATGAAAAAGAAGATATAGGAAGTTTTCAGAAATATGCAATACATATGTTTCAAAGCCCCTACACACTCATAGCACACCCACACAGGCATCTTTACTAATGTTGCCTAATAAACCTCCTCTATAAATAGATCTTAACTGACAGCTCTTTTCTCTTTTCTTAGCTTTGCAATACTTGTTAAGGCAGGACAATTTACACAATTTTCACCGTTTATAGCACACTGAGTTTGGTGACATCCCCAGAATAGCTCCACCAATTTTCAGCCTGACAAAAGGTCTAATTAGCCAAAGTAAATTAAAACAATATATTTGCTGCAAAAAAACTTCTACTTCTTGAGTAACACTGTACGTGATTCAGTTTATCAGTTGGCAGTGTGAATATTTCCACAGCTGACCTTGACATCCTTTGTGAGTGTCTCTGGCAGCATAAGCCAAATGAAAAGCAGATCAGCAACACTGAAGGCCAAGGCGATCAGAGCTGGAGTCTGGTAGAAGATATTTCCTGTTCCGGAGCCAACCGCAAAATAGGCCCCTATCAGAGGGCCCACGGTGAAGCCCAAAGAGAAAGCGATGCCGATCATGGCCTGGTGATGATAAAAATCAAGGTCAGATGTCTTTTACATGCAAGAAATGCATTTTAAGGTTTTATCAGGGGCAACTTATAATTACAAAGGCATTAACTGGCTAATCAGTATATTATCAGAGCCCTGATAAAATATTTTAACGAACATCACAATTGAAAAGAGTAATATCTGTAGAAAAGAAGGGACAGAAAACTATCAGAGCCTGTTTTATACACATGAATCTTCGATTCCAATCACATAATGCTGTCTTTGATTGACACCTAAAGAAAGCCTGAGCCTACCATTCCTCGGTTCCTTGCTTTTGGGCAAGGCAAGTCGGCCACAATGGCGGTGCAGAGGCTTACGTTGCCCTTACAAATGCCTCCAATTACTCGAAACAAAAGGAACATGCTGAAGCTCCGGGAAATGGCCCAGACCGCGTAGGAGGACATCATCCCTAACTGGAACATAAGGCACCCAATTAGACCTGAATGAGTCAGGGCTGATGGCAAGGCTGCATGGTTTCTTATGCAATTTAAGTACAAACACTGCCAAGTAAATGACTCTTTGTTTAACAGGCAATAATGATATTATCGCACTGTTGCTCATTTATATCTGGCTTCAAGTGCGGAAGAATACTGAGGTTTATACTGTGAAGTCATAAAATGGTGGTGTAATTTGGGATTTTACTAACTGTGGTAAGGATAAGCAAGGGTCGTCTGCCATAGTGGTCTGACAGAGCCCCAGTAATGGGCGACAGCAGGAACTGCAGCAAAGAAAACAGCGACCCGATTAGACCTGAAAGGCAAGTAGAAGGGCACCCACATTAATGAGTTTATTTACATTATTTAAATTCTATGTTTAATTGATCACAGTGCCACAAAAAAGAAGAGCTTTGCATAAGCTGTATTTCATGTGAAAACAATGCAATATACCTCCGAACAGGACACTGTTGTATTTCTTTTCCAGAGGAATCCCCACAGCCTCCCTGAACAAGTCCACAACACTCTGCAGAGACTGATACACAACGTCCTGAGACAAAACAAACACGAACAAAAAAGGTGAATTCAGCATGAGTCAGCACCAAGACTCACTGTTGCAGCTCATGACTGCCAATCCAGTCACTCATATGTTGGTTATGTTTTTTACGACACAGATTCTTTTCAGATTCTACAATGCGTCTTTTGTTCAATGGGAGTGACAAACAATGCACATCAAATTCTGCATGTTTTCTGTCTGTATCCTCTATAAACTACAGGGTATTACACAGCTCTCTTGTTCATATAGAAAGCAGACATTTTCCTAGCCAGACTGTTAAAACATTAACAAAACGGTGACATGTAAACTAGTCTAGTTATCCAAATATATGAAAATATAATTAAGTGATAATTATTTCAGATGATGAAGGAAAGAAGGCTGGTTTAAGAAAAAATTTAATTACTTTTTAATACACACTATCAGGGAGTTTTTCCTCATGTTACCTATGTTTATTTTTTGAACTTCTATTTTTAAATTGAAGTTAACATGTTAACACATCTATGCGTGTAAAGGTTTCCAACCTGCCTCGATCATTCTGAAATGCATTTTGACTCAATATACTGCTATAACAGGAAGTGACCCCCAGATATTATACTATTAAAAAATGAACTAGCCTCTGTTTGTGCATAGTGGTCCAAAATTGAAGGCAGTAGTGGTAGAATCAGTGTAAATCCCAGCAGGTCCAGCAGCAGCGTGATAAACACGATGTTGATGACCTTTGTCGAGAAGGAGCCGCCATCCTCCGCAGATTTGTTTATGGCTGACATTCCCCCAAACTGAGTAAGCAGCCTCTTTTGTTCCTGTTTGTAAGTAACACATACAGCATACATTATACAGCATATGTTAGAAGAAGAGTGCTGACATAAAAAAATAGGAGTATATTGCATTTACAGGGCATTAAGTGTGCCAGTACAATTGTGGAGGGGTCACAGATTCAACAAACATCTAAGTTTTATGTGTCTGATATTATTTTTTAACAATTTCCCTTCAAGTTTCCTGGAAATACATACTTGAAACTAAGTATGGGGTGTTGAAGGACAAAGTTCAGATGGTTATTGGAGTTTTGCTAGTATTTGGTACATTTCCTTGCCCTGTTTCTACCCTGGAAAATGCTTCAATCTCAATCACCTTACTACTAGAAATTTTACTCTCTTTATGTTGCCCTGTATGCTGGATATAAGGCACTTAGGTCATTAGATTGAATTTCTAGATGAGTGGAATTGACTAAAAGTCTATCTTGTGAGCCCCGTGCCCATTTCCTCAGGAATTAGTACCATACTTTGTAGCTCTATGGAAAATTTAGGATTATAAACTGCCAATAAATTTACAGTTACATGTCAATTTGTTTTCTAGAAAATTGCAGGAAGCTCAGAGATTTGTAAAATAAAGCATTAACAGCAAGTTAGCAGTCTGCACAATAATAGGTCAGATCTGCATAAGAACATTAACAGGCTTTGCAGTTTAGTAAGTCAGTATGTTAAACGTGAAATATTACAGCATGGCTATTAAGCATGATCCTCAGGAATAAAAGCGTCCAGCAAATCCCAAACAAATCCATGTTAACACAATCAGATGGCAGTAAAGATGTACTCAACCACATATCTTCTTTTACAACTTCTTACAGTCAGTCATTAGGAAGACAGAAAAGGGTGCAACTCAAGGAAGAAGGAAGCAACAACTGCACAAACTCAGATCAAAGTTGATCCCGGTGCATAAACAGCTCAGTAACATGCTAGGTTAACATACTGGACAGTACGTGGCTGCAAAACTGTTAGCTTTGCCCTAAATAAAAATCAAAAATATCCCGCGAGTAGTTTGTTAAGTGTGTTATCGATATGAGACTGTCCAATATTTATCAGCATCACCTCTCTTCGGACAATATTTACCAACGTTACTGCGGTTAAACAACCGAGAAGAAACCTTCAAACCGCTTTTATATGATAAACCATCACAGCAGATTCATAAATCACAACAACAGGTCACTCCGAAGACTTACCTGACTCGAGCAGATCTACCTCCTTTCTCTTTCATCAGTCCATTATTACTAGACCAGGAAGCGGTGTCCTCTTACATTTGGATGACAGGAATGTGTCGTAACATACGCATAGACGAAAATGCTGCCTTCAGGTGATTCTCGTAAGCTCGTAGTTCCGCGTTTCGAACTCAAGTTTCGTTGGCCCCTCTGTAAGGGAGGTCCGTCGCTTGGTTTTCGCCACGTAAAGAAATTCAGTGCAAATCGTGGAAGAAAATTAAAATGTTGTTTTAGTACATTTCTGCTACATTTCACTACAGCCAGCAACTGGTTGTTTAATTAGAGGAAAAACCTGAATGGTAGTAAAAAACACAAAGAATGCACCATGCCCCTGAATGCACAAAGTGATAATACTCTCATCCATTTATTGGGGATGGTTTATAGAATAATTATGATGAGTGGAGATGTTATAAATAAGATGCTATTACCTTCCAGTTAGGAGATCCAGCTATTCATCTTTTGGGAGTTTTTGAACCAAGACGTTTGACAGTGCTATTCACGACCACCATTGCCAGAACAACAAATACGGGAATATCTTTTAGAAAAAAAGGTGTTTCATCGTTTCAGCGGAGTTTCAGACCTGAGCAGACAATGTTAAGGCACACTGACTCTGTTCTGGCAGCACATAGTTGCCGTCACCTTGCAAAGACACTTTTTAATTCCCCCCTTTCTCTAAATGCGTTTTTCAATCACAGAAAAAGTCTACTACCTGTCTAAAAAGATTAAGTAAGTGTTACTCCGCTGTGTTAGCTCGTTGGGTAGTGAGCTTAAAGCAGTGTAATGCAGTAGCCACTGCAGTTAGTCTGTAGATTTAAATTCTAATGTTGTTTTGCCAAGGCCATGTTTTTAATCTTTGGAACATACTTTAAATATTTATGAGATCACAATATTACTTTCCGTGATACAAGTTACTTAAGAAGTGTAGGAAATGCTTTGTGGCTCAATCCAGGCTCTTGAAGGGAGAGCTAGTCACAAGTGGCTAACTGATAAGGCTCCATAGTTAAATGTAGAATATAATGATAGTGGTGTGAACTTAACACTGCTTCAAGTGAAGTCGTGTATGACTGCAGATGTCTACTGTTAATATATACGTTCTGATCAACAGAATGGTAAGACAGGACAAACCATGAGTGGCAAAAACAGAATTTATTCAAATTAAAAGTAAATGATATGAAGACAAAAATAGTTTATAAAAATTTTATCGTGAACATAAAACATCAAACTAAATACTGACATACTGTACTTGATTAACGTATTAACTTGCTCACTGGCAAAGCAGACAACTTGTCTTCAATTGCCCAACAACACCTGAAGGCAGCACAATTTTTTCACAGTCAGTGATGTTGAGGTTAGTTCAGGTTTCAATACCAAATTATATGTAACTGTGGTTCACAGTGTGGCGATCTTTACATGTTTTGCAGTAATAGACATGGATTATAATATCATTTTACATAAAAAAGTTAATAAAGAATAAAAATGATAACTCATTGATATTTACTTTCACCAAAACAAATCTAAATAAAATCTCAATGACAAGTGCCACACTTTTAACAGTTATATAATCATCACATTTTAGTAGTTGAATCACACAAAATTCAATTCAACCCTTAACAGCTTTGTCATAAGAAACATGTCATTAGAAAAAGTTAAAAAACCTACAAATGTGAAAAATGTATTTGGATTCCTGATGTTCCAAAAAGTACATGAAAGAAGACATTTCATGAAGAGAAAATCTTTCTTCCCACACAAAACCCAAACCATGGAAACCTTATATACCATGTCGCATCCTGTGACGTTCCAGTTCAGAGCCATTAATGAGGCTTCGTCCACACAACTCACAAGTAAACATTTTGTCCTCTGAGCTCACTGAATACAGGACCTTAGTCTCTCCATCCGTGACTTCAAGTGCATCTGAAGAACAAGGGAAATGAACTTAGACTTGTGTTATATGTCATTTCCTACCTTTAATCTGATACAAAAGATTAAAAATAAAAAATAGCTGACTGAGGGAAAATTACCCACAACTATTTACACGGTTGATCGTCTGAGTCATTTTTAAAGCACAAATGCTCCCACCCTGCTGCTGTCATAGCTTGATGCTTTTCTGTGTTACATCTTTAAGTTTAGGTTGTTGGTAAGTCAAAACAAGAAACTGAAGACATCATATCAGGTTTCAAGAAGCTGTAATGGCTATTTTTTCATGTTTTTTCACAGCTAAATAATAGATATTGTCATCAATGCAGGAAAATGGTTACACATCCCATCATGCATCAACCCTAACTGAGTGTGTCAGGACATCTCTGGACTACATGTGTGACTGTACTCCTTGAAACTTTGTGTGTGCTGGTGTTTCGACTTGTAGCCCTTCGCTGTGCATCAAAACTCTTGTTCTGCCAATTATGTTTAGAATTATTTGTTTGGATTCAGGGTGATCAAGTTACTATCTTACCTTTGGGCACAAGTGTATCCTCAGCGTCTTTCATCCCTCCATCATCCTGATATTTCAGTTGTGTGAATCTGCTGTTATAGTCTTCAGTGATCATCTCATCTTCTTCGTCTTGCTTTGGCTCAAGGAGTTCATACTGATCTTCCTCCTTGCAAGAACCAACAGGATGCATTTCCTCTTTGAGATATTCATTTTCAAGTACTGGCATTTCTTCATGAGAGTCTCTTATCTCCTCATGTTTTTTCTGATTTTGCACTTGTTCCTCTTTGCAGTTTGTACATGAGACACCTAAAATCTCCTTATGGTTTATCTTAAGTTGTCTACAGTTAGGCGAAAGAGTCAGCCAATGCCTTTGGACTGTAAAACCTTCTTGATCCCTGACATTATTTGGCTGTCCATGATTATTCTTTACAAATGCTGAAACTGCCTCTGCATTGACTGGATTTTTTTGGCTGTGGGCCAAAGTAATGCAGCTCTCTTCGTCCAGCGGTGGGATCAAATTGTGAATATTATCTGCAGCCTCAGACTCAGACTCAAAGCTCTGCTCTGTCTTGACTGTCCTTTCCTGATCCGCCCTCTTGTGGATTTTGCAGATGCTGCCATCCTCATTCAGCAGTAGAATATGACGCAGTATATCATCTTCTATCCTGGCCTCAATGTTTAAAGCTTTGTGCCTTAGTGCCTTAAAATGTAGCTTGTGAGTCTGTGCCTTTTCAGCTACTTTATCACATGCTGAGGTCCCCTCTGCTGCCTCCTCTTTTAGTTGTGTGATTGTTACACTGTCCTCTCTGTCTATGAGTTTGGGTTCAGCTTGGTTCTCATTTGTCTGCCTTTCTTTTTCTGGGTAATTGCAGTCCTCAGACCAGATATCTGCATTTTTCTCTTCATCAGCTTTTTGTTTTGCTTTACTTTCCTGCTCATGCTTCTCTTGGACAATGGATTTTGATTTTATATTATCATACAGAAGTTCTGATACAAAGCTTTTGTTAGGCCTTTCTTCTTCATTTCTTCTCTCATCATCCTGACCTTGCCTCTGATATGCTTCTTTCACTTGTTGTGTTATAGTCTCCCTCATGTTACTGTCTGCCGGGTTTTTAACTTGTGTCTCATGTGGAACTTCATCGCAGTCTGTAAAAATTTCCTCTGTTTTTACATCCTCATTGTCGTCACTGTGGTGCTCCAAGTCAGACAAAGGTTCCTCCTCTTCCTCAGTCATCCTGCCAATCCTTGCCTCTAGCTGATCAAGGCTGATCTGGCCCACAAGCTCATGATTCCTGACAACCTGCACAAAAGAAAAAATAAAAAACAGAGTACAAATTAAAAGAAGGTACAAGATTTTCAAGAGTCCAAGAACAATGTCAGGAGCTTATGTCTAACATGGAAATTGCCATTTTACATCATTATTCCCATTTACATACAGTAATGTCTTTTGTTTCCCCTGTCCTAACATGTTTAAAAAAATGAATGGACTGTCTTTGTAGAATTGAGTATATGACAAAGAATTATCAACTGTCACACTGTCACTGCTTTTATGACCTGAACAAAGTCAGCTGTAAATGGATCCCTTCACTTAGTGCGTTCAAAAAAGGACGATTAATTATGGATCCAGACACAAAGGAACTTCTGTGATGCACAGAGAGATTTAGCTACAAATCCTCACCTGATGCTTTTCACCCAAGTGTGCCTCCAAATCGCTTAGCCTAATGCAATCGAAGTAGCACAGCCGACACTTGTAGGGTTTGATGTCATCATGCTTCATCATGTGCAAACGCAGGTTTTCAGCACTGCCACTTGTAAAAGTGCATTTGTGACAGCGGAAGACAATGCCTTGAAGGTAACGTGACAGCTTCGAGCGTTGTACTTCTATTGGTACAACACGTTCATCTAAAAAAGAAAGGAAACACTTAGACCAGACACCACATGACAAATCAGAGCATCATTGGTTGGAATCTAACCTACCTCGATGCAAGACGATGTGATCGATCATGTTATTCTTGTTCTTTGTCTGGTAGAGGCAGAAGGGGCAGCGGAGGTCTTTCTGATGAGTAGGTTCTGACTGGCAGGTGGAGTGACCCGACTCCATGTGCATTTCCAGGTTTCTCCTGATAAAAGCAAGAAAATTAATGTCATTAAACTATGTTTTTTTGAGGTGACTTTTACAGTCACAAATATGATGAAAGTTTAATGACAAATGACAGTGATCAGTGAACTCTTTGTACTGTTT
>JAPZDZ010000022.1:11118403-11129051 GCA_029783805.1 Acanthurus tennentii
AGCATTTTAACATTTTTAAAACATCTATTCTAATATATCACATCAAAAATACTTGGTGATTGTAACTCACCTTGTCCCAGTAAAGAAGTTGCAATCCTTACATCTGAGGATCTTCTTCCCATGGCGATTTAGGTAGTGTCTGCGCATACTTGAAAGGTGTCCAGTGTTGAAATTGCAGATTTCACACTCAAGCAGATTGTTCCTGGGTAATTTGGTTTCTTGCGCGTTGACTTCAGATTGAGCAGTAGCATTTGACATCAGGCTAAAGTGGTTCAGCTGCCGCTGCACATCTTGGGGCTCCGAGTACAGCAACACTGTCAAAGCACAACAAATCAGTCTCTGTGCAGCTACAAGTGTAAGGCATGTAGTTGATATACATTTTACTTGGTGAATATTATATTATGAACTATAAATTATTTTAGCAATGACTTGCTTTCAGTGACTTCAGGTTCTTCACCAGGTTCCGGTAAATTGTTCAGTTCCTCTGATGAATTAGGGGGCTCAATGTTGGCCCTCTGGACGCTCTCTTCATCTTGGTTGTCAGATTCAGTGGGATCCATATTGACATCTGAACATTTAGCAGCAGAACATACATGGAAGGAAAGACAGAAATACTTGCAAGATCACAACACAGCTGCTGATAACCTGCAGTAGAGAGGATAGTTATACAGTCTACCTTATCTGGTAAATTCAACATCTTGGATGAATCATTGTAGTTCAGTTTTTGAACAGAGAATGGTTAATATCCACATTCCTCTTTTACTCTTGTCAGCTGGAATTTCATTCAGAGTTTGTTGAGTCATAATGTTCAAAACTGTCTTAGGGAGGTGTTGATTCAATTCTATGATTATTTTGGAGGATGTAATTTGTGGGGCTGTTGCACTGTATCTGGTGAGACATTTCTAATAATAACCTATCCCAACTGATGTAAAAATTAAAAAACACTTCACAACATTTTGAAATACAAGTTAGCAGCATAACAGACTACAACCTTCAAAATGGCCATAAATTTTGAATGAACTGTTGCACTGGGTGGGTTAAATTTCACTTGGCGTACTTAATGAACTGACAAATGAGTATAAACAAGTAACCTATACTAATAACCTACAAATTTGCTGACAATGCAGTTTTTCTGTCATCAAATATGTGTGCAGGTGAGAGAGAAAAAAAAATATGAGGCATTGTAGGCTTAACATAACATAGGCTTAAAATTTATAGATATTAGTCAACAAGACATACACGGGCTACTCACCTTGATGTTTTTTCATAAAATGACTCTTCCACAGGCCCATGAATGTCGTCCGATAGGAACAGAGGCTACATAGGAAAGGCTTTATAGTCCCTGGTTTGTAGATCATGTACTTGTTAATTCTGTTAAGACAGATAAAATGCAGAAATATGACATTAAGTCTGATATCATCACAATTCTGGATAAAAGGGACATGAAATCTGTGCATCGTATTTACATTTCATACCTTAACAATGTACCTATGTAATAAGTACTAAAAATGCTGTATTAACAAACTCTTGATAGTATTAATTAGCTTTGTAGAGCTTTTTAACATGTGCAAAGGAAGCAAAATAGAACACCTCCATGCATAGAAGCAAAACGTAACACTTAAAAATATATTGTTTGTTCGTTTGTTTTTAAGGAATCAGTAATCTAATTTCTGACACCATCCTAATTAATTACTCTACGCCACAAAAGTTTGTTCTTACTCCCGCTTTGTTTCTGAGGTAGACAGAAGGTTGAGATTCTTCTCAATGGCTGCCAGGGCTGCATGGCTGCGCTTGTGCAAACGTAAACCCCTCAGTGACATGAATTGCCGCCCACACTGTTTGCAAGTCTGTTTGCCTTCTTTGGACTCCAGCTCTGGTTGCTCTTGATCATCTTTTGAAGGGGTCGCCAGAGGACTTGATGGAAAAGTGAAGGTCTCCACTGGTGTCACATTCCACTGGGCCAGTTCCTCAACAGTTTCTAACACGGGCAGTTCATCTTGTGGACAGGGCTGAAAATTAAATACGAGGATAGGTAAGAAATGTTTGACTTACAAAGGATTGAGAGTGTAAATGATCACATATGCAGTACTTACTTACCTCAATTGATTTATCCTCTGGTGTAGTCGTAATAGTACGAGATGTCTTTGCCATGTTTTTCTTCTCTTCTCTGTGACGGTCCAGATGATGCCACAGCTTTCTAGTTCCATTCATTTGTTTCTTGCAGAGAGCACATTTGTAAAGTCCTGTAGTCTTCTTTGAAGCCTTTGATAACACAGTGAAGTTCAGAATGCCGTCTGAGGTATGGGAAGTATTATAGTGGGCAATAAGCACCTGAGATGACTGGAATTTTAAGTTTGGACATATTTTACATTTGGCAGGGCCACTCTGGTCAGATTTAGTTTCAGGGAGAATTTTTGTCCTGTTGCGTTTGTTGTATCTCTGCAGCAGTTTGTATGTGGTAAATGCATCCAATTTGTGAGTTTTCTTGTAGTGACAATAAAGGTATTTTCTACACGATCCCATGTAGGAACAAATGCGGCACTTGTAAAGTATGGTTTTTAAAGAGGCAGCCTCCAGTATTGAGCCTTGGGAGCCACGATCCGGTTGTTTTTCAGCTCTGACTGATTCTTCAGCAGCTGTCCCCTCAGCCTGGTTGTGGTCCTTCTCACAGTGAAGTTTCAGTTTCTTCAATGACACATGAATTTGTGGACATTTTTTACACATAAACCCTCTTTCATTAAAACCTCTTCCCAATGTGCACCCGATCATGTTGGTCAAAAGTATTTCATCTGTTTCAAAGTTACCTGCCCTGGCTGCAACCTCTGGATGTTTCATTTGGCAGTGAGTGAGAAGGCCATGGAAGCTAGCATTCACATAGGGACAACTTGGACACTTGAAGACTATTTTTTTGTTTTCTGTGCTGCTCACTGCTGCTGTTTTAGTTTTTAAGGAGACAGCCTTTAATACTGAACCCTGTGAGATGTGATCTGGTTGTTTTTCAGCTCTGACTGAATCTTCAGAAGCTGTCCCATCAGCCTGGTCATGGTCCCTCTCACAGTGGAGTTTCAGTTTCTGCAATGTCAGATGAATTTGTGGGCATTTTTTACACATATACCCTTTTTTATTGGAACCTTTTTCCTTTGTGCACCCAATCATGTTGGTCAAAAGTATTTCATCTGTTTCAAAGTTATCTGCCCTGGCTACAATTTCTGGATGTTTCACTTGGCAGTGTGTGAGAATGCCATAGTAACTAGCATTTACACTAGGACAACTAGGACACTTGAAGACTAATATTTTGTTTTTTGTGCTGCTCACATTTACTGTTTTCTTCTTTGAAGAGGCAGCTTCCAATACCGAGCCCCCAAAGCCATGATCTGGTTGTTTTTCACTTCTGACTGAATCTCCAGAAGCTGTCCCCTCAGCCTGGTTGTGGTCCTTCTCACAGTGAAGTTTCAGTTTCTTCAATGACACATGAATTTGTGGGCATTTTTTACACATATACCCTCTTTCATTAGCACCTTTTCCCATTGTGCACCCGACCATATTGGTAAGAAGTATTTCATCCGTTTCGAGGTCATCTGCCCTGGCTACGACTTCTGGATGTTTCATCTGGCAGTGTGTGAGGATGCCATGGTAGCTAGCATTCACATAGGCGCAACATGGACACTTGTAGACTAATATTTTGTTTTCTTCTGCAGTTGTGCTAAAATTACATGCCTTAGAAGTGTCTCCTGGTTGCTTAGTTAACAGTTGGTCAGAAACTGCTGGCACTGGCTTCTCGGAGACCTGCTTGTATTGTGATGAGTAGTACTGTAAGTAGGCTCTCCTTCCATGTTTATTAATGTAATGTCTTCCAAGAATTGTCTTCCTGAAATAGGATTTAGAACACAAGGCACACTTGTATGAAGAATCCTGAGCCTTTGAAACAGATGGATTCGTGTGGTGACAACTCATATGTCTACTAAGCCCGAGTTTTGTGGTGCAAACATAAGAGCAATACTGGCACCTAACCACTGCATATTTTTTCTTACATAAAAAGGAAGCTTTAGATACTGATCCCTTATTAGTGAAGGATGCATATTTTTTTTTACTCACAACGGATAGTTTCGGAGCTGATGTAGCCATGTCTGGCTCTTTGTTTGCCACAGTCCCATTATGGCTCCTCTCACGGTGCCAGTCTAGCTTTTCCAAGGTTGCATAGATTGCTTTGCAGGTGTGACACATGTACCCAATCAGTCTCAATCCAGGACCTTTCTTTATCAAACAGTCCTCCCAGTTTTGCAAATCTGCTCCATTCAGGTGAAGACTGACTGCCCTAGATTCTAGGGCAGGATGCCTCATCTGGCAGTGAGTGAGAACTCCATGATAACTGGTGTTCACATAGGTACAGTGTGGACACTTAAAGACATGCACACGTGTTTTGATTTGCTCTTGCTCTTTTTGCTGTTCATCTACATTTTCAGTCATGTCTTTGTGGTGTTTCATTCCATAGTGAGTGCTGAGACCTCGTTGGGAAGAAAAACATGCTGGGCAGAAAGGACATTTGAAGTTAGTGGAAGATTCATGAGATGAATCAGGTAAGTTGTCCAATTCCATATCCTCTTGGTATGTGTTCAATGTCCGGGGCATGTCATCGTTGTCTCCCCATGGCTTGTTTGCACTCTGTTTTTTGTTGTTACCAATATCAAGGACAGAGCCGTCTTCTTTCACAGACCAAGGATGAACAGCACGGTAGTGGCTTGTGATGCTTAATAATGAACTGCCTTTAAATGAACATGCTCTGCAAGAATATGACTTGGCTTCATTTTGTCTTGATCTTTGAGAAGGTAGGCCGCCATCTTTGCAATCACTATCACTAGTACCACTGGCGTGAGATTTCTTCTTTTTGGCAGGTGGTGTTTCAGGACCCACATATAATTGAGCTCTGATGTATTCAAGGCTTACCCTACTTGCTGTGTGTTGTTCCTGGTAATGTTTATACACTGCTGTTGCTTTTGTGTGTGAGAAAACACACAAGTTACAGTGGTACCCTGCCTGTAGAGTTCCTTGTTTATAACACAATTTTAAAATGTGTGCCACTCTGCGATTTGACTTGTGGATTTTATATATATGCCTCCTCAGAAGATACACATTTTGAGTGCTGTATGAGCATCTGTAGCACTGAAGGGTCCTTTGCTTTTGTGAGGCTGTTGTTGAGGGTGATGCTAAAACTTTTCCAAGCTTCTTTGTTTTTTTTATTATATTTTCTTTTTCCACAAGTGTTGTGTGATTGACTTCTTGGTATGCAGCTGTTCTTGGTGATGATGTCTTTGTCTGTTGGAGAACCACAGAAGTGTACAGATGAACTTGTTCTTCCTTGACCACAAATCCAGAATGTGTTCTGTAGTAATGCCGCAATACTCGGTTTACAGTGCTTTGTCTATAGTTGCAAAAGTGGCAGAAAAACATATTTTCATCACCCTTATTTAGAAGAGGAAGAGGTAGATGAGTCATAAAGGGTAACTCCTTTACTTCAGATTTTGATTTTTCAATTCCATCACAAACCAAAGCTGTGTATTCAATAACATGTTCCTGTCTGGAATTATTGATTTGGTGAACTCTAACTTGATGGGTCAACACTCCTTGTGTAGATGTATTTCCATAGTTGCATTTCTGGCAGTAAAACAAGTTTTCTGCACATGCATAAGCATTATATTTTGGCAAGGGAGCATCTGCTGCCTTATCCTCTTCATGCTGAGGTTCTATCTCACTACATATCTCTTCATCTTTACTGCTTTTACAGTCAGAAAATGTAGCTCTGGCCGAGGTCTTAGTTTCACTTTGAAGATTCTTTTTACGCACTTTAGCACTATGCCTTAAGATTTTATCAGTACCTGCTGGTCTAAGAGAAGAGTGTTTTGCATTATGATGACCAACAACACTTCTGATGCTTGGGCTTGAATAATTGCAAAACTGGCAATAAAACAAGTCACCGGATGAACTATCTGACCCAGCAGATGTTTTTTCATTATGTTTGTTTGGTGACTTATTTTTTTCTTTACTTTTGCAATCAGCAGATACCACTTTATTGGTGCTGGCTGATTCTAAATGAGTCTTCCGAGCTTTTGGCGTGTGCTTAGGATTTGCGAAAGATGATGAAATCTCAGTCTGCTGTGTAACCGTAGTTTTGTTTCTTGTCTCCTCAGAAGAATCTGAGATTCTCTTTTGTGGCGTAGATTTCTGCATTATTGTCACAGAGTTTGCTGACTTATCGGGTGACATCTTCACCGCCACATGTGATTTGATGCAATTTGACTGTTTGATTTTGTCTATTGTGATTTGCTTCTCTGGGTGGCTTTTTTGGTAGTGCACATGCATTACAACAACTGACTTATGACTAAACTCACAGTTTTTGCAATGATACAGTGCCATGTCCGCTCCTTTGGTCAGGGAATGTTGGAGTGAGGGTGCATTTTTGACTTCCTTACATGCTATTTTCCCTTGTGGTCTCTCAGGACTGTGGGCTTTTTTTTCCTCTTGGCTTTCAGTCACCAAATATCTGCAGAACATCAAGGGATCATCCACTTTGTGTGTTGGGTGTTTTTCCTGGTAATGTTCTTTCATTGCTTTTAATACGTTGGTGGTGAATGAACACACATGACATTTGAAAACCAAACGTTCATGTGGTTGTGATGTGAATACATCTGGGGCCTCTGGGTGATGTTCTTTGTAGTGTCTCTTAAGTTCAGCTCCACTTGAAAACTCAACTGGACACTCCAAGCAACAAAAGGCAGCACTCTGATCACTTGGATCCTCAATGTAGACAGTACTGTATCTGATATAAGGGTGGTCATTTTGGTAATGTGTAGACACACGACTGACACTCACACTACTGTAGTCACAGTGTTTACAAAAATAAATTTCTGTTTTTTGTGTGTCTTGGTTAACCAAACTGACCTCATTTTCTTCTTCATCTTTGCTAGATTCAAAAGAAAACTTTTCGTTTTGTGATGAATGCTGTTTACTTGTGATTGCAGTCTCTTCGACTTTGTTCTCTTCCTTGTCTGTCTTAGCTTTTTTAGCAGGAGGACCTTTTGGACTTTCATTACTAGTCCTCTTGCCTACGTTGTTAGGAACAGTTTCTGCAGATATTTCCTTAGGTTTTGGTGGTTTGGGGTCAGGAATTAGAAATTGGTCATCCGACAAAAAGTGGTCAGAGGGACTTTTGGTGTTATCAGTCGTAGGCTTTGCAGTTACTTTAAACACACCACTTCTGTTTGGACTGGAATCTGAGGGAGACTCTTGCAAAATCAGGGTTCCCTTGGTGTTGTCTAGAAGCATTGGGCTTTCATCTAAATTCAATGGGGCTTTCTCTTTTGATTTCGATGATGCTGTAAAATACTTTGTTATGGTTTGCAATGGTTTCTGGGGTGTTTTCACATTGTTCGATGAGTTAACTTTGCAATTAGTTTTAGAGGTAGGCATAACTGAATAAGCAGAGGAAATCTTTTTCACTCCTGTGGCTTTCTTGTGCTGGTTTGTCAAAAGAATCGTGGTCTCTGGGTTTTCTGAAATGATCAAATTTCCAATCACATTCTGACAGTTTGTCTCCTTACACTTTTTCTCATGTTCATTTAAAATGTCCCGATTACAAGCTTTAAAATCACAGTGCTTGCATTTTAATTCATCTTCTAAAGCATCCCTGTTGTTTTCAATGCTCGCTTTGTTAGTCCAAGAGTTTTTCAAACCAGCATGTCTTAAAGCACTATCCACATCAAAGCCATGTACTTTGTTGAGGTGTTCAAAGAGGAAGACCTTAGATTTAAGGATAAGTGTACAGTGACTACACTGGAAAGATTTGACCGAGGATTCTTGAGCATCAGCTTGATTGAATGTCCTGTGGCCAGAGGTAGAACAGTGCATTGAATCTGAGGGTATAAATATATACATAAATGTTATAAATATCAGATAACGCGAAGTACTTCACTTAAAATGAAGCACCTTCATTAAAACAACACGCGTTATTGTACTGTGCAAGGTAAGATGCCACCTGCGAACAACTTTACCACCTATCTGTTACCACTATAAAAATTATGCGCATTACAGACTATTTCAGTACATAAAAAATTTAACATTAACAAAAACAGACCAATATTCTTCTCGGGTACTGCATGCAAATTGACTGAAGAGTAGTACAACAATAGCAGGAGAAATTAGAAGGAAGGACCTTAGTATTTCAGTCGCATAAGTTCAACAGGAGGTAGCAGTAAATCGAGTTCAGGCCCTTTCACAAGTTAAATAACAAAACAAAACATATAAAACAAAATGCTAAAACACTCAATAAAACTGTGTACTCACGCATGCTGACAAATACTGGTTTAGGCTTCAGAGTCAATGTTTTGGTTTGCTTATGTTGTTAATGTGAAGACTAAACATATTTCCGCCATCTTTCCCGCGAGTGCTGCTCGTGCTTCCGCTCCAACATGCAGCTACAATTTCACTTCCGTCGAATGTCACTCAACCTTCAAAATAAGACTGATTAGATGCCAAACAACCTGCACTAAAATCACTAAAATACCTATTCCGGAGCCAGTGATTTCTCCAAATACATCAGACTGGAACACTAAATTCAAGAAAATCGATGCTGCATGCCCATAAAGCCCCCTAGGTGGTGTTACATTGACTTCAAAAGTTCTCTTAAAGAAGTTGAAACAGTTGAAAATACCAAATTTTATGGCAGACTCAAATATTGAAAACTGAGTTAAATATATGGTGCACTGACATTTTTTTCGAACATTGTATTAGAATTGTGCAAACATATTTGCACTTCTTTTGCAGCAACAACCTTGTTGTCTGAATTGCCACTTAACATAAATGTAACTTTGTGAAAAACAACATATGAATTTAAATTAGGCGGGTATCTATTTATTGTTTTGTTTTGTTTTTTTTTATAACTCCGTATTAACGAAAATTGAACTGTAGTCCGACTGATAGGTGTTGTTTGTTCCTTGTGCCGGCTGTCATTGGTTCCGAGGACTAACGCAGTTTCCTCCGGAGCAGTATATCGAGCGTACCTTAACAGACAGTATAACTGCAACGCATCAGTGAGAAAACAGATAAGTGGCCAGTCTCCTTTAAAGTAATATTTTCTTCACTTCAACATTCAGTGTAAGTTTTACCGTTTCTGTATTCTGGTCAAGACAATATAACGCTGATACGGATTGTTTGCTAGTTAGATAAAAGTAGCAGCGCAGTTAGTTTGTGGCTACCATTCATTATACATCAATGTTAAATAAATAACACTCAAATTAATGTGTGCTATTTTTAGTTGCAATTTATTTATTCACAAGCTATTTTACTTTTGCCAGCAACAGCAAATATAATCACAATAATACTTAATGCCACAGCTTACGTTACATGCCATTAAACAGCTAGAAGAGATAGTACTGACAGATGAACATCTCAGCCTTTTTGCAGCTGATTCACGCCGGCACAAAAGGATTGCCTGTTGCAGCAAATCAGTCCTCCACTGTGAAAAAGCCACTGGCAAACCATTGTGTATGTTTGTTTCTTTATGTTAGGGTCGACCTTTTTTAAAAGTGAAAAAAGATGATGCGTGTTTGACCTCAGAGAGGCACCATGATCCCAGCCAAGCTGACAAGTCGATTGCTCCTAAATGCCCTGAGAAGGATTCATCATGGAGCTAATTATCCCTGTGTTTATTCCCTGTCAAACTGCCACCTTCACAAAGAATGGGGAAGGACTAGAGATGGTCTCCACACAGATTTAAGTGTGCTGAGAACAGAGTTTTACAGCCAGAGTGCAATCGCTCATCGCAATCGCCCATCGCTCGGACTACATGGAACACAGCACTATGGGAGAAGATCATTCAGTTTATCAGCAGCTACAGTCGTGTCTTCAGCACCAGCGCGTGTCCAGCCATACCTCCGACTGATGAGGTTGGACAAACCTATTGGTTCGTACATATATTTCTAAATCAATACAAATATTTCTATGTAAGTTTTTATGATTATTTTAAGGATATACTTTTACTAAATATGGGCAAAAATTTGGGTATATTTGTAGGGTAAAAGACTAGTGTTATCTTAAGTGACAATCTTTTGAGTATTGTTAAAATTGGGAGTGTTTTGAGTAATTTCATCAGAATAATTCCCAAAGTTGTGTAATGACAAGATAAATTAAATGAGATGTTGAGATAGACAATCTAAAATGATTTGACTTTACTTGATATTCACCTACATTTTAAAAGTGCTTTTTCAAAAATGTAGGGTTTGTTATCAATATTAATTGTATAGCATACATTGCAGCAAATTATCCTGCAAGAAAAAAAGTTGGGTCAATTATTGGTCTTAATCCTAAATGTCTACAGAGAAACAGGGGAGCTCTAATATTGTTTGTTCACATGACTTTGTTGTGACTGTGTATTGTAGGGACATGGCTGCTGTACCTCCCGTGCACATGGAGCATCGCTCTGGCTTCCGATCCTGGATGCCTCCCACATCTGGGGATGCTCACCCTGTTTGGTACAGGTGCTCTGCTGATGAGAGGAGCAGGCTGCACCATCAATGACATGTGGGATAAAGACTTTGACAAAAAGGTATATGAAACCTAAACACATCCACTCTTATTTTCTCTGAGAGCGATGGAT
>JAPZDZ010000022.1:11168769-11179661 GCA_029783805.1 Acanthurus tennentii
TTTGATGAAGGGGGGATTCCCAGCCCTCCTGTCATCCTCTCTGATCAGGAGAACGTTTTTAGCACAGACATTCCCATGGACAAGATGCTTTTCTTCCTAAAAGATTCAGAAAATGAGATATTTCACAGTGTCTTACCAACACCTGGAAAACCATTAGTCAATCAATGTTCTTACAGTTTATTTTTTCAGTTTATTATTTGAGTTTCAGTTTATTATTATTTTTGTGTGATATCTATCAATACTTTGAAGACACAGCATATAGATTCCTACCAGGAAGTTCATGGCCCAGGCCAGCTGCTTAGCCACCTCCAGCTTCCACAGGATGTTTATTGAGTTCTTGTTCTTCTTCAAGTAGATGTCCAGTGAACCAAATTTCACATACTCCTGAACCATGATATCTGAAAAGAAACACTTTTTTTAGCTAGGGTTTAAAAACCTGAATGATTTTGTGATTAAAAATCAGATTCTAAAATATTTCAACCTCAAGCCATGTAATTACTCTTGTAGAGAGAGACGGATGTTGCTTTAACACCATTATCCAAGACTCTTGAGAAACCAATAAGGAAATGGTTATTTTTTACACCGTCTTCCACGAAATTAAAGCATCACTTTGAGTTTCTTCAATCATTTTGTGTGCTTAACATCACTTAACATGCCTCAGTTTGTTTTGACCTGCTACTGACAGTGAAGAGAGAGAGCAATACAGGCACGTGCCAGGCAGCCTAAGCAGATGCATATAATAGCAGCAAAGGTCTTCTGATGTGAGGAGGGAGAGGATCAGGTGAAAGACTATGTGGGGCAAAGTATTGTAATCCTCCTAAGAATAGCCCACCTTGCAAGTCTCTGGCTAATAGAGTCTGGTCAAGATTATAGTGAAGCATGGTAGACTCTTGACATCATTACACCATAAGGACATAAGCTCATAATGCTCATTGAATGAATGGGTGTTGCATGTGAGTTGTGATTGTATTAGCGTTCTACCCTTTTTTTTCTTCTCACTGTAAGGCCAAATGAGGACATACAGTGTTCTTACAGTGTGATAGTTTTGCAGGGAGCCTCTCAGACTCACTTACTTTCTTCACCACAGACACACACACCATAGTTAAGGATCAGGTGCTTATGAGACAACTGACTCATCATGCTGGCGGCTTCAAAGAAAGACTGTAGGATGGGAGAAAACAGAAAGGATAGGGAGCAAATTTATTTATAAGCCCACAATAGACAAAAAAGTACACAAACGCAGACCTACAGCTAACGCTAATTTTTCTTTTGAATTAAAGGATTAGATCACTCTAATCCTTGACTGATCTAATTGGTTAGATCAATCTACAGTTCTGGCTCTCTGCAAAACATTTTAAAAGGTCTCAGATAAATTAAATGGATATCAAAGATGCCAAAGGATAACAGCATATCTTATTTTAAAGAGGTAGGGTCAGTATTTGGCTTAAAGCTTAAAAAAGAACATCTACACAAGTAGAGTAGAAAATTTGCCCAAGTAAAAAAGTATCAAGCACAGTTATTTCTCAGCTTATACACACAGCCAGGAAATCTGCTCCAGCTGTTTCTGCCTGTAAAGCACAACTCAGATTTAACTTTCAGTATTTTTTACTCTTTGTGTTTAAACAAAAAACCTGTTTGTGGCTGAAAACAAAAAATCCAAGTGTCCCTGCATATTAAAATTTTCTGCACAGCTTTCAAGCCACAGACCTCAGAGTAATTCCTGTGAGCCTGGTCCAGGACTTTCATGACAACTTCTGTTTGGTGCACGAGCCCGTAGTCTCCCAGCTCCTTACGGATCCCTTTAAAGATCTTGGTAAATGTGCCTTGGCCTAAGCTCTCCACCTGAAAGGAGGACCACATTTGTGCTTGTAATTCAAAAACCATCAACACTCAATTCTGTACTTTTTTTTAAAGACTTTTAAAACTTAGCTTACAAATTCCAAATCTTCTTTCCTGATCTTGTGAAACACCATTTGACTGATGTTGTGTCTATGTAGTGACGGAGAGAGAGGCACTTCAGAGCCTTTGTTGCTTCTGCACACGAGAAGGCAGGACTTTTCTGTTGGTGTGGAGAAAAGAAAACAATCTTACCAAAAACAAAACTTTTGAGATAAAGATTTAGAGTTTACTTAATTGAAATAATCTAACTTAGGAGTCAAACTAACAGAAAAACTTTTGAAACGATCACGTGAGTCAGAGACAAAAGAGTACGAGACATATTGAAACTCTGCATTTCTTCATCATCAGCTTCTTTGGAAGTTAAAACATCATTTATCAAAATTCATAGCTTTAACCAGTTCTGGTTTAATTCCACAGCAGAGACTGACACACCATTGAGTCATACTGGTTGTTAGTTTGCATTTCCACACTTCCAAACTCAGAAATCAATGCCCGTCTAACCATTGATGACTTGCCAGAGCATAAATTTTACTTTGAGGTGACAGTTTATACAGCAGGAGAACCAGTGTAGGACCCAAAGTGATCAGCCTCTGTGGATGCAGACAAATTTTTACAGCTAATAAAAAGACCCATCGCAAAACAGTTAATATCAGTTTAAGTGAACACTACAAAGATTTTACTAGCTTTCACTTGCTATCAGACAGCCAAATCCAACAGAAAACTGAAGTCATCATGTTGCTCTTTCCAACACTACCAGGCTCCCTTCACAAAAATGCAAATTTTACTTTGTAGAACTTAGGAGTTGCTGGTCTACTCCTGCCTCTATTAGTTAATTTGTTTGTGTTATATTGTGACTTTGGTGAATACAAACTAAACCTTTAAAAACACAAAGCCACATATCAGCATGAACAAACCAGCAACTACCAAGTTCTGTGATTGTTTGATCATCACTACTGCAATTCACATCTTTGACAGAACCAAATCTCTTCCCTGCAATACTGTTCACTGCTGTGTTCTGTTTATGCATCCTAAAATGGCATACCGTCAATATTTGACACCAACTATAATTATAATGGCATTCATCTAGCAGCACATAGCTGATAATCATTATTTTTAGAAGGCACATTAGACAGCAGTGCACATTGACAATGTTTGCAAATGTTCAATAATCTCTCAAACGCAATAAACCAAGAGTCTGTTAGCTTTACCTTTGGATTTAGGGGGACAGCACTTGCTGAATTGGAAAATAACGCTGTCAGAGCGCACTGTTTCCTTTTGGTAGCAGCTGAGCAGATCCTGCAAGCTGCTGAAGTTTTTTTTGGTTCCACTGAGGTTAAACTCCCCGCTGACAGACCTGGTTATCTGGCAGTGCTTGTATTCTACTGCATCATACACCTAGTGGACATAAAAAAGGAGGTCAAGGCGGTAGAAATGCATGTGAGCTTCGATCACAGTGCTGACAGTAATGCAACAACAAAAGGCCAGTTTCTGAGTGAGCTAAGTTTCTGTTGTCCAATGGTTACCTTTTTTTCTTGCCAGGAAAATAAAAAAAAAACTCACATATTTAAATCTCTACAGTCATTATGTCAGATGACAGCAAGAAGAAAAAAAAAAAATCCCCAAAGCACCAATTGAATTAAAACATGCTTAAATTTCCACACTTCCTTCTATTTAAGAAGTGATTCTATAATTCAGGTTCCAACTATAGGCTAGCCTGTGGGATAAATGAAACAACTGTTATTTCTTTCTTTGCTGCTCACACTGATGAAGTGCACACTTGGACTGATTGAGTTAGGACACCTAACTGCCACACAGAAAAACAGCAATGAGTGTGAGAGATCAGACATGGATAAACAAGCCAACTTAAACCAGTTTTTGTTTTTTTGTTTTTTTAAACCAAGCATGTCTAAAATCAGCAATGAGAGAAAAGTTTTTGATGGTTTTGCTGTTGGATAAGGAGGATATTGTGTTTTTATTAGTACTGGAATATTACCACAATATCGAGCCTTTGTACTACAATTGTTACCTGTTAAAGCAGCTAAGTGTTACCTACCTCAACAGGGAAAGTCAGAAAATACTTGTTGAAGTCTTTGGGGTTACATCTCAGAATGTACAGTCCTCGTTTGTTTCCACATTTCTGCAGCCGATTGATGGCAAACTCCATTCTGCAACAATAAAAATATCACAACAGGCAATCCAGTCACAGAAGTTTTTTTATTTACTTGTATCTGGGCAGATAAACACAGCATTTAATGTTCTGATATGACATAAATACAAAAAAACCAGAGAAAAGCTTTTAAATTCTGGCAGAAATCTTAAAACATAAAAATAATCATGTAACAAATTCTTCCTGTAAAAGAATTCATACTAAAAAGTGTTTGAAGAGATGCCTCATGCAGTTCAGCTGTAAACACAAAGTGAAAAAAGTGTGAATAAAGAATTGTAGTTTGTGGGTGTGCAAACTGATGTGAAAAGGGTGTAACTGTTTTGGTAAGTTTTGATGAATTCGGTGATATGCTCTCAAATCTTATGAGTCATCTGTCTGCCTGTCACACATGTGAGGCGGTGAAGGCACCATACACTACAAAAGCATGTTAATTCCTGCAGTAAACCATAGTTTAAGATTAGGCCTCATGGGTTGCTGCTCTGTCTGTTAACATGGGTGCAAAATTAAAAACGAGGTTCCGCAAAGAACATGCACTGCATATGCTCTTGCTACACACAGTCAGTATATCGCTGGCGTAATGCTGCTGGTAGAATATTTGCTTTGTTAGTTTTCACTTACGAGATGGGGCCATGGCAATGGGAAGCGATGGCCTCCACAAGTCTGGGAGGAGCCACTTCTTTACAAAGGTAGTGATGAGCGTCTGTGGTCAGCCGGTAGTAACCATCAATGAGAGACACAAAGGAGAGAGCTTCAGACAGGCTGGGAAACTCCAGTTCCTGGAATAGATAAATAAAAGCTGTTACATTTCATGCGTCAACTTCCACTTTTATCCAGCATCACTAAACACTATATTTTACATGTTGCATAGACAGCAGGTAAAAATTTTTTTTTTAAATCTTTGCTTTTGGCCAATAAGTTTTTAGCTTACTTACTCTTAGAAGCAGTGAACCAGTTTTATGGCAACTTGCCACATACTGTGGTCAAAAAAGTTGCTTCTTTTCCTGGACGCAACAGAGTAAAGACAGTTATGCAATGAGTCAAATTACCAGATTTTTGCCATCCTGTTTGTTGATGGTGACCACCCGACTCTCTGCAGCACCCTCTTTGCTGGCCTGTTTGATGCTGATGTCTGTCACATCAGGGAAGTCAAAAAGGGTCTGCAGCTCCTAGACAAAAAGTATGAGAATAGACTCTTGTAACCATATTTAAATTACTATTAATTATGCCTCCAAGGAGACAAAAGAGACAAAGAACAAAGCTAAGCAACGCTATTCATGATAACAACCTCGTCAGAATCTTTTAATTTCTCTCGAAACCACTGGATGCCACTGTCTGCTACAACCAGCAGACGCTGTCTACTCCGTTGTTCACTGGATGGTTCCCTGACCTGGAAGGTCTCGGTGTAAAAGGCCTTTTCCAGGGACTCCATGCTGATGAGGTACTTAAGCTTGAGGTCGCGCGCTGTGGTCCGACACTGGCTGAACTGCTGGATGAAGCGCTTGAAACGGAAGCGGATTCGCTTGCGTGTTAAGAAGTTACAGTCCTGAATCTGAGCTCTCATGTCTTTTGGCAAGAAGGATTTGTAGCTGGAGGAAACACAAAAGGGAAAAATTATTTATGTGACAGAGTCATGAATTTGGCTCTTGTGAAGAAAAAATCCACTGAAAGTAATTTTAGTAAAGAAAGGTAGTGACAAATGTCATTTCACTGTCAATGTCAATATTTGAATGCTGTTTTATGCTCATAATAAGGTACTAATATTAAACAACAAATCACATACAGAGAAGTGAAGAGTGCAGTTCCACACAAAATCTTTGCTGTGTCAAACAAGTTTGAACTTAATACACCTGATGGAATGTTTTACATATCAATAGGATTTTTTCACATGTACATCTGGACTAGGACTAGATCTCAAACGTTAATATTTAAAAATCAAAATAAAGTACTGAAAAAATTAATAAAATTTACAAAAAAACCCCCAAAACCCTCATAGTATGGTTTTAAAAATGCATTTTTTGGCATCTGTGCAATAATCAGGTTTTACATTGGCACTAAATCCTAAATGACATCAATCGGTTGCTTGGCAGATCTTTATTCCAATAAATTCCAAAGAATCTGACAAAAAGCATCTTTTTTTAATGAGTACCTTATAGTGTGGTAGATGTCCAGTGGTGACAGCTGTCTCTCCTTTGCTGTTCTCGTCATATCGAGCACAGCCATACCGAGGCATTCTTCCTGAGTTTCATGGGAGTTGGGGATCTTCACGAAGCCATTGACAAAGTCATTCCTCCACTACAGACAAGGATGAGAGTAAAGAGTCAAGTGGAATATGTGTACATCTTTATGAACAAGTGTAAAGAGTGCCAAAGTCAGTACATTGGGTGTGAAGCAGGGTTCTTCAATGAGTGTCAAGCTTTATAAAATAATCTGTTTTATACAGTTCTATTAGCACTCAAGGACCTGGACTGAACAACTACTACAAGGTTGCATTAGGCAACTCTCAGTGGGTTTTTTCAAGTTATTTGAGCAGGTTGTTTCTGAAATATTATGAAATTTAATGCAGTAGAAATGTATCCATCTACTTATTAGAGATTCATCATGTTCCTGCCCTACTTTTAATTTGTTTACGCCTTTTTATTTTTGACAGTTGCTTACATACAGTTACATCTTCTTTATGATCATGAACTTCTTGTGACAACAGGAGAGGATAAAGTGACAGCTTGAAGAACAGGGAGGCAAAACTTGACTTGCTCTCAGTCACTGAAACAGACCTTTTACTTTCCACTGCAGGTCCATATTAGTCTGGCAGACTAGTTCATTTCTGATTTCCTAAATGTTATTAATGAGGTGTGGACCAAAAAGCCTCTGGATGAAATTGGATAGACCAATAAACTAATCAGTAGCCATCGTAGCCAATACGTGTGACACTTGACTGGTAACACTCTTTTGTCAGTCATTGTATCAAACCCTCTCCATACACACAAGGACTTTAACAGCTGTGATGGGGCCAACATGAGCCATGTGGTGGAAATCTGTCTGAATGGGAGGGGGCCTGAAACATCTGTGGATAAACCGTGATCTCAGCAGATTCGTCTGGTTTCCAGAATAGATCCTTGTAGAAATTATGATGCAGGATAACAGCTGAACAACGTTGTCCAATGAATAAACAGATCTCAAGGGAAAAAAATTTGATCTTTTTTTATTACATTTGCCTTGGTCTGAATCAAGAAGATAAGACTATTAGTGTGAACACAACCTCAGATGATAACCACATGGTATATTTTGAAGAAGTCCTTAGAAAACACTCAGGAATGTTTTTTTTTTGGCAAACTACTTAAGCTTCAACTGCCGAAAAGAAAATAAAGATATGCACTTGGGTAAGGGCTTCAAAGTCTGTCACTGTGCCCCCCTCCCAACAGACATGTTCCCAGTTTGGCAAATTGGCAGACTGACATGCATGCAAAATTAGTTATTAGCAGATTATGTCTGCCATGTACTCATGGATGTACAGACTACGATTACTAGCTTACATCAGTACTTCAGATAACTGAGATTAGAGATTAGATCTTGATTCTTAGGAAAGTTCTGGAGTAGTAAGTGTATTTTTCATCATTTTTATGATAAAAATGTCCACAAAAAGTGTAGTCACACTAAAGCTGAAAAACATGTATATCATATCCTCAAGAGTTGGATTTTATTTTGTTAAAACTCAAGAACATTTCCTGTTTTGATTGTTTTTTGTTTAATGTGGTTTTCTTACAGAATCAGACTAAAAGCTAGCAAAACAAACAAAATAAAGCTTGGGGAAAGAAGGCATCTGTACTTTCTCCTTCTCTGTCTTTTGATAACAGTTTTCCTGCATGATCTTTCATCCCTGCTTGAGCTCGGTTGACCAGTAAAACAGCAGTGTTCATAAAGATGGCTAACATTAGCGTAGAGGATGGAGGGATTTAGTCCTTACAGCATTTGAGCCTCAATCAGACACAGATACAGTCTGTGGTGCATGAGTGTTATTGGCTAGCACATGTACCTTGAGCTGATTCAAAGTCTTACTCTCTATATGGACAAGTCCACTCTGTGCTGAAAGTTTCAGGGGGTTTTTTGTGCCTTTGATTGGTTTTTGAATGTGTGATGTACCAAACCTAGCTTGTCAATGGTACATTTGACTGTAGGATAGAGCACAGAAATCTCCCCCTTCAGTGCAGCAGAAAAAACAACAAAAAACATTTGTAAGTGAAAGAGATTTTGTGGCAAACAAGCTTTTTGGCCACCCTAAGATTTTAAGGTATCATAACAGCCACCATGAACTCTGCATTACAGAAACTGCAGCTGTTTCTTCAAAGGACCAAACTACAATAACTAAATTCAAGCTCTTGGAACACCATCATGTATCTCCAGCTGGCCAATACAGAGATCCATTTTCCCTTGCAAGTCAAAAAAGCTGTATTTTATCACTGGCACAGGGGTTCAGCTCTGGATTAGACTGTGAGGAATTCAATGCATCCTTCAAAGAGCAAAACACAAAATCTGTCCGAAGTAAATGTGAGCGAGTGTAATGGCTTAATGGCTGAAATCACTGTAACCTGCAGCCTCAAATGACCCACACAGTGGTGCTTCCCCTCTCCCTTATAGGCTTTTCCCTGGCCAACAGCACAGATTTCCAAAGGCATAATTCCACATAATCCTTCAGTTCACTCAGAGTTCAGCTTAAGTCATAATACTGGCTCGAGTTACCTGGGTTCACCTATAATATTAACTCATTTTCTATTGCAATGTGGTTTATACAAATCATTTCTTGCTTC
The DNA here is from genome assembly GCA_029783805.1 of Acanthurus tennentii. Lineage (NCBI taxonomy): Eukaryota > Metazoa > Chordata > Actinopteri > Acanthuriformes > Acanthuridae > Acanthurus > Acanthurus tennentii. The sequence goes on from JAPZDZ010000022.1 coordinate 11,177,638, forward strand.
AGGGCAGTCGGGACTATGATGTTTCATCTAAAAAGTCACCTTAAAACTTTTTTACTCCTATAGCACACAGATATTGTACAAGTAGCGCTTTGTAAAATAAAAAAAACATTGACCAAAACACAAGAACAAATATTTAAGCCGTCAACAGAGAAACAGTGAATTCAGTTTTTAATGGAGAACACTTCAAAATTAGGCGAAAAACTGAAACGTTTTGCTTGTGCTAATTTGTAACCACTAATAAATCAATAAATTAGCCAATGTGGCATCCCAGGCCACATTAACCTTGTAGGATGTCCTGAGGAGAAAATGCACAATAAGCCCATCATTAAAAAAATCTGATAGATCAGCCATGCATTTACAATTGATAACATCTATCTTAATTAATAGCAACATTTATTTTTTTTGTGAATTCAACATTAACAGTCCTGGTGCGACACACAAGGACTGTTTATGTGGAATTCACCTTCTTTAATACACAACTGGAAATACTCCTAAAAGCTGTTTGACTAATCTTTCTAATAGCTGCCCTTTTAGGACACTGTCTTCTGTAATATCTAAAATCAGCATCACAGGGGTTGAAGCCAATCCTAGCTAACACTGGGTTAGAGGGAAACAATTGACAGGTCACCAGTTAAAAACAAGTTTGACACATAAAGAAAAACAACCATTCACACTCATATTCACACCAACCTAGTGTCAAGAGTTCACCAGCATGTCTTTGGATTGTGGGAGGAAGACAGAGCACCAGGGGGAAACCCACACAGACAAGAGGAGAACATGCAAATTTTCACTTGATTATTTTAGTCAATAATAAGCACTTTGCTCATTTTCAACTTTCAACAATCAAATGTTTTCTTCTGATCAAACCTTCAGTTTTAGCACTATCCTTGGAGTGCACAAAAATAGCAAGGTAAATTTGAATTTGCTCTCTTATTTAGGTTATGTCCACACTAAGGTGTGGATCTTTGCATGCTAGTTTCAAAATAGCCACCAAAGACTGAGTTTCCTCTCATATGAGGGCTATAACTTCTCATTATGAAAGTGTCAGTTCTCTTGTTCGTGTCATTTGCCTGCATAGTACAGTACTCTTGCTCACACTGACTGATATTCACCAAATACATTCATGGACAAATATACAGTTAAAAAGAAAAAAAAAACTAGTTTCACTCTGTTAATCCTGAAGCATAATCTCAAATATTTTTAAGTTTATCTACATAAAAAAAATAAAATCTTATTTCTAATCAGTTTATAAAATTAATGGCTTTCTGCTGAAGTGCTCACCTGAGAGAAAAGGTATGACATGACAAAGTCATCAAAGACAGGGCTTTCTGACCCTTTGGCAACCCCATATCGATATGCTCGGGACGCCCCACCACTGAACCAGCCAGGGAAGTAGTACCTGTTTTAAACAGCAATAAAGAAAACCCAGTGAGTCACAAGGGTATTTAATTTTTAATCCAGTAAAAATACTTTGAGATTTAATGCAGAGGCAAAATAAGTGAATGCTACCTTATTCTAAAAAACACATCCTCCGAAGCCAATTCGTCAAGCTGGAAGATGTGGTTGGGTGAAAACCACAAGCGGTCATGTTCTCGGAAGAGACCAAATAGGCTGCAGTACAGAGGTGATATACCTTAAGCAGACAAGGAAACAGAAATCCCATTATGTTGTGTAAGTTTCACACAGTTCAATTATGTAACATGTTCTTTAAAAAAGTATGATAGCTAAACCATTTGTTTCTACTACCCTAAAACATCTGTCAGTTTACGTGAATTTAATTAATTAATTTAATTAATCAATTTCAGAATACCTGTAGAACTTGAATTAATTTAGGGGCTACTCAGTGAAGCACATTATACATTGTGTTTTAGAAAACCAGCTGTTTTAAGTGCCAATACAGGTGAACAAAAGGTCAATAAAATTGTCTAAAATGTCAGTTGTGTTTGGTTTATCATCAAACACATAACAAGCGATTCCAACAACATGCAGGCCACTCTAGCTGCCCCCTACACACACACACACAC
>JAPZDZ010000022.1:11210777-11225461 GCA_029783805.1 Acanthurus tennentii
GTGTTAATATGATCCTGGTGGTTGCCAGATTTTAATTTAATACTAGCATACGTGGTAGCTTGTGCATCCGTCATAAGGAGAACCAATGGTAAATACATTTCTCAGTCAAATCCTCAAATACTTCCCTTAGGGGTGTATATGACAGTCTGTTACACATAGCTCCTTGAAGTGTTAATTTAATTGCCTTCGGAGACGCTTTGTTTTGACATTTACAACAGAATCTACAGAGCACTGGTGAACAGAAACTCAGTGGATATATTCTAAAACAGTCATTGGAAAGTCCATAGAGTCACATCTTTAACACTTAAGTTGTTAAAGCCATTAAGAACTGCAAAGAAAAGACTAAAAGAAGCTACAGGTGACAGTCAGAAAGGTTGACTTGAATGGATAAGAGGCTGATTCAAGCAGCTACAAGATAACTGAGGTAAAGGTAAACTCAGGCACATCATTTTTTTTTCCTGCTACAGTGTCACCGAATCACTTGTCAATCTTTTATTCATAGCAGTGCAGGAAGAAAACAGAGGGACAGTAGACTGGTTATTCTCGTCCATACGCCTGTCATTTTCATGTTCACACCAAAACCACCCACCCCCACTAAGTCTGTCTCATTTGTCCTTTCTGCTTACACAGTTTTGCACTCATGTGTGTCTGTGTGACTATGTGTGTATGTCTGTGTCCTGTTTGTGTGTGTACGTGTGTGTGCTCGACCACGTGCGTGTTTGTCTGGCTTGGACAGCTAATTCCCTTGGCCAGAAAATGTCCTGCAGCAAGAATTTGGACTTGAGAAAGTGTCCGCTGCTCCGTCGATATGTGACACGGTGCCAAATCGGGCATGCAGCCACTTTCGATTAGCGTGGTCCAACACTGCCCATTCACAGCTACAGGACTGCCAAAAACTGGTCGAGAGTGCTGAGAGAAACTGCATATTGCCAAAAAGAAGTTTATGATGCTGCAAACAAAACCCTGAACTGCCAACAACTTGTCCAGAATGCTGCAAACAATAAAAACTATAATAAGAAGACCATGATAGGAAATGGTGCTTTTCATGCCAGTCTCACAAAACTTCATAATTGCTGTTTGTTTGTTTACTGTTGGCTAACAATTAGTGAGAATTAGGGAGAAATGATGACAGCCTATTGGATAGAGTGGAATTTTCAAGTAAGTGAGAGTACTTATCGATAAATCTCCATAAACTAACAAACAAGAGTAGGTCCTTGTTTCAGCATATTGGCTTTAAATGCATATTTGTGTGTATTGTCATGTTTAACTTTTAAACCAAACGACATTTTCCTTTGCTGGTATTGTTGCACAGTACAGCAGTTTTAAGCAGAGACCCTTTTTTTTACAATTTGGTGAGATCTGAGAACAAAATGTTAATTTAATGTAGTTTATTTTTCTGCTTAAAGGCACTGAGAGGTTTTATTGGCACAAATAAAAAATAAAGCAAAAAGAGCAAACATGGACCACATGAGAACGATAATGTGAATTTGGGTGTTTTTGTGTGTGAAAAAGACTGATTTGGGCCGATGGAGCCCAGCAATAAATGACATTTATTTGGCAGATAATTCTGTACAAATGGCTAACAAGTGCATTCAATCTGAACAGGAACAAGATATGGAGGTCATCAAAAACTGGAAGTGCCAACCTCACAAACAAACTGCAAAAAGTGTGTTTTGAGAGCTACAATTTATAAAATGAAATAAGACGGAAGTAACTGATTGCTGTTTAGACAGAAAAAGCCCTAAATGGAAGAAAAAAAACTTCAAGGGCTCGGCTTTTGAAACCACTACTCGGGTGTTTCTCGAGCATGACAGTTGAGCATCCAGGGTCAACCCAGGTCCCTTGCTATGTGAGTTGGTAGCATCATGGTTCTGTCACTCACTAGGAGTAAGAGGGTCTCAACAAGGGCATTTAAACCCCTGAAGAAACACCAGCTCAGTTGTGTCCAGGCAAAGCTTCAGGTGGGGCCTTGACATCCGCTCTGAGATATCTGCCAGGCAGACAGTGATGCATGTTTCCACCTGAGTAACAGATAGGCAGAGCAAGAGAAATAGCAGTGGCCAGAGAGACCATGCTGTGTATGATAGGATCAAGAGTCCTTGAGTAGAAGGGAAAGAGTGTATGTTTATGTTTTGTAAAATGGTTTGACAGTCATGTTAAATAACTGATAGGTGGTTGATATAAAACAGGCAAAATAATCTGATCTTGAAGCCTGTTGAGTGTCCAGATTTACACTACCCGTGGGTTTCTTTCCAATATTAGCTGCTTTTTCTGATTTTATCTACATAAATTCCTCTTCTGATCTCTTCATGTCTTGCTGTATCAGCTAATAAAAGATCAAGTAATTTTCCCTTCCCTTTATTTTCACTTATCTCTCTTCCCATCCTCTAACTTTCTCCCTCCCTCCCCTCTCCTCCCAGCTCTCTTCTCTCAGTATTTTGGTGCATCCCTCTCCTTCTCTGCTTCCTTTCTGCTGCTCCTCTTCATTGCCAGTCTGGTTAACAAGCCATTTAAGCCCCATCTTCTTTGCTCCTTAATCACACATGCAATATTCATACATGGCTGTCACTCATGCAGACGCATTAAGACTGTCATTCCCTCTCTGCTCTCCTCTTCCCACTCCCTTTTCTGCTCTACCTCCCTCATCCCCTCCTCTTTGCCGCTCTCCTTCCTCTTCTCCTGCCCACTCTCATCTCTCTGTCTCCCGCTTCCATTTTCTCCTACTTCCTCTCTGCCCTCCCTCCCTCTCACCCATTCAATCTCCTGCTCTGTTCCCATCTGCGCATCAAGAAAGAGCGAGACATCTTCAGTCTTTTCATGTGATTGACCGTGAGGGACTGCGGTGTTTATCTTTTCACAGAAATGTAATGTGCAGGATCTGCTTATTAATAATAATTTGCCGTAATTCAGTCACGATGATACATTCTAATAAAAATATGCCTCTCCTATTGAAGTACACACCCACAAGACCTGCTTGGTGTTTTGATTTGGATGAATGTGGAAGTCTGCGTGTACGAATGTATGAACATCTATTGTTAATGTAACTGCCAACAGCATCTTTAGGATGTAAAGGGAGAAATGTTTCCTTTAAAACAAATCACATTGCCATTGCCAGCATTGGTATATTAAATAAATCCTCATATGGAGTCAAATATTAAGTCAAACATCTCTCCCCCACTCTCTCTCCAATAAAGTATGAACACACACATTATATTCATATGTGATTGTTAAACATCTCAGTTCATTACGATGTTGCTAAAACAGCCGCAACTCTTCATATCTCAGTCAGAGCAAATTCAGTTTTGCAGCAAAAACACATGTACTTGTATTCATTTTAACATGCGTATATAATTTATGGGCGTATACGTATATAATTTATGGGCTGCAAGGACAACTTCTAAAGACACACTATGGTTGTCTGCTCCTCTTTGCACTGTGCTATACAGGTTTTTATTATCTCAAAGGTCAGCACTGTCAGGACAGCTTGCTTTCAGTCACCAGTGCAAATTTGCATGTCAGAGTTTATCAAAGTTAAAATTAATGCAAAATCTCTGCACAGATATATTTCACAGCTGAAACAAGCACAATGAATCAACTGCTTTGCTGCAAAATTTTCCTGTTTTTAACTGCTAATGCGACTGCGGTTTTACTAGGAAACTTGAATATAAAGGATGCATCATAAACTTTATTAGTACACTGGTGCTTTTATTTATGGGGTTGGGGTCAAGATTTTTACTGAGTAAAAAGCTTACTGAGATTGCACAGCTAAATGCTTGGCTATATGCATCTATTATTAATGGGTGTCTCTACACAAGTTTGACCACATATATCTGTGTGTCTTCAAAAATTATATTTTTAAAGTAATGTAGCAAGTTGGAGCTTGAAGCTGTTCAAATTGAAAACTGACACTGCAGCTGTGTTGCTGTTAATTTAACATGTGCAAATACATTGGGCTGCTGCTTGGCGGATTCAGGCTTACTGTAATTGGTTAAAATTTCTCATTAATAGCAATATGTAGACAACTGTGCCAGCTAATAAGTCTCCCTTGCTTATCCTCAGTTTCACCCTCCCTTGTTTGCTCTGCAGTTTTTTCTCCGTAAACATCACATTGCTAATCAGCATGAGTGTGGATGGGTATCTAAATGCAATCACAGACAATTATAATCCTTGCTGTGCTTGTGTGCATTTGTGTTAGCGTTTGTCTGTGTGCATTTGTATGTGTGCATATGTACATTTCATCTCATTAGGAAGTGACACACTGATTAGCTGTCAACTCTCATGCAGCCCAACTGCCAGTCACACAGACAACAAAAAAAGCAACATCCCACAAAATTTGATTTCCACCCATTATGCACTTAGGATACTTATCACAGTTATGGTCACAACAGCGGGATAAATGGCAGCTAATTAAGTTGAATATAATAGATAGAGTGGGGAAACATGTTTAACTTAAGAATGGCCAAACTTTTTTGATTGTGTACCAGATACAGACAAATGTAAGGATTTATGAACCAAACTACGTCATGAGTGGATAATACAGTGCGTTTTAACAGCCTCAATAGCCATCCCATTCTATTTAACATCTGATACAGTCTGAAAACGGTTTTAGGCTCCTAAGAGCAAGCAGCCCCCTCTGTGACACAGGAGTTGTCATCAACTTTGCTATTCCCGGCAAAGAAGTAACATTTGGACAATTGTTTTTCTTTAATATAGTTATTTAATTCTTGCATTTTCTCTGGTTACAGAACCTCAGTGACTTTAATGACTGTTTAAACAGTCAATGCAACTGCTAATGTGAGTTGCATTGAAATATACCTGAAATACCAGAAAAAAACCCCCAAACAAACTAACATTAGAAGATTCATTGTTTGGTAGCTCAATAAGTTTTGTGTTAGTCCCATTACAGACAGAATGATTTGAACATAAATGAGATGGCAGTGACACCTTTGTTTCACATTCAATAACTGCTAAATTATCACTGGAGATGTGAGAGACAAACTTTTATTGTTTAATTAACAAAACAGCACTGTCTTTGTCCTGAAGGTCTTCACAAATGACTCCTAGCTTTTTAACTTTCCTCCAGGAATCATTGTACCCAAGAAGGTGTTGCTTTGTGCTTTTAATTCCTCTTGGTGGACGTCTTGTTAGCTATGAAGATCTGTGTTTCTAAAGTGGTACACATGTAGTACATTGTGATAATGAGTCTGAGCAAGCTCACTGAGCAGCTGTTGAGAGTAATTAGTATTTAATCTTGGAGAGGAGAGTGCTGTGAATATTCACACTTTGATCAACACAACCAGCCGATCATCTCCTGTCCTCTCATTTCATTGTCTCCTCTCTTCATTTATTCATCTCCTCCTCCTCCTCCTCCTCCTCCTCCTCCTCCTCTTCCTCCAATCTTTGCCTCCTCCACTTGTTTGCTCTCCCGTAGGAGTGGGAGCAGTTTGCATCTTAATGGAAGAAAAATTCCCTTCTCCTCCCGGCCTTTTTTCCTTTCTGTTCATGTCTTTCTGTCTCTCCCTTCTTTGGTTGTCTCCAAGGGATGCTAACTGCTTTATTACATCATTGTTCAATTAACATGATAATATATTTACCCACCAAAAGCCGAAATGTGCCACAGAGAGAAAACTAGTGAAACCTCTTGGAAAACTGCAGTCTCCAAAAAGGCAGCTTTTGTGCAACCCAAAAAAACAGAACAAAAGTTGTTTTTCTCGCAAGCACACCTTTGACACTTTTTTTTTGCAGTGAGTTATCTGTGGTTTGCCGTGATCTTGGGATTATGAAAAACTTTGAATGTATTTCAGAGAAAGTGTAGCAGCAGTCACTTCGAGTGGAAAAATAACACCGAAACGATTGTTTTTTGATGTTAGAAACAGAGATACATCAAGAAAGACAGCTGTTGTCGACACGATTAGCAGATAAAATAACTAGAGATCTAATTGATTTGATAGTTTGCTGGTTTGAGAAACAAGGGATCCAACAGCTATTTGCGCCACAATGCTAATCAGTGGAAGCTTGGGCATATATTCAAATGCAATCACTGGCAATTATATTCTGCACCATGTGTTTTATTCTATGTATGAATTTTTTTTGTGTGTGTGAGTGTGTGATTAGCCAGTGTCGTGCTGATTTGTCATCAGTCGTCATGGTGCCAAAGTGACTGTCAGTCAGACAATGAAGAGAAAGCACAAGCACAAATTTGCCGTCTGTGTGTCTGTACACATATGAGTGTCCAACCGTGTAAAATTCATTTAAATCACTTCAAGAAAGAGATTTTTATTGGAAGTTTTTTTTTAATATAATTTCTTTCAAATCTCTAAAGACACATTTTAGTCAAAAGCAATTTCTTAAATTAACTGTTTTAAATTCAAACTCGCTGCAGGCTTGGTTAAGTGTGAAAATCTCTCTGAAATGAAACATGTATGTTGAGAGTTTTTCACTGCTTCTTTTTCATTTATAGCACTTTGTCACATCTGATTTGGTCACTTGTTCACAAAGAAACTTTACAAATACTTTTATTATTTTCCCTTAACACTCATTGAGCATTCATCAGTGCATGTTCAGACTGTGCTATCACTTGTGCTTTCTGAGTGTGCTGCCATGCATATTAGCAACCATGCTTGTACTTGTGTGCACATTTGAGTGAAAGATGGAAAGCCTGACAGAAGCCAGTGCTCTGTTCAAAGTATATGGTGACGGGCAAATAAGAGCATCTGCACAGAAAAAAAGACCCAAACATAATAATAATTAACATTTACCGGCTTGTCCCTCGTAATTTTGTGTACCCCCAGTAATGATGATTACTATTTGTGCTGCTTCCACTCATCCAAACTGCCTGTGAATATGCAAATGTTGCATTGCAGTGATTTTAAAAGTCAAAGCAGATTTTATCTTGAATTATTTTATTACTTAGCATTCCTTTATTGAGCCAGTCACACTGCATTTGTACTAAAACTATTGAAGGAGCTAAAGAACTACATGGTAGATCAGAGGGATTCTGGATTGACCAAAAAGTTCAGGGGGCAGATTTATAAACAACTTGTGCCCATAAAAACCACATGTACACCTTGTTCCAAGCATAAACTGGTTTTCAAAGAAGAAGAATGTGCTGTTAGAATGTTTGCACCTCAGACATACTTCAGACCAGCCGTACACATGTTTTCAGGAAATGGCCGCTGGTAAAAAGATGAGTGGACATAAATTACAAGGTAAGGGATGCAAACTTATAGGTATGGTATCGTAAAATACTGTCTAATTAGTTTCAGTGATAACAGCAAGCGCACATGCATCCACAATGCTAGAATTTTGTACCACAAAATCAGGCATGCATGCAGCTTTTTAAATCTAACAAAATGAATGCCTACGCATGATTCAGTCCCAGTGCATGCACACAGTTTCATGCATCTGGACGCTGGTGTTCTTTTAACCCAACATAGTATAGTATTGCTGTTTATTGAGTGTGTGAAATTAAAAAAATCCTTATCCTAAGGCTTGCAAATGTACAATCCATCAGTCAATGTGACACTGTAAAAGTGATTACTAATGAAAAATGTAATTTCCACTTTAAATAAATACCCAAGCATTGTTGAGCTGTGGTTGCAATAACAACTTCATTTCTTCAAACCAGAATCTCAAAGACCAAGAACAAAGTCTCAGGCTCAACATAAACATGATACTTTGATGCATGAAAATAGCATCTGTCTGTGCTTCCTTTAAGTCAGAGTGGTATCTTTCCCACCAAGACAAATATATCCGAGCTTTCACAAAATCAACAAACAACTTCATAATTAACTTGTGGCTGTTGATGTGGAAATCACAACTGATTAAATAAATACATCACAGTCTGTCTGACCTATCAGTATCTGTTCTTAGAAGATGTTGATGACAAAGATACTTTCCCTTCTAGATGTGATTACTATTTATCATTATTAATTATTATAGTATCTCAAACCACCACCTGAATCTGATCTATGAAGTGAAACACAAAATGTTTACAAAGGCCATTCAGGTTATTTTGTTAGGGTTGTTCTGACAACATCATCGGTATCAGAAATGTTTCTGGTGCTGCCAAAAATGCTGGATCAGTTATAGGCCAGTGCTTTAGTCTACAAGCCAACCTGATATCACACAATTTATTCATTACAGACAGGACCCTGCCACTTCCAGCAGCATCCTGTTCACCTGTACACAGCATATGATTTTATATCAGCAAAAGTAGTGAATATGCATCAATGAAAAGCAACTTGTGAACCTTCCATAGCACAACATCCATAAATGGTTAATACTAAACAGCGGTTAAAAAAGAACAATTTTAAATGTTTAATACACATTTTTTTACCTCACTGTATGAGATCAATACTTTTTTTATCAAAGGCAAACAATGATATTAAAAGTTTTTTTTTTTAATTTTTGACTATTCATGTTACATATCTGTTATACAATAATCCACAAAGTTAAAGGAGAAGGGCGATTATGTAGATAAATGTATGTGTTTGTCTCTCTTTACATTTTAGTTGTCTGCTTCCTCTGCTCTCTGCAGACTCCACCTGATGTCTCCCTCTCTTTGATGTATGACAGTTCAGAGGCCAGTCATGACGATGCTGAATTTTCTGTCACGGGAGGTAACCTATTGATTTCACTGCTGTCAGAGCTGGTCTCTGTGATGTTTGCCGCTGCACGAGGAATGAAGCGACAGGCATGTAAAGCAGGTAGGAAAGTGAGCAGTAAAACAGATCCAAATGCACAGACAAAAAATACGAACTGACAAACAATTAATCAGTCAAATAGACGGATGGGGAACAACAGAGAATGGACGAGCATAGAGAAAAGCAAACACCCAGGTAGCCTTATTCTTTTTTTATTTGTGTCACAGGATGTAAAATCCAGTGTCTGCTAGCTTTTTTTCTTATGATTAAAGCTTTGTGCGTGCTGCCTCTGAACATCCTACCATGAAATAAACAGGAAATAGAGAGAAAAAAAGCAGAAATTGGAATTTTCTGTCTGTAGAGAGAAAAAAGGAAGCAGATATAATGTTATTCACTGGTGATGTTCATTAGTTTTCATTCCAGTTGTGTGTGGTTGGAACCCAGCTGAACTGATACAGCCAAATTATTACCCACACTGCTTTTGGGAAGTGATAACATGAAGTGACGTGAACTGTGAGCCACGCAGCTCACACTTATGACAAAAAGCAATGCTTCAATTTCTGCAGTTTCAAAGTATTAGTTTCTGCAAATGTTCTTTATTTGGGCCTTAGAGCTACTTTAAAGAGATTTTAAACTCAGCAGTCTAATAACCAAATGGTCTCCTACATTCGGAAAGAAGAGAAAATAACTATTGATTATTAAATGTTGTATTAATTCTTGAAAAAAAATCTGAAAAAAATCTGCTCATCTTCAGTCTTGAGGACGTGATGCTTTCAAGTGCACTAATATTCTACCTTCCTTTCCATCTATTGTATCATCAATTTTGTTTTTATTTTCTTATGTTGCCCAATCCCCTCTTTCAATCCCATAATACTGGGTGAGGTTGGTGAAGCAAGGTGTCTGTCAGAGGGTTCTCACACCTACGTACACACGCACACACACACACAAACATATAGGCTACACACACACACACTTAAGCTCTCCGTCTTCGCTCTGATTGTCAATGAAGGCGCGTCGTGACGGTGCATATTTCGTAGTTCTTAGAAGCAACATCTGAGGCTTTGTTTTGCTGTTAAAGTAGGAGGCAGTGCACAAAAAACCTTAATAACAAAAAGGATTTGTAGTCAATAACAAAAGAATTGAAAAGGCTGAATTTGATCTTCTTTTATTTCTGTCTCTTCAGCTTAATATTAATATATCAGCAAAAATGAAAACCTAATGAAAGAAAAGCCTGTTCGTTTTTTTTTTTGGGAGTTTAGGTCTTCCAGTGTTACTGTGATACTTTACTGGTACCTGCTTCAGCATGCTGGGAGATCAGGCCACTAACTTCAACGTACATGTAGCTTCACTACATGCTTGACCAGAAAGGGTGACTGTTTTTGAGTACTGTCAGTGAACACACCTGTAGGGCTGCAAATGGAGTCAGCCAGCACTTGTGCCAGCTGGTAGTTACAAAAGGGATCCTTATGCATCAAAATATCTATAGATGTCACTAAATATACTATGGTGCCCTACAGCAGACAAATTAAACAACTATCAAATACAAGTAATATTTACCCAATCTCAAACTGTGACGGTACAAAAACTTTTAAAATTATGTTAAGATATTCTAATAACCATGAACCAGAATATCAAATGAAATGAAGTTGTATGCATCTGCATTTGCATTAAACGAATTATGCTCTGGTTGAATTTGCATATTATAATGTGGTTTTTGAATGTCAAGACGTCTTTAGGAAAACTTTGTTGGTTAAACTGGTAAGTATGGACATGTAACAAAAAAAATCCTTGTTTCTACTTGTCCTGCTCATTTATTATTATTATTAGTAATCCCCCCTTAATTTGTCAATGTTAAAACAAAGAGTATTTTAAGTATAACAAGTCTGCTGCATCTATATGTGTTTCATGTTTTTTTTTAAACTTTTTTACTTACCTGTTGATAAGCATTTGTTTATTATAATTACAATATTATACCATTCTTTGTCCTTTTGACACAACTCAATGTCCCTGATTCAAATAGAATTTATGACATTTCTAAAAAACATCCGAGTGCCTCCATCACCTAAAAAAAACACGTACACACAAAGCTGCAAATATATATAAATAACATCCATAAACATATGCTTACAAGAGACCTGAGGGAGAAAGTCATGCTCTCACACACAGAACATTTGCCCAATACTTGCAAAGTCTTTTAACCCTTTTCAACCAGGAGTCATCTGTATATGAGCAGATACAAACCCTCAGGTAGCACTGTGACTCGCCAGTGCATGCTAAATCATACCTGAGGCAGCAAAAGCCCTCCAACAAAACTCATTGGAGGGTGATATAAACAAGGCTGAGCCACTTTTTCTTGCCTCTCTGCCTCTGTTTTCTCCAGGCGTGTCCCCTCCTCCTCTGTTTTATTAGCTTTTCTGTCTTGAATCCTATGTACTTTTGTCTCTCCTCTCTTTTTATTTTCACATTCCTCACCCTGCATCGCCTCCAATCCCCCCCCCCCTCCCCACATGGCTCTCCTGTTGCATTTTGGATCCATCTGTTGGAAAGAAGAGTAATAACGGCACAGCTAAGGAACAATATAATGAATCAGGCAGGAACACACTGCAGGGTTTAAACTGGATCCAGGTGTAAAGCCCCACTACCTTACCTTCGGGCTTCACTTAACACCTATCATAACAAACAAACAAGCAAATAAACCGAAGGGGTTTGTTCGGCCATTTTTTTCCCATCCACATCTGAGCGGGACTGAAAAGTATTAATCTTGACATTACGTGAGCAAAATAATGCAGCCAGCTGCACGTTTTTTTTTTTTTCCTCCTTTGTGGTTGTTGTTTAGTGATTTTCTGCCCTACTTCGCCTTGACAAGATGCGTGGAAGTTTTTAAAAGAAGGCCACATGAAGTTGTTTTCAGCCTTGAGTTGTTCTGGAAGTCGGTACACGTTCACTGTCAGTCATTCAATGCACTGTTTCTAATTAGGTCACAGCTCCTCCCTTGTCCGGTATTACAGCAGGCTGTCCGACGCAATGGCCTCGTTTTCACCACTTAATAATCGATTTTACCTCAACTTCACTCACACAGCAATTGGAATTGTTGACCCATTTCACTACTGAGTGTTTTATAGTAAATGACTGCCGCTAAAAGCACAGCACCCTGAGGTTTCTGGATTCAAGGGGTCGCAATGCCTTGGGTGTATTAACCAACACAAAAAGGTTCTGGAGTTTTAGTGAAGCATCATTCTCTTTTTGATTTTGCCTTAACTGAGATTTAAACAAAAAGTTTTACAGGACTGTTACAAGCTGTGCAACATAACTGAAGGGCTGCAACTGCATGACGGGTAAAATCATTTACCTCTCCTAATGACCGTCTGAACGATCAAATTGTAAACAAATCAGGCTTTTTTGATTCAAATAATATGTGGAATACTGTAAATAGGCTTCATCATACAAATACTTGAGTTTTGAGAACTTTTAATAGAAAAGTAAAGAGAAAAAAGTAAGGCACCATTTAGTTTGACATTTGCTTGCTGCATCATTTTTTTCTGTGTAGCAATAAGATGTAAAACGACTTTACCTTTGTTAAAAATGTCAGACTTTTTCAACAACTCTCTATTTTGCTTACTTTGATTATCTGCAACGCAATGTTCCCATGGCAACAGAGCGAGATGGCTTTTACCAGTTTCTATGATGCAATTTTTTCCAGCACTGGAAAAAACACAATATACAAAAGGAACAGAAAGAATAAAGAAGGAAGAAAATGAATAGCACCGGAAAATAGAGGTACCAAAAGAAACATCTATTATGGTTACCTTTCCCTCACGCTGACAACAGATATTTTCTCCTTCATTTCAGCCTTGATGGAGAAATAGACAGCCTGTGTTATGTGACTCACAAAAAGCCCCACCACAATTAAACACAGTGTGTGTGTGTGTGTGTGTGTGTGTGTGTGTGTGTGTGTGTGTGTGTGTGTCTGTGCTGAGCAGGTACAGCTGGTGATTTCAGTGGGGAAATCAAAACGGTGCTGAGCAGGACCTGATCTGAGAGCAGTGACCCACAGACACACACATACACACCCATGCAGACACACAAAGGCCAACATTGGAAACTCAGTAGTTTCTGTTACTGTAAGCTGCAACTTTGCCACCACTCCTTTTCATGGCAGCAGTGCCTGATGGAAAGATGGCTACACATGCTGTTTGTGTGTGTGTGTGTGTGTGTGCGCGCTTGTGTGCCCTAACAATGGGCTCTAATCTCCATGTACATGTATAAATGGCTGTGCTCTTGCACTATTGCTGTTTCTCATTTAAAGTGTGTCTGTTTGGGGGGATGCTGGCTCTGCCTCTTATGTTGTAGCTTCCTAGAGAACTGCACGTCTAAGCAACTTCACATTCAAGATTGCTTCTCTTTTGGTCCTAATAACACATCTTTCTTGATATATTTGCTTTCCATGTCAACACCAGAGCAGGTCCACTTATAATGTTTGGGTGCAAAATCTTTACTGCTTCAATGACATTAGGGTTCATTAAGGAAATAATAATGAGGGTGAAATTATGTACTTTCTATCGTAAGTACTTACAACTAGCTATGCAGGACAAGGCGATGTAGCTACTAGAGACCAGGCTATGTCCAGTAATAAAAGCATCCATTATGGACCTATATTGCTGATGTTTGAGTTCACTTGATCAAAATGCCAAACTTCTGCAAAGAATCTGCATCTGATATTGGATGTAATGTAATGAATTACAAACTGCAATCTGTAGCAAAAATACCCTTTAATGGTGGTGGTTATTAGTTCTCACAACAACCGTGTAATTTATCAATGAAGTGATAATTTCTGTTAATATTACACTCCTGATAAAATTGTTCAAATAATACAGCGCCACTTGATTTATTCCTGTTTTTCATTTTGTCACAGTAGGTGATTGTAATGCTCCTTAACACTAGCTGCCGCCCATCATATAGCAGCAAAAATTCTGGTGTATTTTGGGTTTTTTTTTGTGCGCTTTTTTTACATTTTGGTAGCAGACTCTCTTCCTTGCTCTTCCTCCTCCTCTCTTCACTTGTATTTTTTTTAGTGTAATTAATTTGCTAAAAACTTAGCTAAAGATTTTTTTCCAAATTTTCTTCAGAAAACACAAAAATATTGTTCTTGTGAGCTCTTCAGGTTGCAATTATCATTTAGCGAAAATCTAATACCCAAAGAGCCCAAGTAGAGACACATTCAGCAGAGACTCAGCATGTTAAGAGTGCAAACTATATGCATTAAACATACACAACATCGATCTGAGAAAAGCATTGTTTTAAATACGTTGTTTCTTCAGGGTCTCATGTGTGCACATATATGCACAGAGGTTATTTGTGTGGATCCTCACTGACATGATGCTATAAAGGTATGTTTAGAATGACAGTGGACATAAAAAACACTTGATTTCTGGGAAGTGCGAAGTGAAGTGACTATGACTTATGAAATCAATGACAGTTTATGACTGAGTAGACAGCACAAAGAAACTGCAAATAAAGAGAAAATATAGGACTTTCTGGTTTGTTCTAAGATGAGAAGCTGAGCTTTCACACAAAAACGTCATTTTTTTTTATTGTCCAGAGTTACTTTATTATCTCCCTTTAATGCCTTTTTATGTATTGTGTAAAGCATTTAAAGTTGCCTTGATGTTTAAAGGTGCTTTTTGAATAAACTTTGCTTTGCAGCTAATGTCTGCAGTTGGTAGATTGGCTGTTTTGGTAAATAAACAGAAGCTGTAAAAAAAAAAAACTCAGGCAGTTAAACTGCTGGATTTATACATTCGCATTGGCATGTTTTGGTGCAGCAATTCATACCTGCCTTAGCTGTCTGGAAATCCATGAACTGTATGGTGATGCCACATGCAGAAGGGCAAAAACAGTCGGGTCAGCTTATGCTGCTTTTGTTTTCCGCTAGTTTACTGATGGTGACTGTCAACTGGAAAGATGAAAACTGAGCAAGCTGAAGGAAGGCTCAGTTATTTGCTCCTTTTTCAGATAAACACATTCAGTGAAGTCATTTCC
>JAPZDZ010000022.1:11243008-11257229 GCA_029783805.1 Acanthurus tennentii
TTTGAACGAGGGGGGGTTAGCTTTACACACTAAGCTTCACACAAGAACCAGCACAATGGCACCTCCTTGTAGGGTAGCATGGAGGCGTGAGGTTGTTTACTGTGCTCTAGAATGTAACCAGCATGGATCAATACATAGATATTGTTTTTTCTCTGATTCAATGCTTTATTCTTGCCTGACTCGCTCCCCCTCTTCATTTACTCTTGAACCCCATCTATGTGTGTATCTCTGTAGCAGCTGTAGCTCTGAAGTGTAGTTACAAGTTGCCCATGATGAAGGTTTGGGGTCTCAGCTCGAGTTGGACATACAGAGCTGAGGTCTTTGACAAAGAGAACCTGGTTTGCATACTCAGTCCTGCTTGTGGTTCGGTTCAGGCAATAAAAGTACTTGGATGAACGTTCAGTTAAATGTTTCAGTAATGTCTTCCAACATCAAGTCACTGAAGTTTTCCGGTATTTAACCAAAACAACATCGCTACTTTTAACTTGCCCTAACCAACAACTGCGAGTGACTAAACACAGACAAAGAAAAAACATTTAGCCTTTGATTTGCATGAGCATATATTATTATGCAAGAGCAGATATGATGGGAAATGATGTAAAATCAATTCATGTTTTATCAATATGTGCAGTGAGGACTTTTCAGAATTGGCAGAAATGCTCATTAAAAACATCATTAGCTCAATCATATAACATAATTACCTGTCACATCAACAGTAGAGCTCTATCAAGTAAAATCTCTTAGAAGGCTCATATTACTCAATGTGACATTGGATTTATTTTTAATTGGAAGTTGGACATTATGTTCAGCAGAATGAAAAGAAAATCTGAAAAGAATATTCGCTATTTTTAAAATTAATTATATTCTTTTTAAGTGTCACATTATTTATGTCACAACTAATGCTTTTTCAAAAAGTTTTCTGATTAGTTTCAGCTGGCATCTAATTTTCAAAATGCATCTGTGGCATTTGGAAATGAGACCCTTCATGTGACACTTTCATTTTCATAACATTTTCAGACATCATTGTAAAAAAAAAGAGCCTCAGCTACTCAAAGTGTGACTCCTATTTTAAAATATTAGTCTTTTAAATGAAGACCGGTGTGTGTATGTGTGTACAGACAGGCAGCTGGTTGAGTGCGTGTTTTCTACAGACATTGTATTGTCAGAAGCAGCGAGGGAAACTGCGAGTAGCTGACGCTGGCTGGAATAGGGTGGTTGGATAAAAGTGATGAGGCCTTTTGTATAAAATCTTCTACCAAAAGTACAACAGAAGCAGCGTCTCATTCTGTCCTCACTGCATTTAGATTGCCTCATTTACACATGAAATGAAGTAGCATCTTATCCCTGTGTAAGTACTGTGTATGTTGCACTGATAAGTGACTTTATATTGCACCATGTTGAACCTGCTGATGATTGTGTATGGCTTGTAATATGCTGCTAAGTAAATGTTTGTTTGTGTACTTCTTAGGGTGTTTTTGCATTTAGTTGTTATAATGAAGTACTCTGTTGAAAATTGCCTTTTAAGGGAAGAAAAAATATCTGAACCTCTTGATCCAACTTTTATTAAACATACCCACTGAATAAAACCCAACACTGCAGTGTATAAACGAGGGTTCGTAACAAAAACAATTACTGATTTTAAAGCAGCCAGCCTGTAAAATAAACCAATCAGACGCCACAATTACATTCCACTCCCTCCTGTTTCTCTTCCTGTTCGTTCACAGTGCTTTTTTTATATTGTGATGTCTCCATGGTGACCAATCAAGCCAGCAAATGAGCTCCCACATGTCTTAAAATACTGGGCACTCTCGACATTACCTGGCAGCATATGTATGTAAATGTTCACATTTTACATTAAGATCCCACTTAATAAGCCAAAGGAGAGCATATAGTAAGTTTTAAGAGCAACGCAGGGAGAACCAGTGTAGCCAATAATTGCACCAGTGATCTTTCTAAGTGTTATATTCAGAGGGCTGCGCTCCTGATTCCTCATTACTTAGTGCTGGAAAAAACTGTCTTTGATGAATGTCTTTGAATGATGACCTGAACACAAACAATAAAGGGCTCAGGAAGGGGGGCAGTTGATGCGGGTTATTTGAGGGTAATCAAGGGGTACAAATAAAACCTTTTGTGTAGAATACCAACCTAGATATAATTAAAAAGCTAACTGCAATTAAAACGAACAAATTTAATTTAAATTATGATATCAAATGATCCTGCCTGCTGTTTGGTCTTTTGATTTAGTGTTGAGTCTTTAATCTTGTTTAGTTTCCTTTATTTAATGTCAATATGTATTTTATCTGTCATTTCTGACAGTGCTCATGTTTTATGGCACCATGACGGCACAGGTTTTAAGGATGGAGAAAAACAGAAAAAGTACCGCACACTCAGTTCCATATCAGTTTCTTTTTCAGCACCCACGTTTTGACAGGATGTCTTCATCAGGGTGTTTGTCTCACAAACATCTGCACAATGATCATTAAAAGAACTGATAAGGAGCTCAGTGCTGTACTATTATTTTTTCTATCGGAATTTTGCCATAACAACCTACAAAAGACTTGGTGTGCATTTGCCCACTCTTTTATTAACAGGTCTAGGGATGGCCATCATTTGGTCTCTTATCAATCTATTTTCTACTATTTATATGGGATCCAGACAACCCTCACCACAGGGACGTCCTTCTTGGAGATCACAAGTTGTTCATGAATCATATGATATATATAATCTCTCCAGCGTGTTTTGGATTTAGCCCTGAGGGTCTCCTACAATGTAGAGATACCCAGAAAATTTACACAGGAAAGTAAGGATGATCTTTGTCATCTGCCCAAGACACTTAACCTGCCCCTTTCTATGTGCACAGGCAGACCCCAGGCAAGGTTGAGGCCAGCATCCCATAAAGAAACTCATTAAGTCCACTTGTATCCTTGATTTCTTCTTTCAGTCACTACCCAAAGCTAATGAACATGATTAAGGATTGGAGCATGGGTTGATTGATAAATGGGAAGCTTTGCCTCTCAGCTCATCACCTCATCAATCCAACAGAACACAAGACCAAATGACTTTGGCACCAGGAGGAGATTTATATTAATGGTTTTCAATAACGTCACCAATATTGTGTGTACCGTCATAAAATTAGACGTTTATGTGGCCCTCAGGATAAATTATAATAGTTTTAGTGTTCCCCTGAGTTGTCATCACCATCATCAGATCAACATCTTAAATTTGTTCTATACTTTGGTGGTGCTTTGGCTGTATACATGAAAAACTGCCATTCTTATCAGCCTCAGCTGTACACTAAATTTCAGCATGTTGTTATTGTGATCATGTTTGCATGTTGGTGTTAGCATTTACACACAAGCTGCATTTTGCAGCTTCACAGAACTGCTAGCATAAAAGTAGATTTTTAAAAAAAAATTATGCCTCCTCTTTTAGATATGTATTTATGTTATTTGAGGGGGATGTTAGTATAAAACATACCAACTGGACCTCTAACAAAAAGTCTTTCACTTCTGTTGTTATAACTAATAGATGCTGTTTGTAAATAAGGGTTGAGGGCTATAATTAATTAATTTCCACCTTTTACATTCTGCCTCTTATACACACCAAGGAGCATATAATTGAATTATTGAAGGGAAAGAAAAGAAGTTCCATTTGAAATGAAGTTGAGTCAGGTTTGGTTGCCACTCAGCTCCTTTGCATGTGAACAAATCCCCCTGACACAATTTGACTAATTCGGTCTAATACATTTGACTAATAGGTTTAAACTAATATGCTTTAATTACGTACAGCTTCTGTAACAGCTCTTCATGCATTAATCCAGCATTTACTCTGCAGATGCTATATGGAAAATTCCTCCTCAAAATAATAATGCTGATATCTTCAACCATCTAACGAACAAATAATAAACCCACAAATTACTAGATGGAGTAAGTGATGGCTCAAAAACAGAGTGTTTAAAATAACTGAAAAATAAAACAAAACAAAACAAAACTGCAGCAGCCATGCAGAGTGGAATAAAACTGTATTATAAACCAATAAATCAAACTCAAACTGGAAAATGTAAACACGTTTAAATCACTGTCTAAATCACAGTGCACTTTCTATGGAGTCACAGGGTAAACAAGATGGACTTTAAACAATAAAAAAGCATAAATCTGTACCATGACAAGAAAGACAAGAAAAAAAACAGTTGAAGAGAAAAAAAATCACCTCCTTCACATCAATACGGCAAGAGGTTGAACATGCTGATTTAAAAAGAAACCTTTTACTGACAAAATGTTTTCAAGTTTTAAAAAAAAAAAAATTATCTCAATGTTTCATAAAAACAAAATAGGAAAATATTGACCCACAGAATGTGTAAGTTACACATGCTGGCATCTAATTCATCCCTCAGATCCCTGTGTGTATTTCTCTGCATGTGCCCTCTGTGTGTGTGCGACTCCCGCAGTGTGATTATATTAAGGGCCTTACACACTCATTCAATCATACTCACTCATACACACACATGCAGGATTTTAGAAGTAATGCCTGCTGTGGTTATTTATATTGCTAACAAATAAAAAATACTGTCCACAAAACCCCGGACTACCATCATATGTTCATACTTTGAAACACACACACACACACACACACACACCTTAAGCCTTTTCCCCACAATTCTCTGCATGTCACCACCAACCAGTGAAGTATAACTTGCTGTAATTTAAGGGCAGCACACACACTCACACCTCTGCCTCCCTCCCTCCCTGCTTGAGTCTCTCTCTCTCAGTGTGACAGTATTAGCAGTCCAGGACTCCTGCTGCTAATGTTATGAGCGGTTCAGACCAGCTCACATACAACTCAACATGCCAGCGAGGGGAGGCAGCCTCTTAAGCCCTCTTACCTACAGAGAGCCTCACATCCGAGGCACTTGTGACCTGGCCTCTTCCCGGCACTTCAAACGATGAGGGGAAAGATGAAACAGGCTCGTGAAAGGTGCAAGGAAAGGCCGCCACTTACACACGAACAGACAATCAGATGCTCATCGTGTCTTTGAGGCTGTTTAGAAAACATCTTGTGTAAAAGACTAGAAATACTGGAGGTGGAAAATAAGTGAGGTCTTATTTCTTTTGTCAGGACTAACACTGCGACCAACACTGGTGTTTTTACTTGTTTGCTTTATCGGCCTATTTTTTTAGGACTGTGTGAGTGTGTGCAGATTGTGTTAGATTACAACTCTCACCTTCTTTGTAGTTTTGGTTAATTAGTCTTGTCTACATGCATAGACCTTTATGCCGTGGCCCGTGGTCCACATGCAAGCAGAGTTTTAGATCACTTAAGTTGAGATGCAGGTATTTAAAAGCCCAATTTTCAGTGACGTTACTGATTCAGATCATGCATACCTGCTGTTGCCTTGTTTAAGTGCATGTGCCTGAAAACAACATCGTACAAACAATTTGTTCATGTTTGGTTATTGCAGCAGGGCCATTCTAAATTTAGGATTGTAGATACTAAATTGCATCATTAAGTACTTTTATGTTTTTCAAAACTGTTTTGGAGCCCTATTCTAACCATGCAGAGGATTAAGAATGGAAAACACAATTTTCACTGTCAAAATCCTGCACCATATAAGACCAGTCATTTAATTTCACCTCCCAGACTTTGAGATATTTTAAAAATGGTGGGACATGGGATTAGTTACTCCCGTTTTCCTTTAACAAAATAGGCTGGCATTGACGAGAAATGGCACCAATGAAACTCTGCGGGATTTGTAGGAAAAGCTGTCTGACAAACTGAACTCAGGGCAAAAATTCTCCATATTTACGGACAAGCTTCAGAACCATGGACAGAGACAGCCAGTCAGAGCTTGGCTGTTCAGCACCACGACTGGCTCTGCTGCTGCCAAACTACACTTTCAACAGCTGCACACCCTCTCCCTCTCTCACTCTCTCACACACACACACACACACACACACATACACATACACACCTGAGCACCCAGTGTTCAGCTTTAATCCTTAGAGCCAGCACACGTGCCAAGGAAAGAGACACACAGCTCACCAGTTTTCCTTTGAGCTAGACCTCAAAATCCAATCTGTTTTTTTCTGATGTTCTGTTCTGTTCCTGAGATGTTGTGTTTTGCATGTTAGGTCACAAAAGGTGTTAAGCTGAAGAAAGGAAAGACACTGCACCTGATGCTCACTGGCATTCACAGAGAAAGACGAGGATTAGGATGCCATATGTATCATCTCCTAACTAAAGACTAACTTAAGGTCAAATATTACAGCTTTAAGGTAGAGCAAGGTACATTTTGGCTGAGCCTACTTTGTTTTTAGGCAAATTATATGGCATATGGCAGCACATTTTGATTAGAAATTTAAGATTTTTTTTGGGGGGGGGAAATTCCACTGACAAACATTTCATGAGCTATCAAGGGTTCGATTTCATGTCATTTCACTTTTAAACAGACTCGTTTCAGCTTTTTTCTATGCGGTGTTACCTGGGATAAGATTCAATCATCAGTAGAGCATTTTGGTTTTATATATTGCTAAGCTCTTCATAAAAAAAAAGAGTTGTTTCAATTAATAATTTCATGTAGTAAAGACACCCACAAACACAACAAAATCAGCAATGTTGTGTTTGTGGGCAGCAAATCATGGTCTGGATAAACTTGGTAGGTTGCAGATACTTCTGTTGAGAGCTGAAACTTGGTGGGATATGATTTTTGAGAGAGGAGGTTAGCTCTTTCTCCTTTGAATACCACTAGACTTGTCACATGACCTCCCCACCATTCCTTCATCTCTGTACATATACTTTATTTTTCTTTACTGAGAAATCTGTTTGCTCTCCTCTGACTAACTCTCTCCATCTGTTCCGCTCTGCCATTCTCTGTCTCTTACAGTATGTCGTCTTGACTGTTTCTCTGTCCATCTGCTGTAGTCTGTCATTTATGAACAGATCGATGCCATCTGGTGGACGCTCCAAACCAGAGTGATTCATGGAGCTTCAGCACAAGAGCAGTCAGTTTTAGCATGGGTGGGCTCAGCAGGAGATGAGGGCCCTAATCCAGAGATTGTTTGTTAGTCACTTTACTCATTAAGGTGCACCAATTACTGCTGTCTTTATCCAGTATATCTAGTCCAAGGAGAAGAAGACTATGCAATGAGACCGAACATGCAGTATAAAGCATCGCCTTTTGAGCTTTGTACTCATAGGATTATGCTTTATTGTTCTGAGACTTCAGACTTACACATGATACTGTAGTATCCTCATTGGAAAAAAAAACAAAAAACTTTTTATTGATATCTTATTTATTTTTATATTATAAATACACCAAGTACAAGAATGAATAAAGCTGCACGCACACCTTTGGTGTGAAAAAACAGCCCTAATTGATCTGTTTATACCTGGATTGTGTTGCATACTGTCAATAATTTTTAAGTTCGTGTTTAGTTCTTATAAACTATGACCTAGTTTTACACTAGAAATTTAGACATAACTGCTATAGACAATATTTTTATATGTCTATGTGTTAAATGACAATGTACAGGGGTCACTTATAGTGATGAATCCACAGCTCAAATGGGAGATTCCTGGTCACTGTTTACCTGCCCAACCAACAACTGCATTGTTTTGGGTTGCGCTGCTCTAAAAATAACTCAAATTTACTCTACATAACTTGGCAGCAAGCAACAACAAACAGACACAGCTACTCTTCATTCACACATACTGATAAGGTTCACTGTACAAGGTTAGTTATTCATCCCTCTACAACGGATTTACACAACAAAATGCATATTTGTAGTCTGTCTTACAACACACAGAATAAAAAGAGAAATATATACAGTTATTCGAATAAAAATTGGAGTATGACTTCTGAAAACACTATCAACTTTAACTCATTTGAGCAGCAAACATCACTCAAGTAAAACACAGGGTCCGCCTCCACTCATGCTACAGCAATTCTGCTCAGTCGGCTACGAACTCAGCTCACCCATTAGGTGCAAAAACTTAACCTGGAATGTTGTGGTTCATACAGGTCTCTGCAGACATGTGGTCTCAACCAGCCCTTCGTTTTCCTCCGCTTGTCCAGAAAGAGCTTCATTTTGTCCATTTCACTTTAATGCAGCAGTACATTAACCAGGATCAACCTTGAGTGCAATTTGGACTAATGGCTCTTATCCAGGCTTTCTTCTGTAAAACATGGCAACTAAACTCTGTGCAAAAACCAGAATTGTTTTTGTAGTGCAAACCACGATTAAGTTTTCTTGAAGCTTGAATCTCTACTTAGTAAAAACTGTAATTAAAATATGAACTTATTAACAGCTGGTGCCAACAGTTCAGATACTCCAAAAACACAGGAGAAAAACCTGCAGGAGGAACCGTTGTTAGATCCAGTCCTAACTGTAAGCTTGCTGATCTACTGCTACACTTTGCTTTAAATTCACAAAATAATTTATTAATAACAATTATCTCTCACTTTCACTTTAGCAGTCAGAGGATTCAGAAAATAATTTGTTGATTTAATCTCTCACACAGTATTCCAATTTTGCACTGCTGCATAAAATTCAAGTAAGACGTCTCTGCAGCAATCATGTCAAATAGATCTGATAAATGCTTTAAGGTGGACTAAAATGCCTGCGACTGCACAACGAAGCAGTTAGGTAATCTTACCTGACTGTGAGCCCAGTATGATCTTAACATTTTAATTAGATTGCACATTAACTTGCTGAGAATAACAGCATTTCTCATGCCTTTCTGAAGGAGCAAGGACATGGAGCTGCTCAGAAAAACACAGAGAGAGAGCTGTGCTGAAATAAACATCAGATAAATCAGTCATCTTGCAGGTCTGTCTACGAATCCAGCAAGTTTTAATGAATTAACTTTTTTAATTGGACCGTGTTTTGACAACCTTAGATCCACTCCTAGCTGATGCAGTTTTTACCCTTGCTCAGAGCTCTGGCACATCGATGGCCTTGCGAACATCTGAAAAGCTACTTAATCAGCCCGCTCAATTAGATTCAGTTTTATACAAAAGTTTTAATTAGCTCTGTTTTTCTTAATCGATGTGCCTTTTGACAAAGTCATGAGAGAGATCGGGCGAGATAGAGTGAGGAGCTGATGATTTGGTCCTGCCCTCCGCTTCCTCTTCCTCCTCGTCTCGCATGTGTTTCGATGAGTCATCATCATGTGACTGTGCCAGATTCTAATCAGCTCTCTGCACCTGCTGCTGCTTTCTACAATGTTACTCTGACAAACACCAAAGATAATCAAGGTTGAAAGGTAGACGCTGCCTCACCTCACCCAAAATAACAACGACAGCAGTGCCCAGTCCCATGGTGCATTTGTGGTGATGACATGTAGTCCTAATAAATTATCAGTTTATTTGAATGAGTGATAACAGCTCTCTGGCTCCCTACTGATCAGATGCCTTTACTTTAGCTTGAACACACTACAGTATTTAAAAAATGAGTAGTTTAAGTTCCATAGACTGCTGCAAATAGGAAAGTGCTTGTAAATCTGGCAAATCACAGCACTAAAATAGGCAAACTGCTAGATATCAAAATGCACATCAATGAAAAGTGCTTTAGTATTTTCTCCACATACAATGTTTGAGGCTTCTAAGATTAACAAACCAACATAAATAAACATATTTATGTAGATATACAAAAAAGCAATGCATTATTAAAGCCTGAGGCAGTTTGAGTTTGGGTCCATATCATTTTTCAGATATGAGTCTTCAGTAGTTCCACCAAAGAATGATTTTCCCTCTTAAAATAGACTCAACTAAGATAATAGTAAGCTTCAGTATTGAAGTACCTTAATGTCACAGTGGTGCATCACTATTAACAATCTAATAGTGTCACTGAATGACATTATTCTCCTGGAGGTCTGAGATGTTGGATTCAAATAGTTCTTCATTTTTCATTTTTCATTTCCTTCAATTAAAGCTTGTACTTTGTCGATTTTTCCTGCTCTTTGAATTTTGTATTACTCTGATGATGTTGCTGTGTTTGAATAGAGATGTGTAACTTCGTTAAACACTTATGCACATTCAATACAATTAAGTTAAGATAAAAACAATCATAAAGTGAACTGATGTATTGATGCTGATATCTGTCTGTGTATATTTACAGGAGTATATTGCAACCTTATGATTCCTTCATCTATCTGTAAGTAAGTAAGTGAAGGCATTTTGGTGACAAAATTAAACAAATACTCGCAAATAAACTCACATAGGGATCAGAATATTTTACATTTTTTTATTTCACATTATAACAAACTTCTTCTACTTGTTGCAGAGCAAAACAAAAAAGTGTCACACGTTGTCAGGCGCTGTCGTCTGTTAAAAAGTCAACATGACAGGGCTGGTGAATGTTCAATTTTACACCTGTGTTCTCTTGTGCTACCATTTTCCTAAAAACTCTTTTTTGACATGACCATTCATATGTGTTGAAAAAAATGTGAAAAAGGAGCTTAAAAAACTGTTTAGAGGTTGGCGGGCTATTTTTTCTTACAAACCACTGACAAAAATCACAAAACTGACTTCTCATGGAGGAGCATTGAAGCACACAGATATCACATGAACATTTGTGGATTTCTATGATGTCCCTCTGTATAATAACATTTTTACATTATCTGGGTCAGTGATTGTCTCTGAGTACTCTTTGCATGTTATGTGAGACTGTGACCTGTGTTATTAACATCCTTCCACAGGTTAATGCACAAGATGGCACGTTTGAATGAGGTCAGAGAAAAGTGGAACCAAACCTACTATTACCGCCTAAACACTAATGAGCAAGAGCAATACGAGTGAGCGAGCGCTGAGCATTTTTTAAATAGTTTTCTCTTTTTTTTGATGATGATGAGCAGGTCTTATCACACAGGCTGCAAGTCCATTTCAATTCCACATCCAGCACAAAGAAAAACCTTCACCAAATGGGGGACAACTCTCATTCGGACCGAGAGCGGAGCAGTAATTGGAAAGCTTAATTGGGGAGATGGCATCTTGTTAATTAAATTAGTAGCAAGAAGAGAGAGAAAAAAAGAAACTGTCAATTCATGACAATGTCAGAGAGTGACATTGAGAGATTGAGAGAAAAAGGAAGCGAAGAGAAGGAACTAGAGGTGTATGAGAGGCTGACAGATAAACGGTATTACATGGAGAAGAAAAGAGATGTAGACAGGAAGATATAAATGTCAACAGCAGCTGAGGAGAGTAGGAGAGATGGACAAGAGGACTCCTCAATGAGAGAATGACTTATTTAAAAGGAGAGGGAAGCTGTAAAATTAAATGTGAGGTGGTGAATGGAGAGACAGACAAAAGTAGGAGGGTCTGTGAAAGAGAACGATGTGCTGGCATTGAATGTCCCTGTATGAAATGATCATGTCAGAGAAATTTCAAGGTTAGCTTGCTCACTATGCGTATGCACACAGACACACATGAAGATGAGAACATGAGCAAAAGCCACACATACACACACACGCACACAGACATACACACACACTACGTGGAGTTCAGTCCCTGTATCCCAAGGGGGGAAACCCCAGGGAGAAGAGCTCATGGCTGATTACTGTTACAGCTAAGTGAACTGTGTCCTATTTCAGAGACATCAATGTCAAGATGCTTTTGTGTGTGTTTGTGTGTGTGTGCGTGTGTGTGTGTGTATGTGTGTGTGATTTTATGTGACACAATATCATAATTATTTTTTTCCTCATGTGAACTGCCTCTCGTCTTTCTATGCACATGCTGGAAAGATCACAACAATCTGTCAGACAAACAGAAAGAATGAACAATAAATTTTGTCACCACCAGTAGAGCAGAGCTGACGAGGAGGAAAAACACTAAAGAAAGGAAAGCAGGAAGAGAGCATGGGAGAGAGAGAGAGTTTTGATATTAAAAAACGGCTTTGGGTCTTTAGTTTGGACTGAAAACTGTTTGGCTCTCAGTCTTGGGCCAAAATGTCAGGCCCATATGACTGTTGGTGTGATACTAGGATTTGTCCGTTTACTGATTTAAGACTTATTTTTGTGCAATGGGTGACAACACCAACCACATTTATCAGATATATGACTTTCAGCTAAGGCAGCCATGACTAATGATTGCCTGATTGTTTGCACTGTCATTACAATCAGATTGTTTCCTTGTGTGTGTGTTTTGTTTTTATTTTTACAAATCCTGAAAATGTGCTCAACTGCCAGATTTTCATCACAAAAAAAAGGATTGTTGGACTTGCTCAGTTCACATCACTACAGTGCTTTTTTTACAACAACTCAAAATCTGAGATATTGAGTTTTGAGTTACATAAAACAGAGATTAAAAAAAGAAAGCTGACATCATTGAAGATTCAAGAAATAAACCATGTTTACTGAAGATAATTTTAATCAAAAAAAAAAAAACATCACATCTTCTGGGGATCAGAATGTGATGAACCTCATCACTCAACCAGCTACAGAGCATCTCTCCCTCCCTCACTTTTGCTCAAAGGCATAAAAAAATGCTTTGAAATATAAACTGAATGTAAATCAGTTAATTGATTAACAGATTAATCATTTCATCTCTATTTTCCACCAGAGAGGGCAGTCAAACACTACCACTGAGCCTGAGTTTGAATGATTACAGCCTCACTAACAGACAGATACACAGGCGAAACTATGTTATGTATTTTGAGTGTATTTGTGTGTATGTATGCTGTTTGCATGTGTGAGAACTAAAGCATGAAATTTGTCCAGATCAGCTCATCACAATTTTCACTTTTGTGCTTTATCTGTTCTTTTAATACTTTCAAATGCTGAATAAACTGCATGAGCTAAAAGTTTATATCAATGGCAGGAAACTTTTTACTGGCTGTGTGCATTGTGAGTGTGCGCTGCTTCGTTCTGACATTTCCTGTTAAAAAGATGAATGGCCGTCTCTCCATGATAATTTGAAAAAGAAAGGATCCCTTCGAACAAGTTTCATTTGGGTCATTTTATTTTCTGTTTAACCTCATTTTTCTTTAAATTACAGGCGTCTTTGCTCGTCTGATGGATTCTCTACTTTTTATTGACCCATGTTTAACAAGCAAGGTTCATCGTTTTCAGATAATGACAGAGCAAGAAGATGTTATATGGAAAGTTTTACAAGGCTCCACCAAATATTAGTAAAAAGATACGAGCATGTTTCGTTCTAAAGGATTTTACTCTAATACACTGAAAAAGGACTTCATTTTGGGCCGATGGCTATTAAGTTTATTTCATACATTCTAAACCCTGTTTTTTGTCTGAAATACTATAGAATATTTGCTTCTATATTTGTTATGTACAAAAAATGCTGCATTTTCTTGCTATTTAAAGTAGCTTTTTTTGGCCACATTTTTAAACTCAGGACTGGGCAGGATTTTTGACGACATGATTTAAAAATCCTCTTTTCTAGTTGTTATGTTTCATGTTGGTAGCAGGCCTTGAACAGAAAAGTCACAAATTCAGTAGAAAATGTTTTTTTTAAGTTTTTTTTTTTTTTTTTAAGGTTTTGCTTTTTCCAGAAATGAACCCCAAGGAAATTCTACACATGAGCAACTGCATGATTGTCATAATGACAGATGAGTCACAGAAATGAAAAATTGCTTCTCTGGAGAGTCTCTTAAATATATTTGGTCCTTTCTTTAATCCTTTTTGTTCTTCTCCTCTTTGTTTCCTCAGTCTTTTCTCACGCTTCATGCCTGTGTGTCTCCTTTTCTCACCATTTTTCTCTTCCCGCCCCTCTCTTCTCTGACTCCTCAGCTTAACCTCATCTTTTATCTATCCATACATTTCCCTCTCTTGTATCCATGTCCATCTAACCTCCTTTCTATTCCTTCCTTCACTCCTCTTCTACTTCTGCTCTTCTTTTCCTCTCTTTCTCCGCAGTCTTTTCAGCTTTCTTTTGTCCCTGTCTGTCAAAGAGTGCTTCAATAACAGGATGCTGCTGCATAACAGTGGCCATTATGCAAATTTATCTTTTATTCAATATATCAAAAATGCCTTTTTTTAAGGGTCAGAATAAATGTCCACTGGGTTATATTCATAAGAAAAGGAAGACACACATGTATATAAATAATAACTTTAAATACGTTTATGAAAGTGTGGCATTTCTATAAAATTAAGTGTTATTACTTTTGTTACTTTCTACCTTCACGTAGAGTGTAAATGTACTCAGGAGTGTAAAAATGTAATGCATGCTAAGCTATGAAAGCTTTGACATTTTGCTGATCTTTTTTTTTTT